>OY723410.1:19875099-20428344 GCA_963210345.1 Inga oerstediana
GCGTATGTTTCCTTTAATTTTCCCGTTCCTTAAATTTCTCCCTTTCACTGTTGCCATTTTACTCATTTTTGCACCTCAGTTCCATCAATAATGTATTTCTCATAGTTCGTTTATTCCCGTAATTGTAATTTGAAGTTTGAACCTAAGTCTGGAGAGGTTTATTTGAAGCGCCTGTAATAGTCAAATTCTCTTTGAAGAAGCATCAAAGAATTTAATTATATTCCACTCATCACAAGTTATATCAAGAGGTGCAAATTGGCCACGCAAAAGATCATTAGATCATCTGTGGTATATAACATTTCAAGTCTGAAGACGTTAAATCTTTTACCTAACATCCTAAGTTAACTTATAATTAGGGATATTTGCACCGAAATCCCACGCTAGACAAAATACAACATAAAGATCCCTTAAAATCTCAAATTTACAGACAAGTTCAGTAAGACATTTGGTTAATATAAGTCTTCCGCTACTGAAACAAGAAAATTCATGCACTATAATTTATGATTTATTTTGTATTTCATGAATTTTGTGATCTATATGTGTGTGTGTATTGTTGCATAATATAATGCGTATATTGATAAACAGGGGCATTGGAAAGCACATGTCAATAATGGTTTTTCCTTTTAATCTTTTAAAGAGACAAATATATATAGATAGTATTAGATCGATGGCGTGATTATGAAAAGAAATATTAAGTTACTCTTGCGAGATGTAATTAAAAAAATATAATTAGTGGAATTGCTTAAACCGCACTAACAAGTGGGTATATGGAATTGCTTCAACCGCGCTAGCAACCGTAATTTAATAATATAATAATTCACAACTACTATCTAATAAAAGCTAATAAATAATAAATAAGACAACAATAAAAGAAATACTAGAATCTAATTTTACTCTAAATAATTATAAGTGAAATATTACAAAAAAAGAAGGAAATACAAAATACCTTAAAAAAAAGAAAAGGCAATTTGGCTAATAATACAAAATATATAGTAGGTATGCAACATGTGGTGGTCTCTTGCTAAAACATGATTATCGCTGGAGGAGACGGGGTGTTTGACTCCACAGGTTTTGGCCAAGACGAGATTAGGCAATCGGTGAAAGCAAATGGAAAAAGCAAGGAGAAGAGAGTAATTAATTAAGGGCTAAGGATGTGAAAGTGGCCTCTGTGTGAGCATGATTTGGATTGATTGGGGCAGAAGAGAAGCTCCAATCAAAACAATAAATGAGGTGCTTATATTTGTCGATTAAGAAGGAGGGGCCGCCTCTTTAATAGTGTACTAATCTTCCTCAAGATGCTAAAAAAGGTTTGTACTCTTCCTCCATTCTTCCCTTCATTTCTGCTATCTACCTATCTTCCTTTATCTTCTGTTTTTTTTTTTTTTTTTGGTTATGGTATTTCAAAGAAATTATTCATGTGAAGGATGCTTAGAACTTTATGTCGTTGTTTATTTAAATATAATTTAATTAGACACACACACACAAGAACAATATAATATCAGGCTTCACCTTTGGACCATTGTTTATCTTTTAATTTCTCTCCCTTCGGGCTCTTGAAATTATCGGTGAGATCGGATTTGGGTTTTGTCCAATGACCGTAAAATAAGTCATTAACCCATTCTTTTCAAATATAACACAATATTCCTTTTATTCAAAATTGGAATCACACCCTGTCCTCCACCTTCTTCCACCATCCCCCCCCCCCCCTCCCTTTTTCTGTTTCTACCTTCTACTTCTGCCGCCATATTCTCTCTTCTCTCCATGTATTTCGCCCCCTATCTCACCTACAAATGATCATTTCTATACACATTATGTGACCTTCTAAAAGAAGTAATATTGATTCTAAATAACATAATTGTCATATCTGGCAATTTTTTCCTCACTAACTTTTATTGATACTCCTTTAATAATAATCAAGGAAGAATGGAATAAAAGAATTAAGGAAGATAACTATGACGTTTTTGAGAATACATGTCATATAAAATAATTTAACAAACTTCTTTAATCTAATTAAATTAGATAAATATGTTTTATATTAATGACAGCAGACTGGGAGTATGTATTTTTTAAATTTACAATATTTATTAATAAATGTGAAAATCAAAATAGTTTTAACGACATAACAAACTTTTCTTTGTTTCCGTCCAGAGGGGTACCTCTAGATTTGTTCATGGGCTTGGATTGAGTATAAATTTAATCAAGCGCAGACTTAACATGAGATCATCAATAACTGTCTAGATGTGACAGTTGTACTTGTACATGTGGCGTGCGTACAAGTCACTTCTCATCATATATGGGTAAGTATTATAGTGAGGGTTTTATACTTGGAAACTCGCAAGAGCAAATACTCACCAAGAATGACCATGCAGGATTATAATCTGTCAATCTGATTAGCGGATCTAAAACAGGAAAGCACATATGAATTAATCATGTCATCACCTGGAGACCAGATATAGCCCCAAGGCAAATGAATTGCTTCCACAATATAATAATCGTAATGGGTTCGATGAGGCAAATGAGACTGTGAGCAATATCCAGCTAGGACCAGTGGATAGCTATTAAAATGCATTGATCAATTTGTTTTTGGGGCAATGCTTGAATTTTGTTTCTTCTTTGTATGAAATGATGAGAACGGAGGACGAAATATGGAGATGCATGGTACCTACAATCTGCATCCGTGTATTTTGTAGGCGGGACATTAGTTTCTTTGGAGCCAAATTATGATTCCATGAATTTTTATCATAAACATTTCCTTAATAGCCATACGATCCACGATATATTCTTAATTTAATGTGTTTGCCTTCTTTATTACTGTATGAAGTTTATACTCCCTCCGGTCCTAAATATAGGACAAAGATTCTATATTTAGGACCGCAGTTAGTAATACTTTTCACTCCAAGGGCAGTCACACACAGCACATTATAAAACATGATACGGCAAATGATAGTTCGTAATGTTATAGTCACTGAGTTTTTTTTTTTTACTCTTATAATAAGTGCACATTCCTGATGTTTAAATTTGTGTTCTTCTTCTTATAAAGGCGAAAGAACTTATCACCTCAAGCAATAGCTTCTAGGTATGCCTATGTGTTATATAATAAATACATTAACTTCTTTTAATTGTAGAGCAAGTAAGCTAGAGGCACACTGTTTGCCACCACAAGTGCACGGGTCGCACCAAGTAATAAAGTGATAAGTAAAGTATCTTTCCCATGATGATTTGTTTCCAAAACCCGGTTAAGTATCAATTATCGCACTTTCGCCTAATTTGAGTTACATAATTATCAATGGCGGAGAGAAGCAAATTTTGAAATTAAAAAGAAAATAAAAACAAATGATTCATGGACTTCAAGGATAAAATAGGAGTTAGGATTATTTTTCTCACTTGTATTTCAAAAGTACCTAATCAAATCCCCACAATGTGTTTCTTAATGAAATATTATGTTAGCCAAAGATACTAAATTACCTATAAGTGCTCTCTCGAGTCTCCAAATAGGTGTTTAGTTTAATTACTTCATTAATCTCTTAACTCATTAATTAAACTCAGTTTTCATTGCAAATCCTATATGGTTATGTGAGATCAATGAGTGTATCTCTACCTCATTAATAAAACTATCCATTCAACTCACAAATTTCAAGTTTTCCTACGATTTTACTCAAGTTCTATATTCAATCTAGCCCTTTTAGACATCAATCGAGTGAACCCAACAATCTCATTGGTGGCCAATCAACAAGAAACATTAAGCAAAGAGTAAAACCAGCATAATCTAATCATTAATCACAAATATTAAGGGGAAATGAGTACTTAATCCATACAAGGGTTCAAAATAATCGTAACATCAAAGATCTAGCTACACATGTTCATGCAACACATGAGAAAATGGGGATAAACCAGAAAAATTGCATAACATAAGGAAAGAATAGCAAATGGAGAGAAAAAAAACCAAAAGGAGAAGCTTAGATCTCTTCAAATATTCAATTTCTAGCTCATTCTCCATCTCCAAGCTCTAAAAAGAGCAAGCCTTCAAGATAGCCTCCAAAGTCCAGAATACTCAATTTTCGGCCTAACCCTTCCTTAAAAACCCTCCACATGCGTTTCAGCAAGTAAAACGCATGGTTGTATTGTCTGTCGCAGGTGTGCTGCCACTACAAAAAAAACGTGATTTAGTAGCGGTTAAAAATGGGTATTCGTAGCGGTTCTAACCGCTACAAACTAGGTTAGTAGCGGTTACGAAAACCGCTACTAAATCGTACGTTGCAAGCGGTTTTGTAGCGGTTCTATAAAACCGCGGTTCTATAAAACCGCTACTCAATCAAAAATAACCGCTACAACCTTTGTAGCGGTTCATAGTAACCGCTACAACACCAAGAGATATTTGTAGCGGTTATATAACCGCTACAAATATAAAAAAATTTATTAAAAAGAAATTTTTTTTTGTAGCGGTTTAATAACCGCTACAAATATATAAAAATGAAAATTTGTTAAAAATGACATTTTTTATTTGTAGCGGTTAAGAAACCGCTACTAATTTTGAATTTCATGAAATTAGTAGCGGTTTTAAAAACCGCTACTAATTTCATGAAATTCAAATTTAGCGCCAAAAAATTTAAATTTAGCTTTAAAAATGCGCGTTATTTAGTAGCGGTTTAATAACCGCTACAAATATTTAAAAAATTTTTTTAAAAATATACGTTGATTTTTTTCTTTTTTTTCAATATTATATTAAATAGTTTAATTTGTTATTATTTTATCTATTTCAATTAGTTTATTATTTAATAGTTTAACTTATTAATAAATTAAAAAGAAAAAATGTAATTGAATATGATTAGTATAAAATTTATATTAATAATATTATTAAGGATAGTTAGGTAATAAGGAATTATTATGTTTTATAATATAATGTAATTGTATATGAAAAATAGATGAAAATGAGATAGAGTTATGATATATCTAAAAAAAATGGTTAGAATAAATTTTATAGAAAGAAAAGAAATATTCTAAAAGATATTGAAAATCTTGTTACCATATTTGATCGTATTATTCAGCTCCTCTACTCATACGAAAGAAGTTGTAAATGAGAGGAAATGAAAGAAGGGTAAGGTGAAAAGAAATTGGGGAGTGTTTGAAATGAGTTGTGATAAGGGTATTTATAAGGATTCACGTATAATTTGTAGCGGTTAATGTAGCGGTTACTAATTAGTAGCGGTTATTTATATTTTTGTAGCGGTTTAATTATTTGTAGCGGTTAATGTAGCGGTTTTTATTTAGTAGCGGTTATTTATATTTTTGTAGCGGTTTAATAACCGCTACAAATATTATATTAATTTTTTTAAAAAAAAATTTTTTTACATTTTATTTTAACACAAATTTTTTGCATTTTTTGTAAAGAAAAATTTTTTACACTTGAATTCTACAAATATTATTTTAATTTTTTTTTAAAATATTTTTTTACATTTTATTTTAACACAAATTTTTTGCATTTTTTGTAAAGACAAATTTTTTACACTTGAATTTGATCACTCATCGTCGCCATCCCTACAGAAATTTTGTAGAAAAATTATTGTTATTGATGTATTATTAAATTTAAAAAATTTAATTGAAATGACGTGGACTTAAAAAAACTCACCGCAGTAGAGGTAAATTGTCATCGCCTTCAGGGAAGTAGTTTTCAAAATCAGCTGGCTGAAATGGCTCACTCTCGTAGGTGATGTTATCACCTTCACCCATGTCGTAAAGGTCTCTTGGCTTTAAATGAATGACCATATGCCAATCCCTATGCCGCTCGTCCTCGACATAATAAACCTGATGTGCCTCTGAAGCTAGAATATACGGCTCATCATCTTGAGAAATACCAGTATGAATCGTGCGTGAGAAATTGACTGATGTGATCCCTAGGTCGTCAGTTGTCAGTCCCCGAGAAGTAGTGGTATTTGCCCACAAACACTTGAACAGCGTCACGGTGAAACGGCCTTGATAATTAAGCTCGACCACATCAAGAAGCTTGCCATAGTAAGGGACGCCTCTGAACTGCATGTTGGCGTCACTGCTGCTCGCATAACTCCTTGTCCCAAATGTGCCATAAACACCCAAATTCTGTGTTTGCAATCCTTGATCCCGTGAAACCGTGCAAAACTTAAAACCATTAACATTGTATGCTGTAAACCGTTTTGCATGATCAAGAGGGCCGATTGCGAGAGCTCTGAAATCTGGTGAGCGTGGGTTGTGGTCATTTAGTATTCTGCGCGCAAACCAGCCCGGGAATTCTCTGTGGACCCTCCTATCAACTTCCGAGGATGTCTGTGTACGGATCCTGAGCTGACGCTTGACATGACTTCTGAATTCCCTGCAATTAATAATGGAAAGGCGTTAGTGAAATGAAAGTGAGAAATGTTACGAAAGATATAGATCGATTAACATACATGTGAGTGTACAATTCTTACCGTATGAAAGGCTCAACTTGAGTGCAATTAATCAAGACATGTCTATGTGCTTGAAACTTCTCAGTTGCCGTTAGTTTGAAGTTCTCAGTTGCTCCAACTGGTTTACCAACACGAGGGATAAATTCTCCTGATGTTGGCGCAGGTTCAGGACAATCGTCAACACGAGGGGGGCGGTTGAAAGCCGTCTCAAGATCATCAAAGTACCTTGAGCAAAAATAAAGCACCTCATCCCCTATATAGCCTTCAGCTATAGAACCTTCTGGCCACGCCTTATTCCTCACGTAAGATTTTAATTTCCCAAGGAACCTACGAAGTACATAAGAGAAAATTGATATAAAATGATGAAAAGGACGACTAGGAAACATTAAATACGGACAATAAATGAAAGCACATATTTAAAATGAGTACCTCTCAATCGGATACATCCAACGATATTGTACTGGTCCAGCGAGCTTTGTTTCATGAACGAGGTGGACCGTGAGGTGAACCATCACAGTAAAAAAGGACCGAGGAAAGATCATCTCCAAGTGACAAAGCGTAAGAATGATTTTCGACTGCAGCTGATCGAGCTCCTCAACGATCAAAACCTTAGAACACAACTTCCAAAAGAAAGAACAAAGTTCCACCAAAACGATGGAAACATCGGGAGGAAGTGTATTCTTTATAGCCAGAGGGAGTAACTACTGCATAAGAACATGTGAGTCGTGACTCTTCAGGCCAGCAACCTTTCAAGCCTGCAAGTCGACACATCGAGAAATGTTGCTTGAATACCCATCAGGAACTTTTATTTTCTTCAACGTCGCGAGGAAGACATCCTTGTTCGATTTTGTGAGGGTAAACTTTGCCGGTGTAAATCTGTCATGCTCATCTGGCCAAGCTTCTTCACGAACTCCCATGTCACGTAAATCTTTCCTAGCTTGAAGGTGATCTTTTGTCTTTCCGGGTTCGTTAAGCAGCGTATACAGCACATTGTCGCAAACATTCTTTTCAATGTGCATTACATCAAGACTGTGGCGAAGTAAATTAGATCTCCAATACGGAAGCGTGAAGAAGATACTTATCTTCTTCCACTGCTGAGGCACCGAAGTCCTGCGCGTCTTTTGGCGAGTTTGTGCTGAATCGTCGCTTTTTCCAAACTCGACGTCAACATGCTCAAGCTGCTGTAAGATATCTGTACCGGACAAAGTCTGAGGTGGTCCTCTTTTCTCTGGTTTCCCATTGAAGCGATTCCGTTGCAATCTGAACTTATGCGTTCCATCGAGAAACCTCCGATGCCCCATAAAGCACCACTTTCGGCTGTGGGGAAGGCGCAGTGCGTCAGAGTCGAAATTGCAAGCCGGACACGCCGACCCAGTGTGCACATTCCAACCAGATAATGTGCCAAGCCCAGGAAAGTCACTGATCATCCACATCAAGGCTGCACGCATGTTGAACAAAGTCTTGCTGTGAGTGTCGTACGTCTCCAAGCCGACATTCCACAGGTCAAGCAATTCCGCAATAAGCGGTTGGAGATACACATCGATGTCATTGCCCGATGCCTTTTTGCCTGGAATGATCATAGACATAATGAAAGAGCTTTGTTTCATACACATCCAGGGGGGTAAGTTGTAGGGAACTAAGACTACCGACCAAATGCTGTAACTTGTGCTAAGATTCCCGAAAGGATTGAAACCGTCGGTCGCCAACGCAAGCCGGACATTTCTGGGGTCAGTCGCAAAATCTGGAAAGTCGTTGTCAAACGTTTTCCAAGCAGCTGCATCCCGCGGATGTCTTAATTTACCGTCTTCGTTTTTATCAACGGCATGCCACCTCATGTGCTCAGCAGTTTTAGACGACATAAATAATCTTTGTAGACGAGGTTTCAAAGGGAAATACCTGAGAATCTTTGCGGGTTTCTTCTTCTGCTTTTTCCCCTTCCGAATTGTCTTGTACCTCGATGTGTGACATCTCTTGCACGTCTCCCTGCTGGAATCGTCTCCCCAATACAGCATACAATCATTTGGGCACGCATCAATCTTTTGATAATTCAACCCCAACCTGTTGATGATCTTCTTGGCCTCGTAGAAGGTTGTGGGAATCTCGGCGTCGGGGAATGCATCTTGTAATAAGTCGAGCAACATCGACATTCCCTTATCCGTGATCCCACACAAGCACTTGATATGATACAATTTGATCAAGAAAGATAATTTAGAATATTTGCGACAACCTTGATATAAAGGACGATCTGCCTCATCCATCAAGCTGAAAAAATCCCGAGCTGCTTTATTCCCCATAAAAGCCGGCTCAGAGCCGTGCACTTCTTTGTTGAAGTTGTCGCCTTGAAATCCAAACGCATCACGCACAGCATCATTCACAGGATCATCTTCATCTACTTGAACGCCTACTTGAGAACTTCGAGGAAGAGCCTCGTCATATCTAATGCCGGCCTTCTCACCATGAACTACCCAGAACGTATAGTCCTCAAGGAAAGGCTTCACAAGCAAATGTTCCTTCACAACATTTCGTGGATGCCACTTCTTGAACTTGCATTTCCGACACGGACAGACGATCTTGCCGTTACAGATGGCGTGAGTGAATGCGAAATCTAAGAAACTGTTTAATCCGTACAAATATTCAGGAGAATTGCGCGGCAACCTTATCTAAGATTTATCCATAGCTACAAGTGAGAGAGAAGAAAGTATAGAGAAGAAGATGAGTGAGAAGATAATGAAGAATGCCTAGAACCTTATATTCTGAAAATCCAACATTTATAACTTTGTAGCGGTTATTAAACCGCTACACCAACCGCTACAGACATTCCAACGTTTATAATTTTGTAGCGGTTACATATATAAAACCGCTACTAATATTCAAGCCGTTAATTGGTGGGAAATTCAAAATGTACTTGTTGAGTATTAGTAGCGGTTTTATATATATAACCGCTACTGATGTTCAACGAATTAGTAGCGGTTTTATATATATAACCGCTACTAATGTTCAACGAATTAGTAGCGGTTATATATATAAAACCGCTACTAATATTAAAGCCGTTGGACATTAAATATAAAAATAATTTTCTAATTTGTAGCGGTTATACATAAGATAACCACTACAAATGTGCACAAAGGCGGCAAATTTCAAAATTCAAATGATTTGAGTGTTTGTAGCGGTTATTAGTAAATAACTGCTACAAAGATATATATTTGTAGCGGTTTCCCTTGGGAAACCGCTACAAATATATAAGTAAATTTGTAGCGGTTATGAGTTAAAAACCGCTACAAATCTATACATTTGTAGCGGTTTTAAGTTAAAACCGCTACAAATATATATATAATTTATTTTTTTAAAAAATTTAGATTTAAATCATTTATAAATTATTTCAATGCGATATAATAATATAAATATAATTATATAAAACACAATAAGAAAATTCTGAAATAAAATCTCATAAATATTTACAAATGTTTAAAAGAAAAGAAAATGTCCTAAACTAAGAAGCTGGGGGCTGATCCTCTGGTGCTCCCTCAAGTGGGGCTCCCTCAGATGTCGCTGGATCAGGCCGCTGCGTAGACTGAACCGCACCATCCTCATCAGCAGGAGGAGGAGCTGTAGGAGGAGTAGTGCTCGGGACGACGTAGCGAGGGACAGGGGGGACCGCTGGATGCTGCTCGTCCGGGAACAGCCGATTCCATGCTCCCTCGAGCATAGTGTTCGCGATCTCACGCCACTGCGTTTGTTGCGCGTACATAGTGTCTGCGTGGATCTGCAGCTGCAGCTGCTGCTGTTGCTGCACCTGCATCTGCTGCATCTGCTGCTGCTGCTGCGCCATCTGCTGCATCTGCTGCTGCGTCTGCTCCAAATCTGACCGCAGCTGGTCAATCGACTCGTCCCTCCGACGTCTGACCCCTCTAGAGCTGCCAGCCTCAGAGGCGGCGCTCCTGCCGTAGATCATGCTGGGTCTGGCGCCTATCCCCATCCCCCGCACTAGTCCGGGGTGCTCAGGCTGAGCCAGACCCGCCTTCAGAGGAGCCGTCGGGTCCACTGACCCCTGTGACTCCTCAGGCTGGGCTGTCGCAGCTCAGCCTGCGACTGCTGCATCCGCTCCTGCCATTTTATGAAATAATTAATAATTACCATTTTTCATTATTAACTTGGTTTTATAAAAAATATAATTCAAAATTACTTACAATGGCCGCCTCTGCCTGCTGAGAGGTCGCAGTCCCGTCACGGTGTCTGTGTGTGATGGCGTACAGCTCCGCATAGTCCGTCTGACGGTTCTCCTGCTGAGCCCTCGTCTCCTGAAACAATTACAAAACAATTAGTATTATGAAATAATCAACTAAAAGTAAGTGAAGCACTTGAAAAGTTACCAGCTCGCTGTAGGTCACAGCAAAGGTCTTCGATCCTGCTGTGTGGTGGATCATCTGCTGCGCCCGGATCCCGGCGTTCCTCCGAGCAAGCTCCTGGAAAAAAAAATTAAATGTATTATAATTTAAAATTAAATACAAAATAAATTGATATTATAATTTAATATTTAACAATTACAAAATTATATATAAAAAATATAATAAATACATTACCTGCGCCTCAGGGCTCCTCCTAAACTGGACAAAACGCGCCCAGTCGTTCGGCGGCACGCCGTCCGGGACGCTCTCCTGTAGCTGCTCCAGAGGCATCGTCCCGTCCCCATCCACACTATGGAAGAGACGGTTCCTCCTGTTCCTCCAGGCGTCGCCCATCTTCACGAGGGCGTACCTCTTCCGGTTGGCCCGGACGGCAAACCGCAGCTGAAAAAAATACATTTAAATATCAATAATTATAAAAACCATAATTTAAAAAAAATAATTAAATAGAATTAATTACAAAAAATATTAATTAAATAGTTTTAATTACCTGAACCACCTCCTCCCAAGCCTGGTCCTTCGGGCCCTTCGGAATGTGCCTCCACGTCGGGAAGTGAAGGGGGAACCGCATCCAATTCGATCCCAGATCGCTCAGGAAGCGGTTGAGCAGGTGACCCCCATTGTGGATCGGCTGGTCAGTGCCCTCGTTCCACGGCACTATAACTCGCAGGGACCGGTCCATGCTGTTCAGACCGGCCACATCCAGCCTCCTCCTCGTCACGTTCCCCTGCTCATCTGCACAGTTGACCACACGTTAGATAAATTATAATTCAAAGTTTACATTTCTAATTTAAATAAATAATTTACTAAATTAAAAAATTAATTTACCTTCGACCTGCATCTCAAACCCAGTCGACCGCGAAGACGACCCTCGTGGGTGGTTCTGCTCCCGAGCGTCCTCCTCATCGAGGAACTGCTCCATCTCCCTAAACCCAATCGGGATCTCAAACTCCTCCTCGTTGAGGAAGTCCTCAACGCTAATCTCTGCCCTCTCCACCTCAGGCACCTCTGGTGGGGTCGTCGCCTGTGGGATCGTCTGCGGTACATATGGGGGGATGGGCTGAGATGCCGCGGTAGCCCTGCTTGCGCGCTGCCCCCTCCCTCTGCCCCCTACCCGGCTGCTGCCGCCCCGTAAAATCGGTCTGGGGACCTCAGGGGCCTTCCCCTTATCCTGTCCTGAAGCCATCTCAACTGTAAAAATTAAAAAAAAAATTAGTCATATTATTTTATGAAAAAATATAATAAAAATACAAATATAAATAAAAATACGTGTTATATACGTACCTCAAGTGCCAATACTGCGGAATACGGACCAAAAACTCCTATAGATACGTCTGAACGCTCAAATCTCAAAGAAATCACTCAGAGAAACCTCAGGAAACAAAATGAGCAAACGGAGAAATGAATGAGGTGGGTGGTTTAAATAGGCCAGTAATTAGTAGCGGTTATTAAAATAACCGCTACTATAACCGCTACAAATATCCAAATTTGTAGCGGTTCTACAATAACCGCTACAAATATTCACAACGTTTGAAATTCTGTAGCGGTTATTTCCCAGAACCGCTACAAATTTGGAGTCTTTTGAAATTCTGTAGCGATTTTTACTAAAAACCGCTACAAAATTCTGACCTTTGGTATTTTGTAACGGTTTATGTGCATTAACCGCTACAAAGTAACCGCTACAAGTTTTGGCGGGAATTTCGCGCCAAATTTGTAGCGGTTTTTTGTAGGACACCGCTACAAAATATCTTGCCGCTACAAATTTGTAGCGGTTTAGGTAAAAACCGCTACAAATCCTATAATTTGTAGCGGTTATATTAAACTGCTACAAATGCACCGCTACAAAATGCCTGTTTTTTTGTAGTGTGCAGTATATAACACAGCAAGTTCTGATCCTCATTGGCTTCATCCAAGGGTCAAGTGTTGAAGCAAATGACACAATGAGTCCAAATCTCCATTGGCTTCAGCACATATATTGTTGGCTGAGGTCAACAACACAGTAGCTTCCCTCTTGGCTCATTATTTTAAGTCTCTGGTTAGGAGTAGCTTTTTTTTTTTTTACCTGTAGTTATCATTATTCTTATAAGTAGCACTAGGGTTTCATTTTGACAATAGACTCAATTAGAATATAGGTACAAGCATGCTTGGATTCTAACTTACGTTTATTTTTCCTTAGAGAGTGATACCGCATGCTGCTCTAAAACCGACAACTTGTTAGTACTCCCTCTTGTTTCAATCACCCCATTTTCAGGGCGGGGAAAAAGACCAACCCATTAAGATCGAGGAAGTGTGATTTAAGTCATTGAGTCTGTTGGAGAAAAAAAAAATCATTCATAGTTGAAATAATAAATAATGTTTTAAAAAATAGAAATGTACACCAAATTTTAAATAAGAACAGTATCAAAAAATATAATTAACATTACACTCACGACTTATTTGATTCATATTATAAGCGTTTTGTACAAGAATGTTTTGTCCAAAATGTAAATTCACTGATACGACTGCAGATGATGTATTAAATAGTGCAAGTGTACACTATCGTAATCAAGTAATATAGAAGTGAGTAGAGTATCGCTCCCACAAGGATTGATCACTAAGTACCAAAATGAGTAATTTTAATTCTATTTAGTCGATTGATTGGTTGGTGGTTGAGAGTATAAAATAAAAGAAAAACAATTAAATATGAGTGCAGATGATATGAAAGCAAATATGAGATAAAGCCGTAGGGATTAGATTTCACTTAACCAATTCTGGATTGAATCACTTATCTATTCTAGCCCAATTTATTCCACATGATTGATAGTCGAGTTTCCCTAATTTAATTACTAGCCTCTTCCAAGGTCAAGCAATTCTATAATCAATTGCTAATCCAATATATTCCTATATGAATTTAAGCAATTAATTATGCATTAAGATTTATGGAACTCAGCAAGACTACACAACACATATGAATATATGCCTATTTCATATGTAAGTTATGGTTTTAATTATAGGGTCTACACACATGTATCTCCTTCCGGTCTCAACATATATATTGAAATCATTCAAAAGATGGCCAGTCAATCGAAAGCATTAAAAATAATAATTAAAACTCAATCATGAAAGAGAAATTAAAACTAGACTTAATAAGTTAAGATTCAATCCGTCATTACTAAGCTACGTCATCACCCTAGGAAAATAGAAAAGTTAGCACATGATGAAATTAAAAACAAAATAAACATAAATTAACATTACATAAAACTAGAATGAAATCCTCAATAATACTGCATAAACCTTGAATATTAAATTCTGAAACATAAATATACAACCAAAAGATGCATGAAAAATAGAGAAATCTAGCCGTCCATTTAGGAGGTAAAACCTTCCATGTAAGCGACATGCAAAATGTAATATAATCCTAAGCCTTCCAAGATGGAGGCATGCAAAATGTAATACAATGCATGAAATTAAATGTAAAAATTAATATAATGAACTCAAAAATGTTAGAGAAAGATCACTACAAAAAAAAAGACTTTCGTCGCCGCTGAAAGTCTAAAAGTCGCCGCTGAAAGACTTTCAGCGGCGACAAAAAGTCGCCGCCTATGCGACTGTCGCTGAAAGTTTTAGCGGCGACAATTTTTGTCGCCGCTAAAAGTATACTTTCAGCGGCGACTTTTGTCGCCGCTAAAGGTGACTTTCAGCGGCGACATTTGTGTCGCCGCTAAAGGTATAGTTTCAGCCGCGACAAAAGTCGCCGCTGAAGGTGACTTAAAGTCGCCGCTGAACGTGTTAATTTTTTTTAAAAAAAAATTCAAAAAATTAAATTTTTTATTAAAAAAATTCGAATTTTTTTTTAAAAAAAATTCAATTTACAATTGCCACGTGTCTCCTCCCCGTGCTGCCATGTGTCTCCTCCTCATAATTCCCCCATGTGACTCTCCTCCAGTTCGAACCCGCGACCTCAGAGAGCCGATGCCTTAGCGCGTGAGTCTCTACCAGTTGCGCCGAAATGAACCTATGTCATATTATTACATATTATTATATATATAATATTATCATATATATAAACATACATACATATAATTAATTAATTATATACATATAATTAATTATTAATTAAATATAATATTATTAAAAGTAATGAAAAATTAAATAAAAACGAAAAAATATTGATATATTTAAATTTAAAATTTTTTTAATTAAAATTACTTAATAAATAATAATTTAATATCATAAATATTATTTTTAATAAAAAATTATAAATATAATATTAATAAATAATAATATAATTTTAATAATTAAGGTTAAATAGAATTATTTAATAATTAATAGTTAAATTTTATAAATATTATTTTTAAAAAATATTAATAAAAAAAATATGAAAAAGACTTTCAGCGGCGACTATTAAAAGTCGCCGCTGAAACTCACTTTCAGCGGCGACTTTTAATAGTTGCCGCTGAAAGTGTTTTAAAAATTTTTTTTTTAATTTTTGAAAAACACTTTCAGCGGCAACTTTTAATAGTCGCCGCTGAAAGTGTTGTAAAATTTTTTTGTTTTTTTAATTTTCGAAAAACAGTTTTAGCGGCGACTATTAAAAGTCGCCGCTGAAACTCACTTTCAGCGGCGACTTTTAATAGTCGCCGATGAAAGTGTTTAAAATTTTTTTTTTTAAAATTTCGAAAAACACTTTCAGCGGCGACAGTAAAGTCGCCGCTGAAACTCACTTTCAGCGGCGACTTTTAATAGTCGCCGCTAAAAGTATTTTAAAAATTTTTTTTTAAAATTTTTGAAAAACACTTTCAGCGGCGACACTAAAGTCGCCGCTGAAACACACTTTTGGAGGCGACAAAACAATGTCGCCGCTGAAAGTCAGACTTTCAGCGGCGATAAAAGTGTCGCCGCTGAAAGTGACACCTTCAGCGGCGACATTAAAAGTCGCCGCCAAATGTCGCCGCTGGAAGTGATTTTTTTTGTAGTGGATCTCTCCCGGTTAGAGAAGGACCTCTCCCTGTCGAAGAAGGAAACCTCTGATTCTCTTTCTCTCCTCCCCTTTGAGCTTGGCCTTGATCTCTATTTATAGGGGGGAAAACGTGTGCTACAGTATCCGGCGACTGCTACAGTGACTATCGGCAACAGCTACAGTATCCGGCGGCTCTACAGTGATTCCGTCGTTACAGTACTTCCATCCGCTACAGTGCCTATATGCTATAGTACTTTCGTACTTTTTTATTTTTTAAATACTATTTATTCCAAAATATTATTTATTTATTAATTACATCCAAATTTATTATATGAAGATCAAATATCGTCCATAAAATTATCATATAAGAAAAAATAAATATACAAATATTTTACTTATTATTCACTTTGAGGGTTATTCACTACTGTTTTTATATTTTATTCCTGTTTAATTATTGAAGAAAAGCGAGAAAGATGAGAGAACGAGGTGAAAATGATTTGTAAAGGTAAACCAAGAGAAAGTTTTAATCAAGGTAAACTTACAAATTTTTATTAATTTTAAAATATATTTAATTATTTAATTGTCATTTCTTTATAGTTGTCAAATTTGCGAATTAACTCTATGAGTTTATTAATTAATCTTATTTTTTTATACTTACAAAGTCTAAATCGTGTTAACCTGATATTAAATTTTTTCATTTATAGCTCACAAAGTCTTGTCAACTCGCTATTAAACTCATGCTAACTGTAAACTCATTAAACTTGCGCGTTCATATGCAAGTTTACTATCTTTACCTTTATACTTTATATCTTACAAAATCATGCCAATTCCATGTTAAATTCATGCTTGCGTTTTCAGCCTGATCATATTTAATGGATTTATATGTAAAGTTCATAGAAATTTCATTATCAAGTATGATAAATTATGAATGTTAATGGATTTACTTTTAATTTTTTATTTAAAATATGCGTAAATCAAATAATTATCATTATTTATATTTTTATTATTTGATTATATACGTTTAACACCGATTTTTATTTACAAAAAAAGTAATCTCTTATAAATTTAAGATTTGAGTTCATGATCTGAATTTACATTTTTACCGAGAGTTTAAATAAAGACTTTCTTACCACGAGTTTGTGGTGATAAGAACGTGTTATTAGAAATTAGATCTCGTGAGTTTTGAATTTTGTATATTAAATTCCTCACCACCTGTTGGTGGAAATAAATGCCCTTCCTTTTCCATGGCCATTGGCATTCGCTCCGTATTTGTGGCTTGTGGCACTATTCTATTTAGTGTGTGTTTGTGTGAGCGTTTTGAACAGTCAAAACGCACTTATTACGCAAGTCGAGAAAAAACTCTTCTCACATACTTACCTCGTATATCGTGAATCACGAATTATAAGCACGTTTTGGATAAAAATAAGCCATTCCAAATGCACACTTAAACTTAATAAAAAAGCTAGGGATAAAAATACGTTTAAATTAATAAATGAGTATTTATGCAAACAGGGGATGGGACCAGATATAATTAAAGAAAACAGTGGGAGATAGGGCATAAATAGTACTGTGGCACAAGGTTTTTAAGTTAATTAATAATAGAGAGGTGATGTTAAAACAGGATTAGCAATAAGGCCATCGCATCAAGTTGCCCTAGCCCTCACGGACTTTGACGTTGCTTTTAATAGGTTGTGTGTACTATTCTTCATATGGGAAAACAAGAGGCTTCCACGAAGCTTCGGCCTATAAAACAAACAAAATCTGATATAGACCCGATTAATTAATTAGCTGGACACGTGTTGCTCAATTATTTAATTCAATTCTTCTCCTTTTCTTTTTCTGTTCCAAGCGGCCAATTGTTATTGGGATTTGTGGGTCAAAACTGAAGAGTATGTGTATGTAGAATTAGGAGCAATAATAAAATGATGATGAAATACGTAATGTTGTTGGGATTAAGGGGGGTGAGATTTGGCGCAATTAAAGAATAAGCGGACATGATTATAAGAAGGAAAGAATTGGAAGGATAAGGAAGGGTGGGGCCTACCAGAATCCACCGACAGCCCTCTGTGGGCCTATCTTTACCCAAAAAGTACGCCCAATGCTCCTTTCTTTCATTCTTAGTGGTTAGTGGCTAAATGCACAAAACTTTTTGACAAAACTTCTATGGCATTATTGAATGGGCGGGACACAATGATATCGTCTCCGACTTTTCACGCAGACGTGTATTTCTAACATGGCTGAGGTTATTGGTATTAGGTCACATCCTTAGATATGAGATATAATTGACTCTTTTAGAAAAATTTAGAAAATTAAATAAATTACTTTAAGAAATTTATTTTATTATTTTTTCTCTAAACTAATTTGAATGACTTATAAATTAATATATAATCTAATGATAAACATAGTATATTATTAATTAATTAATTTAGTTTTTTTAATCTCTAAAAAAAAAAAATAACTAAGTCTTATATTTAAGATTGAAAAGAGTACTACTTTCTAAGTTATGTGATCTATCATTGAACAAAGGGATTACTATTTTTAATGCAAAGGGTGACAATAATAGAGCTGTTAAGTGTTAACTTTTTGAATTTGTTTAATTAAAGAAAACAGAAGACTAAGTTACATAGTTAAAAGTTAAAACATCCATACCAGGTACATCATTTGGAGGACCGATATTTAGCATATTAATCTCTTGAAGTTCAAATCAAACTTCAAAAGAATTCCTTTAACCCCTAACAATAATTGAAAAATATTTTAGTGACCGCATTTTATTCTCTTGCAACTCTTCCCCTTTTTTTTTATATAAAAGTGGCCAAGTGTAACTTGGAAATTACAAACAAGGTTCAAAATACAAAATTAGACCACAAAATTGTGATTCTGAGCCAAGTAGACAAGACATTGAGGGGGAGGGTTTGACAAGACCACCAGGTCCTCATGCACGTGATGGGCATGCTTTGCTAAGAAATCAGCACATCTAAGACTGTCTCTCGAAGTCCAGTGGAGCTCCACATCCCATTCAGAGTATAGAAGATCTCTGATAGCGTTGATCTCTGTTCTCAGTGGGTGGTGCCTACTCACATCTCTCATGACAAGATGATACAACTCAAGGGAGTCCGTATAGGCTAGTACTCTGCAAATGTTGTGGTCTTTACAGATCTGGAGGCCAGTTAGTAAGGCTGACATCTCTGCCGAAGTCGAGGGGCCAAAACCCAGCTTCCGTTGGAACCCTAGTATCCATTGTCCTTGATCATAACGTAGCAATCCCCCACAAGCTGCAAGCCCGTGTTGGTTTACAGAACCGTCTGTATCGAGGCGAACTGCTCCTTCTGGAGGTGGATGCCAGAGCACATCTTCTTCTCCATTATATTGGAACAGCTGGTGTCTGAAGGTAGCATACGATCTGGATTCCATCATCAGATACTGAACTGCATGGATGATCTCGTTGGGCTGAGCACGAACACCCTCCATAATTCCACGACATCTGTTCTTCCATAGAGACCAGCATATGAGGCTGAAGGATTTGGGCCATAGCCATCTGCTGAATCGACCCGTGATCTTGGACTTGGAGATATTCTCCCTAAGCCATACCTGCAAATTAGACTGAAAAAATCTAAAACGAGAGTTAGGATCAATAAAATGTAACCACACCTCACGAGCACACTCACAATCACGAAGGATATGAAGGATACTCTCAGCTCTCTGACATTGGAATGGGCACTCATTACTGGCAACCAAACCTTGCATAGCTCTGAGTGAGTTAGTGGGCAGTCGCTCATGTAGGGTTTGCCATAAAAACATCTTGACCTTCTCTGGTACTGGAACCTTCCAGACCTTCTTCCAAAGAATCAGTCCATGCCTTTCCCGCTGGGCAAACACAAATTTATAAGCAGCTTGGACACTAAAATTTCCATCAGACGCATTTCGCCAGCAGAAAACATCATCATTCCTCTCAATTGGTAGTTTAACCTTACATATAATGTTAATCACCCAATGTGGGAGGAATTCGCTCCATTTTTTAACATTCCAACCGCCATGATCAAGAACAAAATCTCTAACTTTTGCACTCGGATCCAAATGGTGGATATTTCTAGTTACCAGGTGGATTAGTGGCTCATCAATGGGGGTCCAAAGGTCCCACCAAGCATTGCAGGTGTTTCCACTTTTCAACTTTCTTCCCACCCCGCTGTAAAACTTCTCCCAAACAGTGGTGATGCTACGCCAGACATTAGAGGAGTGTGTCTTTCGATAGACAATGGGGTAATCGCCTTCACCGCATCCATACTTTCCTTTAAGGCATTGTACCCAAAGAGCGTTGGGTTTAGTGAGCAGCCCCCAGCATAACTTCATAATGAAGTCGATATTTTGACTCTGCAAGTCCCGAATGCCTAAACCACCACAATCCTTATCCTGCTTAATTTGATCCCATATATGCAATGAGATGCATTTTCCTACCTTCTTGGCTTTGGTTCCAGAGAAAGCTACGGCTCACCTTTTCCAAATCCTTAAGGACCCCTTTTGGAAGAAGTGTGGTTTGCATTTGGTAACTAGGGAGGGCTGAGAGGACGGCTTTAACCAAGACCGCTCGCCCTGCCATAGAGAGAAATCTGCCTTTCCAGTTCGCCAAACGTCTCTGAGCTTTTTGAAGAATAGGATAATAAGTGGCCTTTGTGACTCGTTTATGCAAAAGAGGGACGCCCAGATATTTCCCAAGATTTGCAGTGATCCCAACTCCTAGCCACTGACTCAAATCTAAGGCTCAATTAAAATTGACATTTCTAGAGAAGAAAGCCTTAGACTTGGTCAAGTTTATCTTATGGCCCGAGACTTGACAGAAGGTGTTCATGATATTCCTCATTAATTCAATCTAGGCCATAGAAGCTTCTCCAAACAAGAGGAGATCGTCGGCGAAAAACAGGTGGGATATAATGGGGGAATGCCGATTAAATTTTAGGCCTTTCCATCGCCCCTGGTTAACTTCATGACTAATCAATTGTCCAAGTCTCTCCATACAGAGGATGAAAAGATAAGGACTGAGGGGGTCACCTTGACGAACTCCGCGAGTAGGAAAGAATGTGGTGGACGCAGAGCCATTCCATCTAACTTCCATGGATGCTGAGGAAATACAGGCCATGATAAGATTGACCAAGGAGTCTTGTAAGCCAACCTTGACAAGAGTAGAGCGGATAAAGCCCCAATCTAGTCTATCAAAGGCTTTTTCCATGTCCACCTTAATGGCAACTAAGCCTTTTTTCCTTCGTTTACTCCGCATGGTGTGAATAGCCTCCTGGGCAATGATAATATTATCACTACTCTGCCTCCCAATAATAAAGCTACATTGGTGCGGTCGGATCAGGTAAGTCATCATACCCTTCAATCTCTCGGCAATGACTTTAGTGACAATCTTAAAGATAACATTGCAAAGCGAGATAGGACGAAAATCTTTCAAGCTCACTGGGTGATCAATTTTGGGAATCAGGATAAGATGGGTGTGGTTGATATCACGAACCTTTTCTAGATGCTGCCAAATTTCCTGAATGAGGGTGCAGACTCAGTTACCAACAATGTTACATTGGGACTGGAAAAAATGAGCTTGTAATCCATCCGGTCCCGGGGCCTTGAGGGCCCCCATCGTAAAATCAACGTTTTTAATTTCAATATTCGTCACTCCCCTATGAATAATCCCAACATCCAGGATCTTAAGAGGTGGAAATTCCGCAAACCAATTAGACGAGTCTTGGACTCGACCGTCACTATTATACAAATCTTTGAAGAACTCCCCTGCCATGTCACATAATGCTTTTGGATCCGAGATCCAATTCTCATTCGCATCTTGAAGGGATTCTATTCTCTATTTTTTCTTTTGGATCATAGCGGAGGCATGGAAGAATCTGGTATTCTTGTCCCCCCAGGCTAGCCATCTACAACGTGATTTCTGGTACCAGACTAGCTCCTCTTGGGCAATTAATTTGCTATAATCTCTCCAGAGTTGCCTCTCAAGCTTATATAGGCCGTTAGCGGTGGTATTCTGCCTAGCCTTATCTATGCCTTCAAGTCTCTTGAGGAGATTCATTTTCTTCCTTGGGATATTGCCAAGAGTGGTTGAGTTCCATTTTGCGGCTTCAATATCGAACTTTCGCTTTCCTTCAAACCAATCTTCATTATCCCAGGCTTGGCAAACAACATTAGAGAAGCCATCCTCTAAGGCCCATGCAGCATTGTATTTAAAATCGCATCTCTGTCTGTTACGAGCACTGCCGGTGGTATTAGAAATAATAAGAAGCCTATGATCTGATTTGTATCGAAGACTATGAAAAACTTTATAATCAAGATGTCCTAATTCCCAAGCCAAGTTCCCAAAAACCCAGTCCAAACGTTCCTTCACGCCATCTTTTTCCCATGTGAAACGTTCCCCAACAAATGGAATTTCCTATAGGTCCTAAGCTTTGATGTAATCCGTAAATTGTTTCATAGGCCGAAACAAGGGACATCATCCTCCGATCTTATCTGCCGGCTCCATGAAGGTATTGAAGTCCCCAAGAACCAGTCAAGGATCTACAGTGGTACTGGCAATAGCCTGAAGGGAGTGCCATAAGCCATCCCTTCTATTAATAACTGGTTCGCCATAGACCACAGTAACAAGGAAAGTGTCATTTTTCCTCTTGTCAAAGATTCTACAGTGAACAAGCTGGGTAGTTGAGAGAATGTATTCTACGTGAGAGTCAATATCATTCCACAGAATCCAGATGCCCCCAGCAAAGCCGGAGGCTTCAAGTCTAATCCAGTTACTAAAACCAAGTTTATTAGAGACTCTGTCAGCTCTATCACCACTAATTCGAGTTTCAAGAAGACATAAAATGTCAATTGCATTGTCTTTGACAAGAGATTTGATGGTGGATGGAAAATATCTATTCCCAGCCCCTCTACAATTCCAGGATGCAATAATCATATTTACAAAAGAATCAGGGAAAAGATAGAAGACTTACTCTATAGTGTGAGATTCCAACTCACGTGCTTCTGTAATCATGAAGTCATCACCAAAGTCGTCATCTAGTGTCATGGGATTCGAAAGAAGGATCGAGGCATCACAATCAGTATGTGCACTCTGTTCACACTTCTCCTTCAAAAAAGCATCAGAGTCCTGAGCCGTCTTGATATTTGGTCCTTCTAATAATAGGACTTCATTGTGCTGGACTTGAGGGGGATGAGAGGTAGTACCCAAGGAGGAAGAAATTGGGGATGAGCTCATTTGGTTTATGCTACCACCTACAACCACATGGTCCCTAACTACTTGCCCTTTTCGGCCCACTGGGTGCTTATGAGGCCCATCATTTTTTTTCCATGGTTTTCTTTGTTTCACCGCCCTCACTCTTTTTCTTCCTATATTGGGTTGTTTCCATTTTAATAGGCCCACTTGACCTTAGCTCCTCAGGCCCAACGCCCTTTGACTGAGAAGTAGGCTTGCCTTTGACTAATTTGTGGGACTCCCCAATGTAATGATGGCCTGCGCGTCCTTCCCCCTCAGTTCGGCGCCTTTGCAATTCGATCACTCCCATGTCAGGCTTGGAGCTTGTGCTGGCAGGTCCCGCCGTCATCTCTTCATCTTCGAGGTCGGCTAGTGCTCGGAATCTGGAGGTGCCGGAGCGGAGCTGAGGTTCCCCTGTTTCGGTCTTGGGCGATCGACGCTGGAGTTCCCCAGTCCTGGGTGTTGTCTGCGACGGAGCTCCCACTGATGTGGGTCGTCGCAAAGGTCGGGCACGAGTCCCCTTACCGACCAGCATCCACGGGCTGAAGCTCTCATCAGAGAAGGATATTTTCATTTCCAACGACGGCGCCGTGACCACCATAGGAGTGACCGGAGGATGGTCCTCATTCTTGCTTTGTTCGGTGTAGACCTTCTGGCAGTCATCTTTCTGGTGACCATACCGGCCGCATGAGAAGCAGATTAGTCCCAAACCTTCATATTCCACTTGATACGCCTAGTGTGCCGCTATTACTCAGGACACCAGTCTCTTTTGAAGATCAAGCTCGACGCACACCTGTGCATACTTGCCCCTTTCAATCTTTGCTGTATCGGTTTGATTTTCTGAGGGAGTAAGCATATCTATTTTGATTGTTCTCCCTATCATATTCCCCAATCTGGTAATGAACTCAGAGTTGTAGCATTGCATAGGAATGTTGGAAATTCTAACCCAGGTAATTATCCGTCCTAGTGGATTGTTGAAAGGATCGAAATTTGGAGTCTATTTTTGGGTTAGAATGGCATGTTGCTAAATAACCCAAGGACCTTCATAGAGAACGTTTTGATATAGGTGTGCCCACCCTTCTTTTTGAAGAAATCTAACAATGAAATAATTGTAGGGCAGGTCAACCAAATCAAATTCTGATGTTTTCCACAACCGACTGAGGTGGGATTTCAGCGTGTACACATTATAGCGCTTGCCAAGCACTGTGATAATTAGGGAGGTGTTCCAAGGTCTACACCACTCATTATATTCCTCTGCTGAGACTAGCACCACCGGGTGATTTTACATGAGAGCACGAACTTCCTCGATGAGTTCTGGCATTTCCCATTCTTTGTTGAGAACATCTGATAGTAATTCTTCATCTTCTACATTGTTCCCTCCATTTGCTATCCCATTGAAGCCAATGAGGGAATCCTTGTAGGACAGCAGAGGTGTTGCATTGTGATTTTGTAACTGAACAGGTTGGTCGTGTTCCATGGAGTTATGTTCCTCGGAAACGTTTAGCTGAGAAGCTTCATTAGACATATCAGTGTCAAATATTGCTTGCGGTGAATCTGACTTCTTTTGTTTTTTGCTGCCATTAGCTAAAGAATCGGATGGCTGATCCGGCGGAAGTTTCCGGTGGGGTTGGTTGTCCATACCAGAGAAAAGTGATGCACGCTTTTCAAGAGAGAGAATACCTAAGAACTTCACTCAGAGCTTCGAGGAATGAACTCTGCAACTCTTCCCCTTTGAACCGTCCATTATTAACCCAAAAAAGGAATTAGATATTGGGTTTGTATTGTACTATGTAATGGGCCAAGTTGTTGTAATATAAGGCCCAACTCTGGGTGTGTTTGTTTTTGCGATTAGATAAGTAACTTATTTTTACTTAAACTTATAGAATCTTAAGATTGGAAAAAAGTTAGATTGGGTAAAATGATGAGTGTTTGAATTAGCGATTGGATAAGTAACTTATGTAAAAGTGAATGATGTTTGGTTTGACTTTTGCATAAGTGACTTTTGTATTAATTAAGAGAAAAAAATTGAAAAAATTATGAAAAATGAAAAAAATGAAAGACTAATAGTGGAAAAAGAACTCATTGGCAACTTAATTGCCAAATGGGACCTGGGAAGATATCTACACATAGAGGGATTTTTTCACAATTTTCTAAAAAATTAACTTTGAAAATTTGGTAATGGTACAATTTTAATAAAATCATATCAAACTCTAATTTAAATTGGTATACTCCAAAAGTCTTTTTTACTGTGCACTTCAAGCTTAAATCTTATAAATTATATCAAACTCTAATTTAAATATTAAATCCAAACTCATATTTTCACATAGCTCAAAATCTAACAAAATAAATCGATTAAAATCTTAATAATACTTCCAATAATCCAAATAAATTATTTAAACTAAATTTAATGGGTAAAAACACTATATCACTACAAAAAAAACGTGATTTAGTAGCGGTTAAAAATGGTTATTAGTAGCGGTTTTAACTGCTACAAACAACATTAGTAGCGGTTGTAAAAACCGCTACTAAATCGTATGTTGCAAACGGTTTTGTAGCGGTTTACAAAAACCGCTACTCATGTAACACAACCGCTACAAATTTAGTAGCGGTTACTAAACCGCTACAAATGTTGGCGCCACAATTTCGCGTGGCGAAAAATGAAAAATGAAATTTTGGCTCCAATTTTGTAGCGGTTGGAAAACCGCTACTAAATTCAAATGGGAATTTTAAAAGCAACGCTAAAAATTTAATACTATTTTGAGTTTAAATTTGTAGAGGTTCTAAAATCGCTACAAAATTTTGGAAATTTTTTTTAAAAAATCATACAATTATTTAAGTCCATTGTTATAATATTGTGTTGAATAGTTTATTATTTAAGTAACTTAAATGATATCGTTATTATTTATAAAGAATGATTAAATTAAGTTAGATAAGTATAAACTTTATATAGACAATATTATTGAGAATGTGTAGATAATGAGTATAAATATTATGAGAAGGGAGAAAATATTGAAATCAAAGAATTGAAATTTCTTTTATTATATTTGATCACTTTACTCAGCTCTTTGGCTTTTAAAAAAAAATTTAGATGAGAGAAAACGAAAGAAAAGAAAGGTTGAAAGAAATGGAGGAGTGTTTGAAATGAGGTGTGATGAAGGTATTTATAGGGATCTACGTAGCGCTTATTGCGGTTAATGTGACAAGTTTTGTAGCGGTTGATATTTGTAGCAGTTTATGTGACATTATTTGTAGCGGTTTCACATTTGTAGCGGTTTTATTTGATTTTGTAGCGGTTTTATAACCCCTACAAATATTAGTCTGATTTTTTTATAATAAAAATATTTCACACTTGTAGCGATTTTATTTTGATTTTGTAGCTGTTTCAGAACCCCTACTAATATTGTTTTTGATTTTTTTTTTTATAAAAATATTTTAAATTTCAAATGTTTAATTTGTAGCGGTTTTGTTTGTAAAACTGCTACAAATATTTATACTTTGTAGCGGTTTATATATAAAAACCGCTACAAATTCATCTTTTTATTTATTTTTTTTATAGATATTTATTTCAAATGTATTCTGTAACGGTTATATGATAAAAACCGCTACAAATTTTCATCACCGTTGACAGGATTTGAAATTCAAATTTTCAATGTGCAACACTTTGTAGCGGTTATGTCAAAAAAACCGCTACAAATGTTCATGATTGTTAGCAGGAATTAAAATATTCAAATTTTAAATGAACACTTTCTAGCGGTTAGTATTAAAAAACTGCTACAAATATTCATAATCATTGGCGGGAATTAAAATTTTTCAAATTTCAAATGTTCAATTTGTAGCGGTTTTGTTTGTAAAACCGCTACAAAGTTACGTATCACTTTGTAGCGGTTTCATCTATTTAACCGTTACAAATATTTATATTTTGTAGCGGTTTATAAATATAAACTGCTACAAATATTTTATTTATTTATTTTTTTAATAAATATTTATTTTAAATACATTTGGTAGCGGTTATACACTATAACCGGTACAAATATGAGTTAAATTTTGTAGCGGTTCTTTGTAACCGTTACAAAAAGGCGGCCTTCTAAATTCTGTAGCGATTACTATTGTAAAAACCGCTACAAAAAAACCGCCACAATAGTCGCGCTAGCTTCGCGCCAAGTTGGCGCCACATTTGTAGCGGTTTATATAGACTAACCGCTACAAAATAACCGCGAAAAATTTGGCGTGGGTTTGGCGCCAAAATTTGTAGCGGTTATGTCTTGTAAACCGCTACAAATCGTGTTTCCTAACCCACGAACCACTTGGTGCGAAGCATATCGTTACAAATTTGTAGCGGTGTGGCTCAAAACCGCTACAAATCCTAATATTTGTAGCGGTTTATTCTAACCGCTACAAATACACCACTACGAATTATCTTTTTTTTTGTAGTGTATATAAACTAATTTATGACATGTTTATAAAAAAAATTGATTATAAAATCATAAAACAACTAAATAATAAATCTAAAGTGATTAAAATTAATTATTAATTATTCTCTACATTTCTACAGTCATATATTAACAAAACTTAAAACTTGCCTAAACTCTTATCCTAAAGTATTCTCTAATTAGCAGAAGATTACTATCTAAAGAAAGAGAAAATTATTTAGAACATTTTTTATAAAAGAAGTTTTGTGATTAGAAGTGATTTTGAGTAACTCATTGATCCCCAAAAATATGAAAATACTTCTATCAATATTTTTTTATACACACACAGACACAAGCTCCAATAAGCTTCATTTTGAGGCTTATGACTTTTTTCACCTTAAATCCAATCGCTAAAACAAACACCCATAAATATACTTTTTACTGTTTAAGTCCGTTTCGCCGCCACTGTTGAAGTCCGATTGATGGGATGAATCGGCGAAACAAACACGCTCTCTGTCTAGATATCTTAGGATAATAGTTTAGTGTAAGTCAAGTCCATATAAATAGTATGTTAAGTTATATGGTCTGTACATATATTGTCTCATTATTCAATAAGATAATTGCCACTGCATTTTTCAATTGCTGGACTAGTCAACATAATATTAAAGCCCAAAACTGAAGAAACAGCCATGTGTGGCTAAATCAAGATCCGAACTCAAGTCAAGATGGAGCACCGGTTATTGACCCAACAAACTAACAGGTAATCAAGATCCGACGCTAGAGAGATTGGAACTCCGGTCTGGGCCACAACTCCAAGATGCGATGATCGCACACACGCTGAGAGGCAAGAATCACACCTTCAGTTGGTTAAATACCGTCAAGAACCATCTGATCGAATTGCAAGAACGCCGGCTGGCTCCAAGATGAATTCCTGATCTCGGAAAAGAGTAAGGACGTCCGGCAAATCAGCACAATTTCAGGTCACACCACTATCTGCAAAGACGATTCTGAGATCTCAGAAAAGGAAGGAAGTCCACCGATTTTAGGGCACACCGGTGAAGAACTTGCGATTTCAAGAGCACAATACGGCCTACAAATATCAACTGAGAACGGCAACCTGATTTGCGACTTAATCAACCCTGAATATGGCTGTTTGAACGATAGAGATCACTGGGGTTGTGATTCCGAAGATTTCAACCAATTGCACAGCCTTGGTAAGATTTCATTTTCTGAAATTTCTGTTGAATCCTTGATTTGGGAAATTTCTGCTCGTGTTCTTTACTCAATATCTGCCAATATCTACGCATCGCCGACGTTGAGACATCAATCTCAGACAGACTGTGTGATAATCTTGATGACTTCCCATTTTCAATAGATTTTTTGATATATTTGAGATTATTACTATTATTATTAGTATATTCATATGTTATTTCCTTTTCTTTAGATCATTGCGTCAAAGGCCACACTGTTTTGGGGAATGAATAAAAAGAAAGACTTGGACATAATACGAAGAGAAAAGCCACGACTTGGTTAAGAAGAAGAGGAAGGCGTTAAGGGCAGCAAGAGGAGGCGGCTATTTCAGTTCAGTCTTCATCCACTTCCCCAAGAACACGTAGCACTGCACCAGTTGGAGGCGACAGGATTATTGCTGAGCTTGTTGGACTATATGTTAGCCTATGACTCTAGTCAATAGAATAAGAATGGATGATGATACAAGGGAGGTTACATCTTCCATATTGTATAATTGTATATTACATGTTGTGATGAAAATATAGATTGGTATAATGATGATTAAATTGCAATTGTTTTATATCTGGATTATAGTACATTCGAATATATATATATATATATATATATGTGTGTGTGTGTGTGTGTGTGTTTGTATGTATGTATGTATCTATGTATGTATGTGTAATTGGTTCTTTATTTTAAATCACATGGTTGTTTGTGTACAATAGAAACATTTGGTAGTTTCTGATATTTGGAATCACTACAAAAAAATGTCAAATTTTTGTCACTAATTAGTTTAGCCATGGAAATTAGTGACGGAACTAGATTAGCGACGGAATTTGTTTGGTCAGTAAAAATATCGTCAGTAATTTATTAGTGACGGAGTTTTTAATTCCATCGCTAATTTGAGACAGATTAGTGACAGAAATTTTCCGTCCTTAATAGAGTCCGGTTTCTCTTATTGTCTATTTTCTCATCATCTCTCATAATCTCTAAATCATAACCATCTAATGAATCTGAAAGGTAAAAAATAAGTCACTTCATCAAATTATCACTTCTTCAACTTTTCTCTCCTCTTCCCAATCAATGGTCTAGATGAGCTACTCTTCCTAATCAACAATTCAGATAGGCTCATGAGGGATGATGAGAAAATAAGATGATGAGAGGATCTGCTTCCTCCTTAATATTTTTCGTTGCTAATTAAGGACAGAAAATTTCCGTCACTAATCCGTCACAAAATTGGAATAGGTTATCCCCTAAATTAGGGACGGAATTTTCCGTCACTAATTAGCCTCCATATGTCCTTCGCTAGCTGCCGCCACCTCACTGTCGGCCATGTGTCCCCATCAGTCCACCGCCACGTGTCCAGTCAACCGCCGCATGCCACATGTCACCTCAGTCACTTGCCACGTGTCCACGTTACAAATTGGTTGCATTTTGTGACCAAGTTGATATTCAAAGCCATGACCTCTCACGCGTGTGTCACTGCCTTTACCAGTTAAACTAATAAGAACATGCGTTATTTAAATGCAAAATCATATATATATATATATTATTAAATATTTCAATTTAGTTTTCTTATTTTATTTTACATAAATATTCTACCTAAATTTTTATTATTAACATCTTTTTTTATTCATTTTATTATATATTTTATTTTTTTGTTTGTATTTATAAAATTTGTATTTTAATTTGTATGTAATATATTATTCAAAATTCACATATATTATATTATAATTTAAATTTCAATAATAAATATGAACTAATACTTTTTATATACTTATATTAATATTTATATTATAATTTTAAAATAATTTAGAATTTAAAATTTAAATTATTTAAGAAATTTATAATTATGAAAAAATAATAATTATTGAAAAATTTAACTATTATAAAATTTAATTTTTTTATTTAACAGAATCAAATAATTTGGAGAGATTATAAAAAAATTTAATTATCCTATATTGTGAGTTATGACTAAATCAAATTATCTTTTTGATTGGATGTGATATCAATTCAATCCACGTTTCAAAATTATATTATCAAAACAAAAGATATTTTTAACCAATTTATTTCATTATTATATAATTATAAAAAACTTCTAATTACAAAATATAATTATTATAAAATCTAATCATGTTATAAAATCAAATAATTTGAAATGGTTATTTGTACTTGATTATGTAGCCTTTATAGTTGATTAACTTAATTATATGGATACCTTTAGATAAACTTCTTCAATAAAGTCTATTATCTTAGGATGTTGTTTTTTTTGTTAGACTATACTCTTTTTATAATTGATTATCTTAATGATTCATTCGATTGATCATGTCTTCTTCTAATAATACTATCTGTGATTATCGTGAACTTACTCAAGATTATAACTAAATTTTTCCTATCTACTAGTAAAGCACTTAATTATGTTTTGTTATCATCAAAACAAGGAATTTAACCCTTATCATATTTGATTAATTATCATTAAGGCACAAGAAGTATTGATCTCAATGAAATATAAAACAAGTTTTATTTTTAGATTATAATCTTAAATAATACAATTTGAAATTAGCAACGAAATTTTGTCACAAAATATTTTGTGACGAAAATTAGTGATGGATTAATGATGAAATTTTTCTGTCACTAATTTTTGTTACAAATAGTTTGTGATGGAATTATCGATGGAGATTAGTGATGAAAAAATTCTATTGCTAATTCCATCACAAAATATTTGGTGACAGAAATTAGGGATGGATCAGCGAAGGAAATTAGTGACGGAAAATTTTCATCGCTAATTCCGTTACATAATATTTTTGACAGAACTTAGAGATGGATTAAGGACAAAAATTAGTGACGGAATTTGTCCGTCGCTAATTTTTTTATGATAGAATTAGAAAAGATTAGTGACGGAATTTAATGACATAATGTTATTCCATTGCTAACCCGTCACAAATTTAGTGACGGAAAATTTTTTTCGCTCATTTCGTCACAAAACATTATGATAGAAATTAAGGACGGATCAAAGACGGAAATCTATGACGGAAAATGTGCATTGCTAATTCCGTTGCAAAATATTTTTGACAAAAATTAGTGACAAATTAGAGATGAAAAAAGTGACAGAATTTGTCTGTTACTAATTTTCGTCGCTACTTTTTTTATGACTAAATTAGAGACAGATTAGTGATGGCATTTAGCGAAGGAAGGTTATTCTATCAAAAAATATTTTTGACAAACTTTAATGATGAGTTAGGGACAAAAAATAGTGACAGAATTTGCCCGTTACTAATTTTCCTCACTAATTTTTTTTATGAAATAATTAAAGACATATTAGTGACAGAGTTTAACAATAAAATAACCCATCACAAATTTAGTGACGGAAAAATTTGGTTGCTAATTCTGTCACAAAACATTTAGTGACGGAAATTAAAGACAGATCAGAGACGGAAAATGTCCGTCACAAAATAATTTGGACCAAAATTAGTGACATAATTTGTTTGTCACTAACTTCTGTCGCTAATTTTTTTATGACAGAATTAGAGATGGATTAGTGACAGAATTTACCGACGAAATAAATTCCATCACTAAAATTAGCGACAGAATTTTTTAGTGCGGATTATCGAGGGATTGAAATTCCGTCACAAATTCCATCACTAATTCTCTGTTTTTTTTTTTTTTTGGTAGTGAATCTCATCCCTTATAGTAACATTTTTCAAGTGATCGTTTTTAGTATGGAGTAAGGGAACGAAGGCACCTATGAAGTGAGTCTTGAAGGCTTTCTTGTGCTACTAAAATACATCTTATATTATTTTTATTGGCTATGACGCTAAGACTTCTACATTTTTTTCCTTTTGCTGAAATATTTTGAGAATTTAATTTAACATACTGTGATATGGGTTTCATTTGAACTGATTTTGTGTTTTTATTATTTGAATGTTAAACGTCCTTATTGGTGATATTTGAAATACTTTGGTTAAGTATTTGGTTTTTGGTTCAAGATGTTACAGAGGCTATTTTAACTGCGCATTACATAATCCTTTTAGCTTCAGTTACAAAACCAGTATCCTTTGGCGAAGACTAGTGTACACTCAACAGCTCTTCTTCTATTACATAGACATGAAAGAAATGAAAAGGGAATTAATTCCTGTCCTTTAATTTCATCCATGCATCATTGAACTTGTAGAAAGAAACATGTAATTTTCCTTCTCAATCACTAGCTGCAAAGCATGCACGAAAAGGTTTGAACTGTTGAAAACAAATAGAGGTTACTGGTTCTATGTAGGATTTGAGGTTCTTGGAGGTATTCTTCTAAAAGATGAGTCCAACTTCTGCAAAGGATTCATATTATGTGCCTGAGAAGATGAAGTAGTCTTGGTTAATGTCAAAGAACGATTTTTTATTTATTTATATTATCATCTGGTATCCAGCAGGGGTGTTCACTTCTCCAAAAAGTTCTAAAAATGAATAAGGAACACTACTCCTAGAATAATTCATGGAGGAGCCTTTGTTCTCTCAATTTACTATTTTGATTTTGTTATTTACTACTTTTATTTTGAAAATTCTAATAATAAATTAGAGACCGCTGTACTTTGAGAAATTAATGAGTGAGTCCTTATTACTCATCATTTACAACTTTTGTTTTATCATTTACTACTTTAATTTTGATATTGACTACTCTTGTTCTAAAAATTCTAATAATGATTTATTAACACCCACAAGGGAAATTATTGACTACTCTTATTTCGAAAATTCCAACCATAAATTAAAAGTTTCCATATTTGGAGAACTTAATGGAGGAGTCCCTTATTTTTCTCAAATTCCAAAACTGAATGAGAAACACCCAAAAAAATCATAGAGGAGTTCTTTAATTTATTGTCCACAAGATATAACTTGATGTCGTCATTTAGTGTTTTTGTTTTGATAGACTAGTGACTACTCTTACTTCACCACAAAGACTTTCATCATAAAATATTGTCATTAACAACACTTCAATAGCATTTAATAGGTTCATTTAGGTCTTTCACCGAAAACCAGCATAGCTACATGTTGGACTTTGGGTCCAAATCCGCCCTTGATGGGCTAGACTATTTGATTAGGATATAAGTAGTCTCATCAAATAAGAATAAATCAGCATTAATTATAGATTGGGAAATAAGTCAGTATTAATTATGGGATTGTTAATTGAGGAACAAATCACCATAATTAGGAAATTAATTGAGAATCAATTAATTTAATTGCTATCTTAGAGGGCAGGAAGGAGTGCACACGTTTTCTAATTAGTAGCCTCCATAAACCACTATAAATAGGGTGTACCTCCTCAATTGCAATTCAAACCCGCCATTGAGTTTTCTGGCATTCTTTTCTCTCCTACCATCTTTCTGGTTCTGGTGATATGCTGTGCAAATCACAATTAAGCTCTAGTAGTCTAATAATTGTGTGGGTACAATTATGGAGCATTGGAGCTTTGACCTGGATCCGAACATGGATTCACCCCGGTACACCAGTCCTCTCTCTTCTACTATTTTTTTTCTTACACTACGACACTTGCTACTTCTCATAGTATTCAATGATAAGTGAACAGTAAGATGACACCACCACTACCAAGCAATGAACGTTGCAACCCAGAATGTTGCTTTTGCATGCAGCTATCCGGTGCTTCTTGGTCTCTTTCTCCTCTCGAAATTATATATTGACTTTGATCTTCGAAAGATATAAGCAATAGAATGTGAGTGGGTCAATTGGCAAAAAAAAAAAAGAATGTGGGTGGGTCAAGATGTAATTTTGATTGCAAAATACAATTCCAAGTTCCGTACACACACAAACATTATTACCTTCGCTTATATTTATGATGTAGCTATCTGGTGTATTTTCTCCTTCCAATATATTTGTAATGGAGCTATTAGGCAAAATCATTTCAATGAGATTTTGTGACACAAAACTTGATGGCAAACAAGTGAAAAGATATTGGTGTCACGAAATATATTGGATCTACAATGGAAGATGCTTGAAGACTCCACAAAATTTCATGTTACGAAATATCAGTAATATAAGATTTTCCAGGCATGATAAACCTTCCACCTTTAATGTACTCCCTTGTGAATCTTCTAGTTCTAGGACTATTGCTTCAACTAGAAGATCAGAAGCATGAGAATAAACACATTTTATATAAAAATGATGCAAAGTGTGATCAATTACTTCAATGTTAGTACATTATAAAATAATGTTTGAACCAAAGAAAAAATATTATAAAAACTTACTCTATGGTCTTGCATAACTCTATAAATATCATCAAAATCCCATAATCTACTATATGGGTATTCATGCCAAACAATTTCTCTTCCCATGTCTTGAAGTAACCCATGCATATGTAATTTTTTATCTACTTCTCATAGTATTCAATGATAAGTGAACAGTAAGATGACACCACCACTACCAAGCAATGAACGTTGCAACCCAGAATGTTGCTTTTGCATGCTGCCTAAATCTTAGTTTGAAGGTTGCAATTTTATCTTCGATCTCACTCTTGATTCCTTTGATTTCTCCTTTCCCTTTTTTTCACCTTATATTCGTTCAATTTTCGTTAATCACCATCATGGGTTTCACATCCCTCTTCTATCGGAAGAAGAAAGTCCTTGAATCCGACGCCTCCCATCACAGATCACGTCCTGATCGTCATAGTTGTCAATGCATTCTCGTGCCTAGCTCGAAGAGGTATTCAAGATATTCACTCATCTCACCTCATTGGGATAATTTCACTCTAGTTCACTTAATCAACACCTTACCATAAGCTTGTAACAACTCTAACATCTCCACCACTTATAGCAATAAATGTAATGAATCAAAAGGGCTTATAATGATGGATGAAGGCTAAATGGAATGAATCAGATCAATTAGAAGAAAGAAATAGTTGATATGCAAGTCAAAGTTATGAATAAGCTCACAGCACCTAAATAACTTGAAAACTCTTGCCAATTCTTTTCCAAATTCATGAACAAGTGCCTTTTTGGTATTTCTTTTGCTTTTCTTTTCTTTACTTTTTTCCAAACTATACTCACTTTTTCTTCTTTCTTTTTTTCAATACATTTCTCTTTTTTTGAACCTCTTTTTTTTTTTTTTTAAACTATACTCGGTTTTCTTTTCTTTCATTACATCATCATTTTTTTTCTATACTTTCTCTTTTTATATACATGGCATTTCAATCTACTTTCTATTGGCAAACAATAGGAGTAAATGACATGCATACAACATAGAAAAGGCTCAGAATGGATAACAAAAGGTAAGTGAATAAGGGTTTGTGTTTGAGTTAAAATGGTTTAAAATTGAATGCCTCTTTCATTTCTATCACACTAAAGCAAATGCTGTTTTGAATAAGAGTTGAAACAAGTTATAGAAGATGAAAGACTAAGTGAACATGCACACATGGAAAGAATTCAAGGCTCAATTAACCTTCCAACAAGGTTTTTTCTCTAATGCACATTCTAACACAATCAATTGCATAGTAAACTAACAACAATGCATTTACTTAACTATTCCAAGTGCTAAACCTACAAATACAATTAATCAAAATATTGCAATCAATTATAATAATGCTCAACTCTTAAATGCACTAATTTCTTTTCTCAAAATAAAGAGTAAGCAAAAATCTAATCGTGGGTTCATTTCTCTTCTCATTCACTTGAAAAGCAAATTATGGTTTCAAAAAGTTGCCAAAAAACTAGATCACATAGAAGCTCAAAGAATTTCCCGCAAATCACATTTTTAAAGTGGTAAATGCAACCCTTTACCACTTAGGACATGCATCAAAGCACGTCATTAAATAAACTATTTAATTTAATATTGAAAAAACAGAAACAAATAATCGTATATTTTTTAAAAAAATTTTAAATATTTGTAGCGGTTATTAAACCGTTACTAAATAACGCGCATTTTTACAACTCAAATTAAATTTTTTGACGCTAATTTTGAATTTCATGAAATTAGTAGCGGTTTTCATAACCGCTACAAATTTTATGAAATTCAAAATTAGTAGCGGTTTGTTAACCGCTACAAAATAAAAAAAATGTCATTTTTTTTTCGCCAACAAAATTTCAATTTTTTATATTTGTAGCGGTTTGTTAACCGCTACAGAAAAAAAATGTCATTTTTTTTTCGCTCTCAAAATTTCAATTTTTTATATTTGTACCGCAACAAATATCTCTGAAAAAAATTTCGTCCATGTGGGTGTTGTAGCGGTTAAGTTGAACCGCTATAAAGGATGTAGCGGTTATTTTTGATTGAGTAGCGGTTTTATATAACCGCTACAAAACTGCTTGCAACATACGATTTAGTAGCGGTTCTAGTAACCGCTACTAACCTTGTTTGTAGCTGTTAAAACCGCTACTAATACCCATTTTTAACCGCTACTAAATCACGTTTTTTTTGTAGTGAATCTCTCACTCTCTTTCTCTTGTTGTTCCATTCTTCTACAAGAAAGTCCATTTGTGACCGCCGTTCTTTGGTAAGGTCATCCATTTGAGTTTGAAACTCTTGAATCACTTCCATTTGATGAGCAAAGGTGTCCTTGTTTGATTGCTCTTCACTGATAGTCTAAGTGATTTGGTTTTGGAGCTCTCTAAGGACTTCACAAATGGAAGTGTCTTGGTTTGGCACACATGGTTGGGAAGAAAATTCATAAGATGGCTCAAATGGTGGGTATAGAGACTCAGGAGGTAGATGAAATGGTTGGGAAGTATGATGGAATGAAGGAAGGGATTCATGAGATGGCATGTGGTTGTATGGTGGAGGATTAAAATAAGGCTCATAATATGGGTTATAGGGTGGGTGTGGTGGACATTGAGGTTGGAATTAAGGTTCATGGTATGGAGAGTGGAATGGATCATGAAATTCTTGATCAAAAGAACTTCTACCTTGAATTCCCAACTTAGCTTGAAGGAGTTCCAAAGTATGTAGAGTAGAACAAGTGCTTTTAGAGATAGACTCCTCCTCTCTAATTGAAGCTCTTACCGAAGAGTGAGATTGAAAGGGTGACTTTCCTTGACAATCCAAACCTCGTTTTGGATTCTCTAATCGGGCTAAGATGAGGTCTAGTTGTTGTTGCAGCAATTGAGATCCTTGGAAGATATTATCAATACTCCTGGTGTAATTGCCTGTGGAAGAATGAGAATTGAGAGGTAAATCTAGACAACCATTAAACAAAGCCAAAATAAACTCAATTTAATAACTTCCCAATGAATCACAAGATGGCTAATAACTATAAACTAATAAAAATTAAAAAAAGAATCTACAAAAAAATACAAATGCAAGTGAAAAAGGGGAAAAAGAATTTCAAAATGACAAAAGTTGCTAGTATGCTATGACTTAACTTGGAGACATGGTGAATTCAAACAAGTGAGTTCAAAATCATATCAAATTTAATTCAACAACACCACACATAAGCTACCAAGTCAAATCAAGGCAAGATATGCAATCAATGCTATACAAACTACCTAAATGCAAAAATTCTAAACTACATGTAAAGAAAAACAAAATAAGCAAAACTAACAAGCTTCACCTGAACGACCCTTCTCAAAAATGAATTTGACAATTAGATTGCCTAGAGATCCAATTACTTAGCTCTTCCTCACAAGCTCTCCGAATCTCAACTCTGTCTGGTCATCTTTGCTCAGTGTCGGGTCTCTGTTCTGATGGTAGAGGTGCACGACGGTGTGAGAAATGGTGCTGCTATGTCTTCTGGTCTAAGAAGCTCGCCGGGTAGGTCCTTGACAATGGTAGTAGATGTCTGTCTTTTCTCCTGTTCTCTCAAAACTCTTGACCGCTAAACTCTTCTAGCTCTCACACTAAGCTTCGATCGATGGTATAAAACATAGAGAGTTTGTGTCTTCAATAAAGACGCCGGCGACAATGGATGGAAGAGAGAAGGTCGCCGACGACCTTAGACGAAAAAGGAAGAACGTATAGGATGAAGCTGATCTGACAGCACTCCACTCTTGTATCCCAGCTCTATTCCGTCATTAAATATGTCAGGCTCGGGTCCCTCCTTTTGCTAAAGAAGAATCGGGAATAGTAACCTAGGTCCTTGGTCAAAACGCAAGTTTTGACCAAGGACCGATTTGAAAATTTTAAAAGTTTTGAGGAGGAACTTAAGTGAATATTTTTGAAATGTTTTGGGTCATCAGAATTTCATGAAATTTTGGGTTCTTTTCTGTGATTTTTGCTAAGCCCTTTTCTCCACTTTTTTTTAATTTTCAGAAATTTTGGGCCCTTTTCCGTAATTTCTCCATTCATCTAAATATTAATTTTGACCCTTTGGAATTTCCAATTTTCTTCTTGAGCACCTACAACGCAAGATTAAGCAAGATGTAGCATCAAAAGTCCAAGAAACAATTGTATGAATAATTAACAAATTTATGATCATTTTGCCCCTAATTACAATTAATTCAATACAATTGTCACTAATTAAAATGAGTGCTTAATCATTCCATATTGTCCTAGAAAATTCATTAAAAATCCCAATTTAGTTATGAAAAATCAAATAAAAATATGGTGCAATCACTCGGGTACTAGGTCAAGGGTTAGTGAGTCAGACCGGAGTCAAACTGAAGCTAGTTCGGGGCCAAACCTGAGGAAGTGAAGATTTTAGAGTTATTAATATGGCATCCTAAAGAAAATTAAAAAAAAATCATTTTTTTTAAATAAAAAATGGACCGAGTTGATACCCGGACCAGACCGGCAACCGACAGTACGGCTATAACTCAACCGACATTACGGCTAGTAAGTGATGCAACTTGTTTAATCTCAGAACCGACAGTACGGGGTAGTAAGTGATGTCACTTGTTTAATCCTCAGCTGAACTAATATATATGTATCATCTGTCTCTGACAATGCATCAGGAAAGAAGCTAAGCACTCCTTCCGCTATATCTAGGACTTCATACGCGCCCGAAAGCGCGCCAAGACACAAAAACAAGCTTGGTATATATTGCCAATTCAGTGACGAATCCGAACATGAAGGTGAGGTCTATTTATAATTATATTACTTGCTAGCCAATTTCTTGAAATTTTCGCTTACGTAAGATTTTATCAAGAAGGCCACTTCAATATTCTGGGCGAATGGGTGCAGCAAAAAGTGACAGTAAAGGTGGGGATGAAGTGCGAGAGTTGCAGGAACAAGGCATTGAAAATAGCTTCCATGATAAAAGGTATATATATGCGTATCGTTATGTGTGAATGAATATAAGTAATATACAAAGATGAATATGAGTTACATATAAATAGGATGGTGCAGGTGTGAGTGCGGTGGCAATAGAAGGGGACAGCAAAGATCTAGTGGTGGTGACGGGGGAAGATGTGGACACGGTTTGCTTGGGAAGGAGTCTGAGGAAGAAGTTCTGTATTGTGACGGTGCTCACGGTGGAAGAGGTGAAGCCGCCGAAGCCGCCGCCAGAGCAGCCGAAGCCGTTAAAGCCTCCGGAGCCGCCGAAGGAGAAGCCCACTGTCGTTACAGTGTGTGTGGCACCGTCTTGCTGCAAATGCCACAGTCACAAGTGCGAGGGTAAGTGCGAGCCTTGTGGCAAGTGCCAGAGTCACAAGTGACAGGGTAAGTGCGTGCCTTGTTGCAAGTGCGGGAGCCACAAGTGTGAGGGTGGGTGCAAGGCGTGTTACAGATGCAGCAGCTACAGTTGCCATGGTCAATGTGCTGCTGTGATCTGCTACGGTGAGTGCCCTCCTTGGGCCTCATGTCGCTCTTGCTGCTCTAAGCCTCCCTATGCCAGTTGTTACAATGTCGTTTATGATCCAGATCCTCCAACTTATTGCTCCATCCAGTGACACTCCGTCCATCATTAGTCATAATCCCCAGCCTTCGCATTCATTTCATTCCAATTCTCATCACTCTTCACACACACACAATCACGCGTATGTTTCCTTTAATTTTCCCGTTCCTTAAATTTCTCCCTTTCACTATTGCCATTTTACTCATTTTTGCACCTCAATTCCTTCAATAATGTATTTCTCATAGTTTGTTTATTCGCGTAATTGTAATTTGAAGTTTGAACCTAAGTTTGGAGAGGTTTATTTGAAGTGCTTATAATAGTCAAATTCTCTGTGAAGAAGTATCAAATAATTTAATTATATTCCACTCATCACAAGTTATATCAAGAGGTGCATGTTGCCTACGCAAAAGATCATTAGATCATCTGTGGTAAATAACATTTCAGGTCTGAAGACTTTAAATCTTTTACCAAACATCCTAAGTTAACTTATAAATAGGGCGGTGCAGGTGTGAGTGCGGTGGCAATAGATGGGGACAGCAAAGACTAGTGGTGGTTACGGGGGAAGACGTGGACACGGTTTGCTTGGGAAGGAGTCTGAGGAAGAAGTTCTGTACTGTGACGGTGCTCACGGTGGAAGTGGTGAAGCCGCCGAAGAAGCCGGATCCGCCAAGGAGGGCACTAACCGGAGCAGATCACATCTGCACATTGACCATGGCAATAGTAGCTGCTGCATCTTTAACACAAGTGCGAGGGTAAGTGCGAGCCTTGTGGCAACAGATGCAGCAGCTACTGTTGCCATGGTCAATGTGCTGCTGTGATCTGCTCCGGTCAGTGCCCTCCTTGGCGGATCCCGCTTCTTCGGCGGCTTCACCACTTCCACCGCGATCACCGTTATGGTACAGAACTTCTTCTTTAGATTCCTTCCTAAGCAAACCGTGTCCACGTCCTCCCCCGTCACCACCACTAGATCTTTGCTGTCCCCTTCTATTGCCACCGCACTCACACCTGCACCGCCCTATTTATATGTAACTCATATTCATCTTTGTAGATTACTTATATTCATTCACACATAACGATACACGTATATATACCTTTTATCATGGAGGCTATTTTCAATGCCTTGTTCCTGCAACTCTCGGACTCCATCCCCACCTTTACTGTCACTTTTTGCTGCACCCATTCGCCCAGAACATTGAAGTGGCCCTCTCGATCAAATCTTACGTAAAAGAAAATTTCAAGAAATTGACTAGCAAGTACTATAATTATAAATAGACCTCACCTTCATGTTCGGATTCGTCACTGAATTGGCAACATATACCAAGCGTGTTTTTGTGTCTTTGCGCGCTTTTAGGCGCGTATGAAGTCCTAGATATAGCGGAAGGAGTGCTTAGCTTCTTTCCTGATGCATTGTCAGAGACAGATGATACATATATATTAGTTCAGCTGAGGATTAAACAAGTGACATCACTTACTACCCCGTACTGTCGGTTCTGAGATTAAGCAAGTTGCATCACTTACTAGCCGTAATGTCGGTTGTGAGTTATAGGCTCTAAAAAATGTAATTTCATCCAACAACCCATTTCATATACATCACCAAATGTAAAAAACCGTGCATGGCATAGTATGGATATATATTACTCCCTCCACTCATAAGACCCATTTGATTTTTTCTTAAAAAGGTTAACAAAGTTAAATAAATTACTTAATCATATTATATGTTGTGTATGTTAAATTATATATTAGTTTATAAGTCAAACAAATTGGGGTAGAGAAAAAAATAAAAATATAAATACTTTAAAATAATTAAATTTACTTCATTAATTTTTCTAAAAAAAATCAATTAAGTCTTATTTTTAAAACATCATAAATATTTGAGGGATGTGTATTTAGTTTACTGTTCGGGAGCTCATTTTATGCTCATCACCCATATTCACCGTTAGATTGATTTTGAACGGTACAGATTTAATATAACTTAATATTTATATTTTAAATAAATTTTTATTTTACTATATGCAGAATTAAAAATAAAGATAATCTTATAACTATCACTTTTCATAAAAATATATTTATCATTTAAAAAATCACAAATTTTAAATTTTAAATTTGGAACGTTCAGATCAAAATTTAAACGGTTGAGATCTCATCATAGTGATGAGAAATCAGTTGCTCATCACTGTGATGAGCATGGAATGTCAACCCGTCAGGAATTCATGGCGACCCCTGCCACGTATGGGCTTTTGTAATTTTGGAAAATTGGTGGAGACTGCAGACGCGTCACTTTACTATTGGGGGATTGCATTGATCAGCTGCTCAATTAAGTTGTGTGTCATTCAGCACACGTACATCAATGCTATACACACACTTGTAACAGTCAAACAGTCAAAGTTATTAGAGTAACTAAATCAGTTAGCCAGCTGTCATAAGTTAAAGTGTGATTAGTTTAGAAAGTGCCAGCTGTACATTTCGTTATAACCGATAGAGACTAGTCTTACTGCAAGGCTCTTTGCTATATATATATATATATATATGATTGATGTCATGGCTTCCGATAATCCCAAAACCGGTTTAAATGTGACGGTCTAAAAAGATTTTTTCAAGTAGTGATAATCTAGTCCAGGAAAGGACTGAGTCCACGAGTTAAAGATGAATATGATATTAATGTACGCACAACCACTAGTCCATATGTTTCTTAATATATATAAGCTTAGTGACTATTTTCAGCTATACGCAATTACACTTTTCAGAATGTGTGTGATGCACCCGATTAACAAGTTTACAATGCATTATATTAACCCTTTTCTGTTTGATATTTGCGTGACATAAAAGAAGTAAAATCTCTAGAACATCTACACTCATCTAAGCCCAAACATTTCAGCTTCCCGTTATTTTTAGCTTTTGTTTTTTTTTTTTGTTAAGTCAAAATATCTTGCAAGAGTATGCGTTCATGCATTATATTTGGACAGTCTAATCTTACACAAACTGATTCCGAAATTGTTTTTGATGAATATAGACGAAATAAAGAGAAGATGTCTTACATAAGCACAGGTCTCCATCAATAATTATCTCACCTCATTTATGTTTTTTTTTTTTTGTATTACAAAGGCAAGCAAAGCTTGTAGATTGCCATGGCCTATAAAGTAGGCCGAACAAAGTGATCATGTGGTGATATACCACATTCCTGGGCAAAAAGAAGGATACAATCTGTAGGGGAAGACCCCAGTTCAACGTAGGTCTGGCTGTGCATGTGAGCCTGACTTGTCCGGTGGTATGCCCTCCATCATGACAACAACCTCCAGTTGGGAGACTGGGTGGACCTCCGAACTGAGCTCTTGAAAATTCTGGTTTGGTGCCGACGTGCTTGGGACTAAATCCCAACTTTGGTGATGCTGATTTGAATTAATCCCATAGTCAGGATTTTTTTCAAGGTCCAAAACCGAGTCCTGATGATGCTGGGTCACGATCTCCCTTTCAGTTCTAAGCGTAACTGCTGGTGGCCCACACTTGGGGTCTTTTTCTTGCTGAGGCCCACGTTCTTGCATGTTCCCTTTGACTAACACATGGGTTCTTTGTGTTATTGTTTTTTTGGGTTCTTTGGAGGCTGGAACCGAAGATTCCTTTGGGTCCACGTTATGTTTTGTTGCCTTCCCCTTTACACCATTTGAAGTGGGCCTTAGTAAATCCTTTTGTTTATTCTTCACCGTAGACGTCCCCACGTGAAAGCCTTTTTTGGAAATAGAGATACCTTCATTTCCATTCTGTTTCGTACCGTGGGTGAGTCTCGATTCTTCTAAAACCATTTGAGCCTCACTATTCCCTTCGGTCTTGCCATTTCTAAGTTTAGAAATCAAAAGTGGCTCGGGAATCACCTCTGCAGTAGAGTCCATACCTGCTAAGATGGAATATCTAGATTTTGGTGCTAAGCTGTCGGCATTCCCTTTCACTTTCGGCGCATGGACAACAACATTATGAGCTTCCTTTGACTTTTCCACTTTGTTCCAACTTTTGGGGCCCACATGAAAACCTCTCTTCACTTTATTTAGGCCATTAGTTGTTATCTTCTGCGCACCGCGAACAGGATTACCACCTTCGGTTCTGCTTTGTTCAGCGTCTACCGATGAGATTTTTCTTCCAACAAGCTTTGGATTTAAAATACTCTCAAGATCTGCACCTTCAATTGGGACATCATCTGACAGGGCAGCGAACTTGGACAGTGATGTTCTTCCCAAGTCTCTATTCTCTGCAAAGGCGGTATGGGTTGAGACACCCACGCTATTCCTGTCTCCAGCTCTTCTCGGATTACGCGCTTTGGGAGCTTTTCGGGCGAGCATCCATGGACCGAAGTGGGTTTCCTTGGTCGACGGGAATTCTGGAGGTGGCTCCGTCGCTCTGTGCAGATTCTCCGATCGAATGGGGGGGTCTTGCTGCGCTAGAGATCCAGAGTGACCAGCAGCCTCAAGCTTCTTTGTTTGGCATTGATCCTTTCTGTGCCCGTATTTGCCACAGGCAAAGCAAATCAAACCAAGCCCTTCATATTCTATATTGAAAATCGTTGAGGCTGAAATGATCATGGGTACTAGTTTTTTCTGTAAGTCCACCTCAACACAAAGCCTAGCAAAACGTCCTCTGTGAACTACAGCTTCCCCATCATCTGGGTTCTTAATAGTGTTCATATCAACTTTGAGGGTTTTCCCAACCATGTTCCCAAGTCTCCACAAGCATTCTCTGTTGTAGCAAAAAAGTGGGATCTGAGGTATTCTGATCCATGTTGCTACTCTACCAAGAGGGTTATGAAGTGGATCAAAATAGGGAGTCCATCTCTGAACAAGAATGCAGTGCTGCGCTATTGACCAAGGACCTCCCAGAAGAATTTTTTTGTAATGCTTCTCCCACATGTCTTGCGTTCTGAATTTAATGACATAGTAATTGTTGGGAATGTCAATTAAATCGAAATCGCTGACCTGCCAGATTTTCGCTAGGTGATCTTTCAACCTATGAAAGTTGAACTTGGCACCTAGGACAGTGATAACGAGGGACTTGTTCCAAGGCTTAGCCCAGCGGTTAAACTCCTCCTTTGACAATTCCATGGTAGGGTATACCTCCATAAGATTTTTCATCTCTTCTGAAGGCTCAGGCAAGTCCCAGGAGTTTTCAAAAAACTCAGGTAAATTCTCTTCCTCCTCTGAACTGGGATTCCTAAATGACATCCCATTGAAATCTGATCCTTTGAAACCCGAAAGAATATCCTTGAATGAGATAGCATTCACGGAATTACTAGAAGGCCTAGCCAAGTTTGGTCCTACCAGCTCCGCTTCTAAACTAGCAGGGTCAGGGAAGCTTGGGGGGTATGCCTGGGTATCATACGCAGATTTCGCAGCAAACGCTAACAGTTCAGCAGGCTCCTTAGAGACTAACATTCCCCCCGGCGATGAAACCAGGACGCCGGGGTCAACCATCCACCTCATTTATGTTTTTGATGTCACAAGTTTGAAACCATCCTTATTAATTATTGGACAATTAGTGATCAAGTCCGTGTAATTATTCATGCATGCATCCCGCTTAGGACGCCCTCTGATAATTCTCTACGTACCTAAGCACAATCTAAGTTATTTTAGTAATTTAATTAAACTAAGTTAATGATTACATTCATAGGAAAAGTCTCAGTGTTTCAATATTTCAATGGTGTCATGGAAACGACACATGATCCCCGGAAATGACTTAGCATACGACTCTGTCTTTTTCTTAATCGACATATATTATAAAATCTAAAAAAATATACAATATAGTAATAAAGATGAAATAATATACATGTTTATAATATATAAATGTACATTTGTATATTTCTCTAATATTTTTCATGTTTAGAATATACATGAAAAACAACGTATCTAATTTCTTTTGAGTGATCATGCTCGTAAATTAATACACATGGATGTTTCTAGTTTACATGTCAATGCCGAGCAGATTAGTTTTGTTTTGCGCCTATTTTCTCTTTAATTATCATGATGCTAAAAAAGGGACAGACTGATAAGAATTATATATATATATATATATATATTGCAATTTCAGAAACGACTATAAGTATATTTGAAAACGAAAATACCTCAAATATTCAAATTAAAAAATGATAATCATTCAGTTATTCATATAAGCCTTCAAATGTTAGTCCAAAGCTACCAGAAACGTTTAAGGGTTTTTTCACCGTGAAATGCGATAACTAGCTAGGCGGCTAGTTAATAACATCCATATACCCACTTGCTAGCGCGGTTTAAGCAATTCCACTAATTATATATTTTTAATTACATCTCGCAAGAGTAACTTAATATTTCTTTACATAATCATGCCATCGATCTAATACTATCTATATATATTTGTCTCTTTAAAAGATTAAAAGGAAAAACCATTATTGACATATGCTTTCCAATGCCCCTGTTTATCAATATACGCATTATATTATGCAACAATACATATATATATATATATATATATAGGGCAAAATTCATGAAATATAAAATAAATCATAAATTATAGTACATGAATTTTCTTGTTTTAATAGCGGAAGACTTATACTAACCAAATGTCCTACTGAACTTGTCTTTAAATTGGAGATTTTAAGGGATCTTTGTGTTGTATTTTGTCTGGCTTGAGATTTTGGTGCAAATATCCCTAATAATAAGTTAACTTAGGATGTTAGGTAAAAGATTTAACGTCTTCAAACTTGAAATGTTATATACCACAGATTATCTAATGATCTTTTGCGTGGCCAACAGGCACCTCTTGATATAACTTGTGATGAGTGGAATATAATTAAATTCTTTGATGCTCCTTCAAAGAGAATTTGACTATTACAGGCGCTTCAAATAAACTTCTCCAAACTTAGGTTCAAACTTCAAATTACAATTACGCGAATAAACAAATTATGAGAAATACATTATTGAAAGAATTGAGGCGCAAAAATGAGTAAAATGGAAACAGTGAAAGGGAGAAATTTAAGGAACGGGAAAATTAAAGGATACATACGCGCGACTGTGTGTGTGTGAAGAGTGATGAGAATTGGAATGAAATGAAAGCGAAGGCTGGGGATTATGACTAACGGTGGAGGGAGTGTCACTGGATGGAGCAATAAGGATCTCGTTCACAAACGACTTTGCAAAAACTGCCATAGCAGCAAGAGCTACATGAGACCCAAGGAGGGCACTGACCGGAGCAGATCACAGCAGCACATTGACCATGGCAACTGTAGCTGCCGCATCTGTAACACGCCAGCTTGCACCCACCCTCACACTTGTGGCTCCCGCACTTGCCACAAGGCTCGCACTTACCCTGGCACTTGTGACTCTGGCAACTGCCACACGGCTCGCACTTACCCTGGCACTTGTGACTCTCGCACTTGCCACACGGCTCGCACTTACCCTTGCACTTGTGACTCTGGCACTTGCAGCACGGCGGCACCACACACACTGTAACGACTGTGGGCTCCTTCTTCTCCGGCTCCTTCGGTGGCGGCGGCGGTGGTGGCGGCTTCGGCGGCTTCACCACTTCCACCGTGAGCACTATCACAACGCAGAACTTCTTCCTCAGATTCCTTCCCAAGCAAATCGTGTCCACGTCTTCCCCCGTCACCACCACTAGATCTTTGCTGTCCCCTTCTATTGCCACCGCACTCACACCTGCACCATCCCATTTATATGTAACTCATATTCATCTTTGTATATTACTTATATTCATTCACACATAACGATACACATATATATACCTTTTATCATGGAAGCTATTTTCAATGCCTTGTTCCTGCAACTCTCGCACTTCATCCCCACCTTTACTGTCACTTTTTGCTGCACCCATTCGCCCAGAATATTGAAGTGGCCTTCTTGATAAAATCTTACGTAAACGAAAATTTCAAGAAATTGACTAGCAAGTAATATAATTATAAATAGACCTCACCTTCATGTTCGGATTCGTCACTGAATTGGCAATATATACCAAGCTTGTTTTTGTGTCTTGGCGCGCTTTCGGGCGCGTATGAAGTCCTAGATATAGCGGAAGGAGTGCTTAGCTTCTTTCCTGATGCATTGTTAGACACAGATGATCCATATATATTAGTTCAGCTGAGGATTAAACAAGTTACATCACTTACTACCCGTACTGTCGGTTCCGAGTTAAAGGCTCTAAAAAATTTAATTTCATCCGACAGCGCATTACATACACATCACCAAATGTAAAAAACCGCATTACTCTTTTCGCTCCGAAATATAAGACTCAGCTGGCTTTTTTTTTTTGAGATGTTATAAATAAGTTACTTAATCATATCATATGTTATGTATCCTTAGATTATATATTAATTTATAAGCGAAAAAAATAAGTGTGGAAAAAAATTTAAAAAAATAATTTAAAGTGATTAAATTTACTTTATTGATTTATCCAAAAAAAATCAACTGAATTTTTTATTTAAGATATATATTTGAGTGATGTGTATTTAGTTATTACCGTTCTCAATCTTACACTCATCCAGCACAGCCGTTGACTTGGCCACATCAGAGTTACAGGCATCGTCAGCAATTCATGACAACCCCTGCCACGTTTGGGCTTTTGTAATTTTGAAAGATTGATGCAGACGCGTCACTTTACTACTGGGGGATTGCATTGATCTGCTGCTCAATTAAATGGTGTGTCATTTAGCACAAGTACACCAATGCTATACAGACACTGTAACAGTCAAAGTTATTAGAGTAACTAAATCAGTTAGCCAGCTGCCATCAGTTAAAGTGTGATTAGTTTAGAAAGTGCCAGCTGTACATTTCGTTATAACCGATAGAGATTAGCCTTAGTGCAAAGTTCTCTGCTGTATATATATATATATATATATCTATATGTACTCTTGATTATTTTGATAAAAATAACCAGTGTTATTCAACTCGAACTGAACTAGTTGGTTCAGTTTAGAAACCGCCAAATCGATTAGTAAATCGGTCTGGTCCAGGCATCAACCTGATCCACTTTTATTGTTTTTTTTTTTTAAAATTGATTTCTTTTATTTTCTTTAGGATTTTATATTAATAACCCTGAAATCTTCACTTTCTCATTGATTTGGTCTCGGGTTATTTTCAGTTTGATTCTAGTTTAACCCACTAACCCTTAACTTAATATTCTAGTAGGTTCAATGACCGGTCCGGATTTAATAATCTTAAAAATAACACAAAATATTAACACAGTTTCCTTTTCTCTCTTCTTTTTTTTTTCTTTTGTTCTCTTTCTTTTCTCTGAACCTTATTATGGCATCAGAATCAAAGGCTCAAACGCTGTGATTGATGTCATGGGCCTCATGGCTCCCGGTAATCCCAAAGTTGTAGATCTCTTATAGCAATCCAAATCACTATGGGTTGATTTATTCCAGAAAAAATAAACGTCTTAGGATTAATTAGGAAGTAATTAGCAATATTTATTATTTTTAATAATTTTAGCAATATTATTTTGGATATTATTTTAGATATTTCAGAATAAGTGGAATATCCACAAGTAGGATTTTAGATATTCTTTAGTATTTTAGATTTAGATATTATTTTAGTATTTTTGATATTATTTAGATTTCCTAGTTTGAATTTTGAATTAGAATTTGATCTCTATGTACTTCTATAAATTGGCCCTTTTGCCTACTCAATAAAGCATCAAATGTTTTCAGAGAGTTACTAAAGTTTGGAGATCCTCCTGGGCTATATTAGAGAGATTAGTGAGATACTTGCTATCCCTCTATTATAGAGTTAATTCATTATATTCACTGCAGTTTATTTTCACGGGCGGGGTTTATCAATTTGGTAACAACTTTTAACAACTTCAATTCCTTAAATAAGCAAGGTGCTTTTATTGTCATTTTTAACAACTTTTACCTCACATTGGATAGAAACAAGGTTTTCTCACGTTAAGTAAGCAAGGTGCTTTGTTTACAACTCTTCAAACGTCCATTTACAACACGTTGAGTTTTTTTAACAACTTCAACCTCACATTGGATAGAAACAAGGTTTTCTCACGTTAAGTAAGCGAAGGACTTTGTTTACAACCCGTCAAGCGTCTATTTACAACTCGTTGAGTCTTTTTAACAACTTCTACCTCACATTGGATAGAAACAAGGTTTTCTCAAGTTAAGTAAGCAAAGTGCTTTGTTTACAACCCTTCAAGCGTCCAATTACAACACGTTGAGCTTTTTTAACAACTTATACCTCACATTGGACTGAAACAAGGTTTTCTCATGTTAAGTAAGCGAAGGGCTTTGTTTACAACCCGTCAAGCGTCTATTTACAACTCGTTGAGTCTTTTTAACAACTTCTACCTCACATTGGATAGAAACAAGGTTTTCTCACATTAAGTAAGCAACGTGCTTTGTTTATAACCCTTCAAGCGTCCAATTACAACACGTTAAGTTTTTTTAACAACTTCTACCTCACATTGGACAGAAATAAGGTTTTCTCACGTTAAGTAAGCGAAGGGCTTTGTTTACAACCCGTCAAGCGTCTATTTACAACTCGTTGAGTCTTTTTAACAACTTCTACCTCACATTTGACAAAAACAAGGTTTTCTCACGTTAAGTAAGCGAAGTGCTTTGTTTACAACTTGTCAAGCGTCTATTTACAACACATTAAATCTTTTTAACAACTTCTACCTCACATTGGACATAAACAACTGCTGGTACCTAATTTTGCAAATTTAATGTCTCCCATGTAACTACAACGAATGATGATTTCAAACAACTGCTGGTACCTAATTTTGCAACTTCATCACTGTACTGTCACAACTGAATAGCAAATCATATAAAATTAAAATATTAAGTTGTATGACGGACGGTGACTCGGAGCGGAGCGGCGACACACAACGACTGGGAGAGGAGCAGCAGTGACGTATAGTGATTGGGAGCGGAGCTCAAGTGACGCACGCCGACTGGGAGAGGAGCATCGACGGACGACGGTGGGGAGCAGAGCGGCAGCGACGGAAGGCGAGAAGCAAGGGCAAGGTCTTCAATTGCTGCTGAAGCACGAGTCTGATTTTGAGTGAAGGAGATTAGAATGTGGGTATGTGTGTCATTTTACATTGGAAAATAATATCAGGGACTTTTCAGATATTTCAGTTTTTTCAGGGATTTTTCTGATAATATTTTGCTTCCTTGGGACCTGAAAGTGATTTTCCCATTAAAGAAAACAGTGGGAGATAGGGCATAAATAGTACTGTGGCACAATGTTTTTAAGTTAATTAATAATAGATAGGTGATGTTAAAACAGGATTAGCAATAAGGCCATCGCATCAAGTTGCACTAGGCCTCACGGACTTTGACGTTGCTTTTAATAGGTTGTGTGTACTATTCTTCATATGGGAAAACAAGAGGCTTCCACGAAGCTTCGGCCTATAAAACAAACAAAATCTGATATAGACCCGATTAATTAATTAGCTGGACACGTGTTGCTCAATTATTTAATTCAATTCTTTTCCTTTTCTTTTTCTGTTCCAAGCGGCCAATTGTTATTGGGATTTGTGGGTCAAAACTGAAGAGTATGTGTATGTAGAATTAGGAGCAATAATAAAATGATGATGAAATACGTAATGTTGTTGCGATTAAGGGGGATGAGATTTGGCGCAATTAAAGAATAAGTGGACATGATTATAAGAAGGAAAGCGAGATGGAAGGATAAGGAAGGGTGGGGCCTACCAGAATCCACCGACAGCCCTCTGTGGGCCTATCTTTACCCAAAAAGTACGCCCAATGCTCCTTTCTTTCATTCTTAGTGGTTAGTGGCTAAATGCACAAAACGTTTTGACAAAACTTCTATGGCATTATTGAATGGGCGGGACACAATGATATCGTCTCCGACTTTTCACGCAGACGTGTATTTCTAACATGGCTGACGCTATTGGTATTTGGTGACGTCCTTATAATGGACTCTTTTAAAGAAATTTAGAAAGTTAAATAAATTATTTTAAGGAATTTATTTTTATAGTTTTTTTTCTTAACTAATTTGAATGACTTATAAATTAATATATAATATAATGATACACATCGTATATTATTAAGTAATTTATTTAGTTTTTTTAATCTTAAAAAAAAAGTAATTAAGTCTTATATTTAGAAATGAAGAGAGTACCGCTTTCTAAGTTATGTGATCTATCGTTGAACAAAGGATTACTATTTTTAATGCAAAAGGTGACAATAGTAGATCTGTTAAGTGTTAGCTTTTTGAATTTGTTTAATTAAAGAAAACAGAAGACTAAGTTACATAGTTAAAACATCCATACCATACCAGGGACATCATTTGGAGGACCGATATTTAGCATATTAATCTCTTGAAGTTCAAATCAAACTTCAAAAGAATTCCTTTAACCCCTACCAATAATTGAAAAATATTTTAGTGACCGCATTTTATTCTCACTACTATAAAATATTGATTTTATGACCCTAAAGGACGTCCCTTTTTAAAAAAGGGACGTAAAAAATAAAGACAGTGGCAATTTTATAATTCTGAGTGAAATTTGAATAGTTTTAGATGTCCCCAATTCAAATAAAGACGTCTAAAGTCACTTTAGACATCCCCAATTTAATTGGGGACGTCTAAAGTTAAATTTTATTTTTTATTTTTAATCAGGGACGCCTTTTGGTCACTTTAGACGTCCCCAATTTAATTGGGGACGTTTAAAGTTAACTTCTTCTTTTTTTAAATCAGGGACGCCTAATATCCTAAATATCAGAGACGGCACTTTTGGCGTCCCTCATGTTATCAGGGATGCCTAAAGTGGCATCCTTGATATATAATATCAGGGACACCACTTTAGGCGTCGCCAATATTAGGGACGCCTAAAAGCATCCCTTATTATTAAAAAAAAAATTAACTTTAGACGTCCCTAATTAAATTGGGGACGTCTAGACGTCCCTTTTTGAATTGGGGACGTCTAAAATAAAAAAAAAAATTAACTAAACAGCTTTAGGCGTCCCTAAATTAAATTGGGGACGCAAAAAATAATTCAAATCTGTACTGACAGTCTTTATTTGTCAGTTTTATAGACCCACACTCATCTTTCTCATCAACGCAACCACTACCACCACACATTTAACTTTTGCTTCTTCTTCTTTATATGTTGTTTTTAAACTTGTTTCTTCTTTTTTCTCTCTTTGTTTCACCAGATCTGTAATACTTACCACCACGCATTTAACTCTTGCTTCTTCTTCTTTATATACTGTTTTTAAACTTGCTTCTTCTTTTCTCTCTCTCTCTTTCATCAGATCTGTTATGTTTCTTACTATTTTTTATTATTTTATCTTCTTTCTCTTTTTTCTTTGGATTTCCCTTCTATTTTATCTTCTAACTCGTGTTGTTATGGTTTGTAGATCGAGACTCCAAAACATGCTTTATGGCCACGTTCCCACTGAGAAAATGAGGTACATCTCTCCCTGTTGCTCTTCTCTATTCATTATTATGATAAAATGAATTTTAATAATAGAAGGAGATAAGTTTTTCGCAACTGATTCATATTATTGTTATCATCTTCTGTTTATGAGATTTCAGCTCTAGAGTTATTAATGTGTAGATTTTGGATTTGGAGTTCATATACTAGATCTGTAATTTTATTAACGATGATATGTAATTTCTGATTTTAAATACTGTTTAGTTCGGATCTGTAATATAAATGATTTTTTTTTTAAAAAAAAGCACTTTAGACATCCCCATTTTAAACTGGGGATATCTAAAGTGGATTTAGAAGTCCCCAGTTTAAAATGGGGACGTCTAAAGTGCTACACTGACACTTTAGACGTCCCCATTTTAAAATGGGGACGTCTAAAGTCCAGACTTTAGATGTCCTTTTATTTACGGACGTTATTGCCATTTTTTTCTACGTCGCTCACATAGACGTCCCCTTATTTTCAGACGTTAAAAGGTCTAAATAAGGGACATTAAAAACGTTTTTTGCAGTAATGTCTCTTGCAACTCTTCCCCTTTAAACCATCCATTATTAACCCAAAAAAGGAATTAGATATTGGGTTTGTATTGTACTATGTAATGGGCCAAGTTGTTGTAATATAAGGCCCAACTTTGTCTAGATATCTTAGGATAATAGTTTAGTGTAAGTCAAGTCCATATAAATAGTATGTTAAGTTATATGGTCTGTACATATATTTTCTCATTATACATTCTCATTATTCAATAAGAAAATTGCCACTGTGCATTATTCAATTGCTGGACTAGTCAACACAGTTGTCTCATGAACATGAAACTAGTGAACTTATTATCTAATTATTCTTTGTCTTATTTGAACAAATATGATTTGTATACCATAATCGTCTAAGTGACCAATTATAACCAAGTCTATTTGACTGAGCTTATGAGGACAAGCTCAATGAGACATCTATGGAATTAGGAACTCTCAAATCTCTTTCATTCAAGAAGAATGAGATGTCAGGGATATCCTACCAACCAGTCTTCAGCATTTAGAGGCTGAAGCAACCAAAGGATGCAAAAGGTTTATGCTATCAAGTATAGAAAGAACAACATTCACTACTAGAAAAAAGGGTTTTAACGTCCCTTTTTTTGGCCTTTCAACGTCTGAAAACAGAGGGACGTCTATGTGAGGGTCGTAGAAAAAAACGTCATTAACGTCTGTAAAACTGGGGACGTCTAAGGGGGACTTTAGACGTCCCCAGTACCCTGGGGACGTCTAAAGAGGGACCTTAGACGTCCCCAGTCCACTGGGGACGTCTAAGGTCCCCCTTAGACGTCCCCAAGTTCAACTGGGGACGTCTAAGGTCCACCTTAGACGTCCCCAGAAGACCTGGGGACGTCTAAGGTCCACCTTAGACGTCCCCAGAAGACCTGGGGACGTCTAAGGTCCACTTTAGACGTCCCCAGGTCTTCTGGGGACGTCTAAGGTGGACCTTAGACGTCCCCAGTTGGACCTGGGGACGTCTAAAGTGTCACCAGCAGTACTTTCCACGTCCCTTTTTTTATTAAGGACGTTGAAAGTTTGTTTTTTTTTTAAAATGGACCTTTTATACATATTGCACTGTCTGGAAAATATGTAAACTGCAGAAATAGAATTCCAACAACAGCAGTTCAGCAGAATGAAAACAACAACAAACACAGTGATCAACCCAAGGCTACTACATGCCACACAAACTTTCAAACCACACAAACTACACAACAATCTATATCCAAGTCTACTACATGCCACACAAACTTTCAAACCAGACAAACTACACAGCAATCCATATCCAAGTCCCCAGTTTGTACAATAACCAAGACTAAAATCCAATCCATATCCAACAACAATAACGCTAATTATATGTACTACCACAAAAGTATGTCCTACACAAACTACTAAAGACTTTACTCTTCTGGTACACGTTGAAGAAGATGTCCAGCCATAAAGTCTCTGATCATATTTAAGTCTTCATATGAGTAGGCATCTTCATTGTCAAAAATCTGTAAATTAGAAAATAAGCTTAGATGAAATAATGAATGAAGTGAATGAATTCCCATTGAATCACAACACCAAGAATATTATCCTCAGAGAATGAAGAAGCGATTACTTGTTCAAAATCTTTCGTAATGCCACTCTGAATGATGTTATACATATAAAGCAAGACATAATATCCACATTCCCAGCCGCCAGGTTGTCGAGGGCACTATAAATCAAAAGCAAATGGTTAAAATCAATAAAGGCATATCTAAAACGACCGTCAATCAAAAGAACTTGATTTGAAACTACGTACCTTTGGAAACAACCATTTTGGATCTTTGCCACCTCTACGTTCGCGTGGCCCGCCAAGCGCTCGATACGTCGTGCATGCGCTATCATGAAAATGAAAATCAACATAAATTAGAATAATTCATTAAGTCAAGAATCAAGAAGCAATGAAATACAAAAAAATAACTTACTGGTTGAAGACGCTTTTAGTTTCTTTGTCTGGTCTTCTATTTAAGGAATCAAACCAGTAAACAACGTGCGACCGAGGACAGACAACACACAAACTCCAGTGATAACTATCACAACATATACAAATTAAAATGAAGTTAGATGGCAAGGCAATTATTTACTAAAAATCTCAAATACACAAAATTAAAATGAGTACCCTTGAACAATCGGTGCTAGATAACAAGTATACTCATCCTCTGACAATAAGAAGCCCACATAGTTCGTCCTTCGTTTCAATGTATTCTCAACCCTTGTCGTATGTGCAGGAGACAAGAATCCATATAAATCAACTTTCTGAGAGTCAATGCATATACGACGGAAGGAGCTATAATAGAATTAAAATGATGAATGTATTAGCTAGTTAAAATCAACTTAAATAAATGAATCAAAAAATGGGAAATAAAAAACTTACAGGATTGCAAATTTGCCCCATCCAATATCTAGCTCCTCGAACTTCATGAACTGTTTAAGATCTTGTTTATCAATTGTGAAGTGATACTCTGTATTCTGGCCCACAATCCCTGGAGGCATATGCAAATCAATCTGGCGAATGCCTTTATAGATATGCTGCAATCGTGCTAAGAAGGGCCATTTCTCTGCTTCCTGCTCGTTCTTTTAGAACATAAAAACACATACTGTTAGTAGGATGTCAACACATCTCAAGTAAAAGTGAGGTAGTTGCATACCATTGGAGGTGTTTGTGGTAACAAGCCAATAAGATGTACAGGCCAAAGGATGAAAGATCCTCTCGCCTGAGCTATCGTGGCAACCTCGGCATCAGGAATAGGGATCGCTGTACCTTCTTCCCCCGCTCGAACACACGTCACAGTCACCCTACGCAAATGCTGTGGAATTTGCTGATGATGGTGGGTAGTAGCTTCTGTGTGAACGAGAGCATCTGCAACTACACGTAGCACTGGGGCATCCAAAGAGAGGATGGCAGGTTCTCCCGGCGCTGGAGTATGAGAAGGTTCGCCAAGTGCTTCCTCCGCAGGGTTGTAACTTCCTTTGGTGCTGTGGAAGGCCGGGGATGAATGGGTTCTACGCTCGGTAGTTGCCATCTGCGATTCAAACATCTTCTGCATTTCAGCTCGTATCTCAGGCATCATCTCAAGACGTAGCTCTGGCAACAGCTCTTGTCGGAGCTTGTCGCGAAGGTTGGCCTCGAGCTCTTGTGAGACTTCCTGACGAATCTTGGCCACAAGCTCCCTACTGGGTTCAGCTTGTGACGAATAAGGATATGAGGCTGAGCCAAAATACTTCGTGACACGAACTCCCACTGGCTCCCCCCGAACATGACCAGGGTGATCTGGCTTCCCAATCGCCGTTGACAAGATGTCCATCCGTCCACTTGGAGTGAACGAACCTTGGCTACTATGATCTTCCAGTTCATCCTGCAGCATAAAAGTTATCGTAAGCACTCCCAATATGAAAAAATAAGTTTGTAATTATGCTCTAACTACTTACAATTCTTGCGGCAACCTTAGCAACAGTCGGATTTACGTACTTCCCACCCTTAAGCCTCCCTGCTTTCCATTTTTTGTGACGTGGTGGAGGTGGCGGGGGCTGGACCACTACGGTAGGATCTGATGTGGCTGCTTCCTTCAATTTCTCCAACTCTTCTGCCATCATCTGTCGCTGAAGCTTCCGGTAACCACCACGAGACATGCAATGTTGATAGTTATTAGCTGCTTGCCTCTCTGCATTTGCTGCACTTAATGCCTTTTAAAGGAAAACAACGAACACCGAATCAATAATGTCAACTATATTCAAATAAAACACTATGATTACAGAAATCTTACCAAAAAGTTTGGATCTTCTCGTGATGCCATAAACAACCTCCAGTCCTCTGGAGACAAAAATGGATACTGATGACATGGATCCTGACCCCTCAAGTCCCCTCGAATGTAATCTCGTGTGAGCCTGTTCTTGAAATCTTTCCATCGTAGACGAACCTCCGTCATCCACTCCTTGTACATCTCCGCGGTGTCAGGGACATCATAGGTTTGCTGCAAGGTAAAAACATACGTTAATTATATTTGAAGCGATAGGAATAAAGATATAATGCAGATGTATTGAAACTTATATACCAAAAGTTGTTGCCAAATCAAGTCTTTGGTTTTTGGTGGAACCAACTTCCAATCAGCATAGGTAATGCGAACTTTGCTTCGAGCCAAAAAACCTATGTAGCTAATGAAATGGTCTTCCTCCGGACCAATTGGTTTCATATCTTGATCAAAGTCAATATGCAATCTCTCCTGTTGATGGTTATGACGTGCTACCAATGCAGGCAATTTTGTACTGCCTCTAACCCTTCGTCTCGCAACCGGTTCACGTGTCGCATCACCTTCAGGCCTATTCATTTCATTGTCCCTATCACTTGGAGAGTCACCAGAGTCGTCCATATTCCTGTAAGCACAAAAATCATTGTCAGATAGGTGAATAAATTGTAAGTAAATGAATAAACTGAGACGTAATAAAACAAACAGCACACATTACTATTTTCTAAGTTAAGCTCTTACTCTAGATTGTTTCCCATATTCCTTCACCATGATCATTTCTCACAGCATATTCTTCATCATCTACCAATTCTCTTTCTTCAATTGTTGTAGGTGGATTAATTGTGAAAGGTGGTGTGTCGTCAAGGTTGAAGGTCGGATCACCATGCTTCTGTTTTTTACTCTGAAGTACAATGGACATTTTCTTATTTGCGGGATCTGTGACATAGAACACTTGTTTCGCCTGGCTTGCTAGAATGAAGGGCTCATCCCTATAACCTACTCTTTCAAGATCAACTGAGACAAATCCAAATTGTTGATCTATTACCACAGCATTATTGCTAACCCACTTACATTTGAATAAAGCAACTTTGAACTTGTTGTAAGTGATTTCCCATATTTCTTCTATCTCTCCATAATAGGCCATGGATGCTAATATGGGGTTTTTGTCTTTCGAACTGGAAAAGTGCATGGATTCAGCTTCTACCATCACCCCACTATTTTGCATGGTACTCCTGTCATCTTGGTCTTTTGTGTAGAAAGAATACCCGTTTATATCATAACCGCTCCAAGTAATGATCTGAAACGAAGGCCCCCAGGCTAGCCACTCTATTGTCCCAGACACACCGGACTCATGCAAAACCTTTTCCTCAAACCACTGAATGAATGTCTTGTTTTGCTCAATAGTAATCTGCATGTCATTCTTCCTCGGATTCTCTTTCTTCAATCTGTTTCTGTGTTCCTCTATGTACGGTTGCACTTCTGCCATGTTATTCAGGATATAAAGGTGTGCTTGCAACACCTCTCCACGAGGCATAGTCTTCACTTTCAGTCCTCGTGTTCCCTTGCTCCTCCCTTCTTCATGCCGAGATTGTTCCTTCTTCCCTGATATATAATCGCTGCAGAAGTCCATAGCCTCTTCAACAACATACCTTTCAACTATTGAGGCTTCTGGTCGATAGGGATTTTTAGAGTACCCTTTTAAGATCTTCATGTATCGCTCGAAAGGGTACATCCACCTCAGGTAAACTGGACCGCAGAGCCTTACCTCCCTTACCAAATGAACTATCAAATGGACCATTATATCAAAAAAAGAAGGAGGAAAGTGCATCTCTAATTAGGACAATATGATATAACCCTCAGCTTCCAGTTCATCCAGCTTTTCAGTGTCAATGACTTTGTTACATATAGCATTAAAGAAAACACACAATCTTGTCACAGTGTTTCGAACTTCATCTTTCATAATCCCTCTAATAGCTACTGGTAACAGTTGTTGCATCAACACATGATAATCATAGGACTTCATTCCCACTAACTTCAAATCGTCCATTGACACACACCTTCTCACATTCGAAGAATATCCTTGTGGTACCTTAATTTCATACAAACACCCACACAAACTTCTTTTCTCCGCTTTTGATAGTGTATGCGCTGCTGGCTCCATGTATGCCCTCCTACCATCATCTCGTAGCTGTGGATGTAACCGTTCTCTTATTCCCATATCAACAAGGTCTAGTCTCGCATTAATCCCATCCTTGGTCTTCCCTGGAATGTGCAAAAGTGTACTGACAAGGCTATCACAAACGTTTTTCTCCACGTGCATTACATCAATACTGTGCCTCACGTCAAGACTACGCCAATATGGAAGATCAAAGAAAATTGATCTCTTCTTCCATATGTTCTTCTCACCCGAAGTCTTATGATTCTTACCGAGTAAGACATTGATACGTTCAACCCGACTGTAAACTTCCTCTCCGGTTAATGCCTTTGGAGCCATTCCATGCTCCGGCAAGCCGTTAAAACGCTTTCTTAACCTACGATACGGGTGGAATCTAGGAAGGAACCTCCTGTGACCTAGGTAGACCGTTTTTCTTCCATGTTTCAGTTGGTGGAAGTGAGTGTCTGCTTCACAGATCGGACATGCTTTATGCCCCTTCACACTGTACCCTGAGAGGTTTCCGTAGGCAGGGAAGTCATTTATGGTGGTGAACAGCATTGCACGTAGCTTGAATGACTCATTCTTATACGCATCAAACACATCTACGCCTTCCTCCCACAACTTCTTCAAGTCCTCAATCAAAGGCGCCAGGTAGATATCGATATCGTTTCCTGGCTGTTTTGGTCCAGAAATCATCATAGAAAGCATCACATACTTGCGTTTCATACAAAGCCAGGGAGGCAAGTTGTATATTACAAGGAGTACTGGCCACGCACTGTGTGTGCTATTAAGAGTTCCATACGGATTGATGCCATCTGTACAGAGCCCAAGCCGAAGGTTTCTCGGCTCGCTGCCAAATTCAGGGAACATTTCATCTATTTTCTTCCACTGTGGAGAGTCAGCCGGGTGCCGAAGATATTTTCCGTCGGATATTCTGTCATCCGAATGCCATCTCAACTTCTTCGCCTTTTTTGCAGTGCCAAATAAACGCTTAAAGCGCGGTATTATTGGAAGATACCACATAACTTTTACAGGTTGCCTTTTAGTCTTCCCATCGCCACAACCACTATCTTTCTTCACTTTGTATCGTGCGGTTTGACACTTAGGGCACTCACTCAGGCCTTCATACTCCTTTCTGTACAGTACACAGTCATTAGGGCAAGCGTGTATCTTTTTATACTCCATACCCATTGTCGATAGGATTTTCTTGGCCTCATACATACGATTTGGAAGTACATTATCGTCTGGAAACATATCACACAACAGTTCAAGCAGCAATGTGAAACTACTATCGGTCCACCCACAAGTTGCTTTTAAGTTAACCAAATGTAATGTTCCTGTGAGCCGTGTGTACTTACTCCCAGGGTACAACGGTGTCTCTGCATCACTCCGCAGGCTGTCATATTCATGCGACTGCGCAAACGATTCTACCTCAACATCGTGAATCATTCTCTCCATTGTATCTTCATCTATGACATCCACAGCTTCCTTCTTGTGTGACGGACAATCAGTTACTTCCTCACCATGCCATATCCACCTTGTGTATCGAAGATTTATTCCATCACAAAGTAGGTGATCCCTTATAACTTCAACATCCCGTTTTCTCTCATTTAAACAATTGACACAGGGACAAAAATACATCCCATTTTTTGCTGGAACGTTTCTCCTAGCAAATTCAATAAAGTTTTCAACCCCATTCTCATATTCTTCACTTGTTCTCAGAGCATTCATCCAACTATGGTCCATTTTATTACCACCTATGCCATTTCCATTTACACTCAAGTTTAGAATAATTGAAAACACGGGGAATTGCCTTTTACAAGCATGTTTTTCAAAATTTTGGCAGCATTTCCCCTTAAAATTGAGACATCCCAAAATCAAAATAACAAACCATCTCAGCTTAATTTAAATGAAACAAAACTTTAGCTTCTAGCACCAAGCACAAACATAATACACTTATATTTTAGCAACCAAATTATTAAATCAAGTACGCGAATTTAATGAAAAATTGTAAAAAAAAAAATGCAACTACGCGAATTTCTTATATTAATGTCTACGTACACTAAGTTACAATAAGATTGCCTAATTCTAGCACTAAATATATATATTAATGCGTGTGTCTTATGGAAAAAAAAAAAATATTGTGTGTCTACAAGATAATTTTTTTTGTATTTTTTTACTTTCTTTTTATTCTTTATTCTTTTCTCATTTCTTTTCCTTTCCCTACTAATTAAAAGCATGTGCCAAAACTAATAGTTACCATCATCAACCTAATCAAAATGCATAAACAGAGTAATAAAATAAACCTCTAACTAATACTAAAAATATACTATACTAAAAATATAAAAAATTAAACACTTATTCAATTCATCATACAAAACTAATAATAAGAAGAATAATAAAACGCCCTGCATTTCTTTTCCTTCCCCTACTAATTAAAAGCAATTATCATGTGCCAAAACTAATAGTTACCATCATCAACCTAATCAAAATGCATAAACAGAATAATAAAATAAACCTCTAACTAATACTAAAAATATAAAAAATTAAACACTTATTCAATTCATACAAAACTAATAATAAAACGCCCTGTCATCTTGTTCAAAACGAAAATGCATGCTAACCTGAAAATTTCTCACAGCTTTGGAGGAGGCCGACGGTGGTGGAGAATCTGCAAACCAAGAATCTCAAAAACTGCAGCAGGGGAGCAAAGAAGATGGCCTGGTGACGGAACTGAGGAAGCTTTGGAGAAAGAAATTAAAAAACCAAGAAAGGGAGAGGAGACCGATCAATGGGGATGGAGTGATGAATTTGGGAGGAGATGCAGCAGGGGAGTGGAATGGGAAAGGAGAAACAATGAAAAAACTGCAGCAATGGCGCGCGGAGTCTAACGGAGATGGGAGTGAATGAGTAAAGTTGGGATGGAGGAGGAGAGATAGATGGGAGGAAGAAGAGCTCTCTGACATAATCACATGCACAAGTCACTTCATAACAGGCGCATGTGATGGTTTTAGACGTCCCCAGCCCAGCTGGGGACGTCTATACATACCTTTAGACGTCCCCAGCCCAGCTGGGGACGTCTAAAGAGAGTCTTTAGACGTCCCCAGCCCAGCTGGGGACGTCTAAAAGTAGTGTTTAGACGTCCCCAGCTGGGCTGGGGACGTCTAAAGTTTGTGTATAGACGTCCCCAGCTGGGCTGGGGACGTCTAAAGTTTGTGTTTAGACGTCCCCAGCCCTGCTGGGGACGTCTAAAGGTTGTGTTTAGACGTCCCCAGCAGGGCTGGGGACGTCTAAAGGTACCTTTAGACGTCCCCAGCTGGGCTGGGGACGTCTAAAGGATTTCTTTTTTTTTATTTTTATTTTTTTATGACGGATAATGGTAATCAGACGCGCCAAAAGATAAAATTTGAACCTCACCATATTTTGGGCGTCCCTTTTTCAAAAAGGGACGTCCTTTAGGGACTTTATAAGTATCTTCTGTAGTAGTGATTGCTCAAACTTATGTTGGTACGAGTAATGTAATCTTATCCAAGCCATGTGGATAGTGTTGGAAGATGGTGAAATAGATGATCTTCTTCCATAAAGTTAAAACTAAGTTAAGTTTTAACATATTGTATTAAGTCCTAACATGTCATTTAGGCAACACTTGAGGCAAATGTCAAACTAAGAACTTGAGACAAATAAAAAATGCCAAGTTCTTTCTAACAAACAACACATGTATGTTGTGACAGACGTATTCCAGTGAGTGGGAGTAAGCCACGTCTTCTAGTGAGTGGGTGTATACGAAAGCATATAATGCTCCTGATATGCATATTGTGACCTTCGGCAATGTGATTCGTCACATTGAACTTGAGTGTGAAAGACTAAAGGATCCAAGATCCATAAGTCAGACGAACTTAACCAAAGAGTGGGAGGACTTATCCTCTAAGCCTAAGGGCAAGAAACTTATAAAGTAAACTTGATCTAGAGGAGGTCAATGATTTCTATAAAGATGAAAGACTGCATTGACAATCCTTTAAGGGTTGCAAAAGTAGCAATCCACATGAGTTGTGGATGTTTCAAAGAAGCATATGGCTTTATGTCAAATGCAAAGCAATAAAGAGATGGAATCAAGGGATTGAAACTTGCACATTAACTCTGCATAGATAAACCACCCTGATTCACTCCATGCAATTGCAACTGACAAAATCACATCTTTGCTATCTCTTTAGTTAAGAATCGATAGGACTATGATTCTCAAATCCTTCATCGGATTTTTGATGTTTCTCTTAGGGATAAAAGATTCCATTTCTTGCCATATGTACACATTGATTAAAAGAAATTATCAAACTAGCAAAAGAGTATTTGCTAAATAACGTGTGCTAAAGGGTTAATACCCTTATGAATAATTTGAGAACTCATTCTACCTGGCAAGAAAGACAAAGAAACATTTTTTGAGAAAATCCACTGCAATTGGAGAATTATGACATTAGTGAACCAATGAACGTGAGGGCAAAACACAAGATCTTGGTGTTTCGTTAACGTTATGGACGTTTACTCGAAATACAGTAATGTTTACTTGATTTTTGGCAAGTGTGAAGCTGTTAGATAATGGCTGAACTAGTCAGGAATCAGTTAAACTAAAAGGATAAGACCTTTTTTGAACTAACAAGGGTTAAAGACACCCATGTGATTAGTTCAAGCTGCTTTGAGTATAAGAAAGGCATTGTTAGGCAACTATCAATACCTAGAACCCTTCAACATAATAGAGTTGTTGAAATGGAGAGATAGACCTCTCCTTGATTTGGTTGTGAACATAATAACATCAATAAGGCTATCATCCATATGTTAGTAGGTAGACTCATAACTATTATATTCACACAAAAACATCAAATTTCTGTCACTAATTAGTTTAGCGATGGAAATTAGCGACGGAACTAGATTAGTGACGAAATTTGTTCAGTCAGTAAAAATATCGTCAGTAATTTATTAGTGACGGAGTTTTTAATTCCATCGCTAATTTGAGACAAATTAGTGACAGAAATTTTCAGTCTTTAATATTTTTCGTCGCTAATTAAGGACAGAAAATTTCCGTCACTAATCCGTCACAAAATTGGAATAGGTTATCCCCTAAATTGGCGACGGAATTTTCCATCACTAATTAGCCTCCATATGTCCTTCGCCAGCTGCCGCCACCTCACTGTCAGCCATGTGTCCCTATCAGCCACCGCCACTTGTCCAGTCAACCGCCACATGGCACATGTCACCTCCGTCACTCGCCACGTGTCCATGTTACAAATTGGTTGCATTTTGTGACCAAGTTGATATTCAAAGCCATGACCTCTCACATGTGTGTCAGTGCCTTTACCAGTTGAACTAATAAGAACATGCGTTATTTAAATGCAAAAACATATAAATATATATATTATTAAATATTTCAATTTAGTTTTCTTATTTTATTTTACATAAATATTCTACCTAAATTTTTTTTATTAACATCTTTTTTTATTCATTTTATTATATATATATATTTTTTGTATTTATAAAATTTGTATTTTAATTTGTATGTAATATATTATTCAAAATTCACATATATTATATTATAATTTAAATTTCAATAATAAATATGAACTAATACTTTTTATATACTTATATTAATATTTATATTATAATTTTAAAATAATTTAAAATTTAAAATTTAAATTATTTAAGAAATTTATAATTATGAAAAAATAATAATTATTGAAAAATTTAACTATTATAAAATTTAATTTTTTTATTTAACAGAATCAAATAATTTGGAGAGATTATAAAAAAATTTAATTATCCTATATTATGAGTTATGACTAAATCAAATTATCTTTTTGAATGGATGTGATATCAATTCAATCCACGTTTCAAAATTATATTATCAAAACAAAAGATATTTTTAACCAATTTATTTCATTGTTATATAATTATAAAAAATTTCTAATTACAAAATATAATTATTATAAAATCTAATCATGTTATAAAATCAAATAATTTGAAATGGTTATTTGTACTTGATTATGTAGCCTTTATAGTTGATTAACTTAATTATACGGATACCTTTAGATAAACTTCTTCAATAAAGTCTATTCTCTTAGGATGTTGTTTTTTTGTTAGACTATACTCTTTTTATAATTGATTATCTTAATGATTCATTCGATTGATCATGTCTTCTTCTAATAATACTATCTGCGATTATCGTGAACTTACTCAAGATTATAACTAAATTTTTCCTATCTACTAGTAAAGCACTTAATTATGTTTTGTTATCATCAAAACAAGGAATTTAACACTTATCCCATTTGATTAATTATCATTAAGGCACAAGAAGTATTGATCTCAATGAAATATAAAACAAGATTTTTTTTAGATTATAATCTTAAATAATACAATTTGAAATTAGCAACGAAATTTTGTCACAAAATATTTTGTGATGAAAATTAGTGATGGATTAATGATGAAATTTTTCTGTCACTAATTTTTGTTACAAATAGTTTGTGATGGAATTATCGATGGAGATTAGTGACGAAAAAGTTCTATCACTAATGCCATCACAAAATGTTTGGTAACAGAAATTAGGGACGGATTAGCGACGGAAATCAGTGACGAAAAATTTTCATCGCTAATTCCGTTACATAATATTTTTGATAGAACTTAGAGATGGATTAAGGACAAAAATTAGTGACGGAATTTGTCCTTCGCTAATTTTTTTATGACAAAATTAGAAAAGATTAGTGACGGAATTTAATGATATAATGTTATTCCGTCGCTAACCCATCACAAATTTAGTGACGGAAAATTTTTTTCGCTCATTCCGTCACAAAACATTATGATAGAAATTAAGGACGGATCAAAGACGGAAATCTATGACGGAAAATGTCCATCGCTAATTCCGTTGCAAAATATTTTTGACAAAAATTAGTGACAAATTAGAGATGAAAAAAGTGACAGAATTTGTTTGTTACTAATTTCCGTTGCTACTTTTTTTATGACTGAATTTGAGACAGATTAGTGATGGAATTTAGCGAAGGAAGGTTATTCTGTCAAAAAATATTTTTGACAAACTTTAATGATGAGTTAGGGACAAAAATTAGTGACAGAATTTGTCCATTACTAATTTTCCTCACTAATTTTTTTTATGAAATAATTAGAGACAGAGTTTAACAATAAAATAACCCATCACAAATTTAGTGACGGAAAAATTTGGTCGCTAATTCCGTCACAAAACATTTAGTGACGGAAGTTAAAGACGGATCATAGACGGAAAATGTCCGTCACAAATTCTGTCACAAAATAATTTGGACCAAAATTAGTGACAGAATTTGTTCGTCACTAACTTCTGTCGCTAATTTTTTTATGACAAAATTAGAGATGGATTAGTGATAGAATTTAGCGACGAAATAAATTCCATCACTAAAATTAGTGACAGAATTTTTTAGTGCGGATTATCAAGGGATTGAAATTCCGTCACAAATTCCATCACTAATTCTCTGTTTTTTTTATAGTGAATCTCATCCCTTATAGTAACATTTTTCAAGTGATCGTTTTAGTATGGAGTAAGGGAATGAAGGCACCTATGGAGTGAGTCTTGAAGGCTCTCTTGTGCTCCTAAAATACATCTTATATTATTTTTATTTGCTATGACGCTAAGACTTCTACATTTTTTTCCTTTTGCTGAAATATTTTGAGAATTTAATTTAACATACTGTGATGTGGGTTTCATTTGAACTGATTTTGTGTTTTATTATTTGAATATTGAACGTCCTTATTGGTGATATTTGAAATACTTTGGTTAAGTATTTGGTTTTTGGTTCGAGATGTTACAGAGGCTATTTTAACTGCGCATTACATAATCCTTTTAGCTTCAGTTACAAAACCAGTATCCTTTGGCGAAGACTAGTGTACACTCAACAGCTCTTCTTCTATTACATAGACATGAAAGAAATGAAAAGGGAATTAATTCCTGTCCTTTAATTTCATCCATGCATCATTGAACTTGTAGAAAGAAACATGTAATTTTCCTTCTCAATCACTAGCTGCAAAGCATACACGAAAAGGTTTGAACTGTTGAAAACAAATAGAGGTTACTGGTTCTATGTAGGATTTGAGGTTCTTGGAGGTATTCTTCTGAAAGATGAGTCCAACTTCTGCAAAGGATTCATATTATGTGCCTGAGAAGATGAAGTAGTCTTGCTTAATGGCAAAGAACGATTTTTTATTTATTTATATTATCATCTAGTATCCAGTAGGGGTGTTCACTTCTCCAAAAAATTCCAAAAATGAATAAGGAACACTACTCCTAAAATAATTCATGGAGGAGCCTTTGTTCTCTCAATTTATTATTTTGATTTTGTTATTTACTACTTTTATTTTGATATTGACTACTTTTGTTTTGAAAATTCTAATAATAAATTAGAGACCGCTGTACTTTGAGAAATTAATGAGTGAGTCCTTATTACTCATCATTTACAACTTTTATTTTGTCATTTACTACTTTATTTTTTATCTTGACTACTCTTGTTCTAAAAATTCTAATAATGATTTATTAACACCCACAAGGGAAATTATTGACTACTCTTATTTCGAAAATTCCAACCATAAATTAAAAGTTTCCATATTTGGAGAACTTAATGGAGGAGTCCCTTATTTTTCTCAAATTCCAAAACTGAATGAGAAACACCCAAAAAAATCACAGAGGAGTTCTTTAATTTATTGTTCACAAGATATAACTTGATGTCGTCATTTAGTGTTTTTGTTTTGATAGACTAGTGACTACTCTTACTTCACCACAAAGACTTTCCACGGGTGAAAAAATGGCTTTTTAGACCGGTTAAAAATGACTTTTTAGACTGGTTTTGGATCCAGTCTTGATACAGCCGGTCTAAAAAGTCTGTTATTTTTTAGACCGGTTAAGCAACCGGTCTTAAAAATCACTTTTTTAGACCGGTTGTTCGAAGACCAGGTCTAAAAAGTCCAGACTTTATAAAAACCGGTATAAAAATTTTTTTTTTCAAGACTTTTAAGACCGGTTCATAGAATAACCGGTCTTAAAAGTCATACTTTTTAGACCGGTTCTTATAATAACCGGTCTAAAAAGTACTTTTAAGACCGGTTATTATAAGAACCGGTCTAAAAAGTATGACTTTTAAGACCGGTTATTCTATGAACCGGTCTTAAAAGTACTTTTAAGACCGGTTATTCTAAGAACCGGTCTAAAAAGTGATATTTTTTTAAAAAAAAAATAAATGTGGATTTTTTTTGTAGTGCTATACCTGTATCACTCTTTTCACTCTAGACTCTGAACAAAGGGCAATGAGAAACATAACAAAAAAAAGAAAAAAAAAAGAAAGAATAATCTTTTTATCATATTCACTCAACTTTTCTACCAATCCATATCTCTGAGATAAGAGCAACTTATCTTAGATTTATTCAATGTAATGAGTTCAAAATTTATTAGATGCTCATAACTTATTCAGCTAATTTCACTTGACATCAAGAGTATAACACACATACAATCATTGAGTTCATTTTATCACACATCAATAAATAATACAACTGCTTACCATCTAAATCTTCAGCAGCATCTCCACCCTTATTAGTAAAGTTACGAGTTTCAACCTTCAATCAAAAAACAAGCATCATATTGCCCCCATATAATTATATATTCCAATAGCTTCGGCAGAAATTGTGTGCAAAAATATTCTACATAAATACTGAATGACTTACTGTCTTCTTCTTCTTCTTCTTTTTTAACCCAACAAATGGAGTCTCAGCCCCATCCGAAACTGCAAAAATGAGAATGAACCATGCATATGCACAGTTAGAGATAACAAAAAAAAAATCCTTGCATAGCTAATCAAATGAAACACAAAGCAGAACAACGTTGTAAAATCATAAATAATTAAAGAGGGAAAGAAGAATACTAACTTCAGGAAACTTCTCCTTCTTATCATCACTTACAGTATACTAAAACTAAAAAGACGAAAAGATGCTTCCTTCGCAACAACGCAAAGTTGATGTTCTCTTCGTCAACCTTTTCTAAAATGTTGAGCCTGCAAATCACATTCATGGTACAAGTCTATGTGACCAAGCAAAGCAAGACCCATACTAGAGATAGAAAAGCAACTACAGTGAAAAGTCGCGACGAAGGAGATCAGAGCAAGCGAGGTTGTGGCGGCAACAAACTCATTTAGTGCGAGGGTGAGAGCACCGCAGCAACAAACATGAGAATGAGATTGAGCGAAGATGATCGAGCTCACAGAGTAATCGCACTAAGAAGAGAGGTTTCAGATTAAGAGAGCGAAAATTAGGCGCGACAAAGAGGAGATTCAAAAATTTAGGGTCGATATTTTAGACCGGTTATAAATAAAACCGGTCTTAAAAGGGTGAAATTTTTTTTAAAAAAAATTTTCATATTTAAAAAAAAAAATCCATATTTTTTTTAAAATATCACTTTTTAGACCGGTTATTAGAATAACCGGTCTTAAAAGTACTTTTAAGACCGGTTCTTAGAATAACCGGTCTTAAAAGTACTTTTTAGACCGGTTATTCTAAGAACCGGTCTTAAAAGTCTTGAAAAAAAATTTTTATACCGGTTTTTAAAAAGTCTGGACTTTTAATGTTTGATATTTAAGACCGGTTATTCTAAGAACCGGTCTAAAAAATATGACTTTTAAGACCGGTTATTCTAAGAACCGGTCTTAAAAGTCTTAAAAAAAAATTTTTATACCGGCTTTTAAAAAGTCTAGACTTTTAATGTTTGATATTTAAGACCGGTTATTATAAATAACCGGTCTTAAAAGTTTAAAATTTTTAATTTTTTAAATATTTTAATATTTTAAGACCGGTTTTATTTATAACCGGTCTAAATAATTTTTTTAAGACCGGTTTTTTTGAGAACCGGTCTTAAAAGTTCTATATAATTACAAAACTGCCACCGGTCAAATTTTTTAGACCTTATCCGCTATAACCGGTCTAAATATGACGGTCTAAAAAGGGAATTTTGTACTAGTGATTCATCATAAAATATTGTCATTAACAACACTTCAATAGCATTTAATAGGTTCAGTTAGGTCTTTCACCGAAAACCAGCATAGCTACGTGTTGGACTTTGGGTCCAAATCCGCCCTTGATGGGCTGGACTATTTGATTAGGATATAAGTAGCCTAATCAAATAAAAATAAATCAGCATTAATTGCAGATTGGGGAATAAGTCAGTATTAATTATGGGATTGTTAATTGAGGAACAAATCACCATAATTAGGAAATTAATTGAAATCAATTAATTTAATTGTTGTCTTGGAGGGCAAGAAGGAGTGCACACGTTTTCTAATTAGTGGCCTCCATAAACCACTATAAATAGGGTGTGCCTCCTCAATTGCAATTCAAACCCGCCATTGAGTTTTCTGGCATTCTCTTCTCTCCTACCATCTTTCTGGTTCTGGTGATATGCTGTGCAAATCACAATTAGGCTCTAGTAATCTAATAATTGTGTGGGTACAATTATGGAGCATTGGAGCTTTGACCTGGATCCGAACATGGATTCACCCCGGTACACCGGTCCTCTCTCTTCTACTATTTTTTATCTTACACAACGACACTTGCTACTTCTCATAGTATTCAATGATAAGTGAACAGTAAGATGACACCACCACTACCAAGCAATGAACGTTGCAACCCAGAATGTTGCTTTTGCATGCTGCCTAAATCTTAGTTTGAAGGTTGCAATTTTATCTTCGATCTCACTCTTGATTCCTTTGATTTCTCCTTTCCCTTTTTTTTCACCTTATATTCGTTCAATTTTCGTTAATCACCATCATGGGTTTCACATCCCTCTTCTATCGGAAGAAGAAAGTCCTTGAATCCGACGCCTCCCATCACGGATCACGTCCTGATCGTCATAGTTGTCAATGCATTCTCGTGCCTAGCTCGAAGAGGTATTCAAGATATTCGACGTGAATGGCAGCAGCAAGATCTCCACATCGGAGCTGGGATTCTTATTGGGAAGATGAATTGGTGGATGGGAGGAGAGAGGGCAGTAAGCTAAGCAAACATAGGGGTCGTAGTGTCTTTTAGCAACATATCAATATTCCAAATTGGTCCAGCCACCCTGATATGGAATTATGGATATTTACCACCCTGATTTGTCTTATATAAATTTTAGAAGTCTTTTTATGGGATTTTCCCTATTTTCCCTATTCTTTTATGTTTAGAAGTTAGGAAGAAGATATGGATTATTAGTTTTTTGCCTTCAAGTATTACTCCCTCCGGTCCTAAATATAAGACAGAATTGACTTTTTTTGGAGAAATTAAAGAAACTAAATAAGTTACTTAATTATATCATATATTGTATATCATTAGATTCACTAGTACCAAATAGCCTTCTTAGACTGCAACATTTAGACCGGTTATTGCGGATAAAATCTAAAAAGTATCACTGGTGGCAGTTTTATAATTATAGAGAATTTTTAAAACCGGTTTTCAAAATATGAGGTCTTAAATATATTAGTTAGACGGGTTATCCAAACAACCGGTCTAAAAAGATAACAATAATTTAAAACTAAAAATATTAAAACTTTTAAAACCGGTTGTCACTAATAACCGGTCTAAAATATAAAACATTTTAGACCTCATATTTCAAAATAACCGGTTTCTTTTCTTCTCAACCGTGACCTTTCCCTAACTCTAAACTTCTACGACCTTGCTCTCGCTCTGATCTTCTCATTCTTATGTTTGTTGCTATGGCGCTTTCACCCTCGCAATGAATGAGTTTGTCTCCGCCACAACTTCGCTTACTCTGATCTCCTTTGTCGCGACTTTCCTCTTTCCCCATGACATCCATCCTTCATCGCAACCTACCTTGGCAGCCTCACTACTTTGCTGCCATGAGTTGCTCACTCCTTTGCCTTGACCCAAAGATGCGTGAAGAAGATGCAACTAATATTATGAGGTTTGAATAATCTTTCCTTTTAAATGCTTAATTAATTCGTAAACTAATTTTTAATTACGATGAGTCAGAAAAAGAATCTGAACAAGAAGAAGAAGAGCATAATAACGATGGAAATACGTCCTCCAAATCCGAATCTGAATCCGAATCCAGAGCATCGCTGGACTGTATTTACCCCAAGGGCATTATGATGGAGGAGTTCGAAGAGGCTGCAAATGGACGAGTGAAGAACTTAACATTGGGTGTTCTTGATCATAGCTTCTTAGTGAACGATACAGAAATTCAGGTTTTCAGAAATTTTATCAGCGGGATTCACGGGGAAGATGTTTTTGTGAAATCTTATGGTGGTAATTTGCTTGGAAGGTGTTTTTTGTGAAATCTGATGGTGGTAATTTGCTCAGTGAACCATACAAGAATTCAGGTTTTCAGACCTTTTTATAACCAAATTTTATCCTTAATGAGCAAAACAATAAGTTAAGATTAGTTAAAAACAATAAATGTGTAAAAAATGTCATGTTTTTTCCAAATATGCCCTTATTTATGAAATGAGCATGGGAGAAAGAATGAGTAACAAATATGAGAGAGAATGTATAATAAATGATTATGAAAAGAGAATTAAAGGTGGTGGGGGATAATTAATATAAAGATATATATTTAATAGGGCTAGAAAAGGAAAACGTAGTTTAAATTTTGAGACACAAGGAAAAAGTTGCTTATAAAAAAGACCAATCTCAAGAGAGAGAAAGTTGCTTATAAAAAGGAGCAGAGAGAGTATAATCTATCGGGAAAGGCTTCACAAGCAAATGTTCCTTAACAACTTCTCGTATATACCACTTCTTAAATTTGCATCTACGACACGGACACACGATCTTACCATTAAAGCTGGTATGAGAGTATGTGAAATCCTAGAAATTGTTTAATCCGTACAACTATGCTAGAGAATTGTGTGGCAACTTGATCCATGACTTATCTATAGCTAGTGAAAAAAGTTAGCAAAAAAGATGAGTGAAGAGAGAATTTTGAGTTTTCTTAATGACGAATGCCTGGAGGCTTAAATTCAAATTCTCCAATGTTCAACATTTTGTAGCATTTTTTACCATAACTGCTACTAAATGTCAACTTTGTAGCGGTTAAAGGGCAAAAATTGCACCGAATTTTCATGAATTGACACACTTAGTAGCGGTTAAGGGGCAGTAGCCGATATAAAGTTTTATGACCGATGGCGGGATTTGACATATTCAAATTTCAAAATGTCATACTTTATAGTAGTTAAGGGGAAGAAACCACTACAAAGTTTTGACATTTAAATTTCAAAATGTCACACTTTATAGCAGTTAAGAGGCTAGTCTCTATCGGTTATAACGAAATGTACAGCTGGCACTTTCTAAACTAATCACACTTTAACTGAAGACAGCTGCCTAACTGATTTAGTTACTCTAATAACTTTGACTGTTTGACTGTTACGGTGTGTGTCTAGCATTGGTGTACGTGTGCTGAATGACACACCATTTAATTGAGCGGCAGATCAATGCAATCCCCCAATAGTAAAGTGACGCGTCTGCATCAATCTTCCAAAATAACAAAAGCCTATACGTGGCAGGGGTTGTCATGAATTGCCGACGATGCCTGTAACTCTCATGTAGCCAAGTCAACTGCTGTGCTGGATGAGTGTAAGATTGAGAATGGTAATAACTAAATACACATCCCTCAAATATATATCCTAAATAAAAAAAACTCAGGTAATTTTTTTTGGATAAATCAATAAAGCAAATTTAATCACTTTAAATTATTTTTATTTTTAATTTTTTTTCCACACTAATTTATTTGGCTGAAAAATTAATATATAATCTAACGATACAAAACATATAATATGATTAAGTAACTTATTTAGTTTCCTTAACATCTCAAAAAAAAGTCAACTGATTCTTATATTTCGAAGCGAAGGGGAGTAATGCGGTTTTTTACATTTGGTGATGTGTATGTAATGCGCTGTCGGATGAAATTAAATTTTTTAGAGCCTTTAACTCGGAACCGACAGTACGGGTAGTAAGTGATGTAACTTGTTTAATCCTCAGCTGAACTAATATATATGGATCATCTGTGTCTAACAATGCATCAGGAAAGAAGCTAAGCACTCCTTCCGCTATATCTAGGACTTCATACGCGCCCGAAAGCGCGCCAAGACACAAAAACAAGCTTGGTATATATTGCCAATTCAGTGACGAATCCGAACATGAAGGTGAGGTCTATTTATAATTATATTACTTGCTAGTCAATTTCTTGAAATTTTCGTTTACGTAAGATTTTATCAAGAAGGCCACTTCAATATTCTGGGCGAATGGGTGCAGCAAAAAGTGACAGTAAAGGTGGGGATGGAGTGCGAGAGTTGCAGGAACAAGGCATTGCAAATAGCTTCCATGATAAAAGGTATATATATGTTTGTCGTTATGTGTGAATGAATATAAGTAATGTGCAAAGATGAATATGAGTTAAATATAAATAGGGTGGTGCAGGTGTGAGTGCGGTGGCAATAGAAGGGGACAGCAAAGATCTAGTGGTGGTGACGGGGGAAGACGTTGACACGATTTGCTTGGGAAGGAATCTGAGGAAGAAGTTCTGCATTGTGATAGTGCTCACGGTGGAAGTGGTGAAGCCGCCGAAGTCACCAGAGAAGCCGCCAGAGAAGCCGAAGGAGCCCACAGTCGTTACAGTGTGTGTGGTGCAGCCTTGCTGCAAGTGCCAGAGTCACAAGTGCAAGGGTAACTGCGAGCCGTGTGGCAAGTGCGAGAGTCACAAGTGCCAGGGTACGTGCGAGCCTTGTGGCAAGTACGGGAGCCACAAGTGAGGGTGGGTGCAAGCTGGCGTGTTACAGATGCGGCAGCTACATTTGCCATGGTCAATGTGCTGCTGTGATCTGCTCCGGTCAGTGCCCTCCTTGGGTCTCATGTAGCTCTTGCTGCTATGGCAGTTTTTGCAAAGTAGTTTGTGAACGAGATCCTTATTGCTCCATCCAGTGACACTCCCTCCACCGTTAGTCATAATCCCCAGCCTTCGCTTTCATTTCATTCCAATTCTCATCACTCTTCACACACACACAGTCACGCGTATGTATCCTTTAATTTTCCCGTTCCTTAAATTTCTCCCTTTCACTGTTGCCATTTTACTCATTTTTGCGCCTCAATTCTTTCAATAATGTATTTCTCATACTTTGTTTATTCGCGTAATTTTGAAGTTTGAACCTAAGTTTGGAGAGGTTTATTTGAAGCGCTTGTAATAGTCAAATTCTCTTTGAAGGAGCATCAAAGAATTTAATTATATTCCACTCATCACAAGTTATATCAAGAGGTGCATGTTGGCCACGCAAAAGATCATTAGATCATCTGTGGTATATAACATTTCAAGTCTGAAGATGTTAAATCTTTTACCTAACATCCTAAGTTACCTTATAATTAGGGATATTTGCACCAAAATCCCACGCTAGACAAAATACAACACAAAGATCCCTTAAAATCTTAAATTTATAGACAAGTTCAGTAGGACATTTGGTTAATATAAGTCTTCCGCTATTGAAACAAAAAAATTCATGCACTATAATTAATGATTTATTTTGTATTTCATGAATTTTGTGATCTATATATATCTGTGTGTGTGTATTGTTGCATAATATAATGCGTATATTGATAAACAGGGGCATTGGAAAGCACATGTCAATAATGGTTTTTCCTTTTAATCTTTTAAAGAGACAAATATATATATATAGATAGTATTAGATCGATGGCGTGATTATGAAAAGAAATTTTAAGTTACTCTTGCGAGATGTAATTAAAAATATATAATTAGTGGAATTGATTAAACCGCGTTAGCAAGTGGGTATATGGATGTTATTAATTAGCCGCCTAGTTATCGCACTTCACGGTGAAAAAAATCTTAAACGTTTTGGTAGCTTTGGACTAATATTTGAAGGCTTATATGAATAGCTGAATGATTATCATTTTTTAATTTGAATATTTGAGGCATTTTCGTTTTCAAATATACTTATAGTCGTTTCTGAAATTGCAATATATATATATATATATAATTCTTATCAGTCTTTCCCTTTTTTAGCATCATGATAATTAAAGAGAAAATAGGCGCAAAACAAAACTAATCTGCTCGGCATTGAAATGTAAACTAGAAACATCCATGTGTATTAATTTAGGAGCACGATCACTCAAAAGAAATTAAATACGTTTTTTTTTCATGTATATTCTAAACATAAAAAATATTAGAGAAATATACAAATATACATTTATATATTCTAAACATGTATATTATTTCATCTTTATTACTATATTGTATATTTTTGTAGATTTTATAATATATATGTCGATTAAGAAAAAGACAGAGTCGTATGCTAAGTCATTTCCGGGGATCATGTGTCGTTTCCATGACACCATTGAAATATTGAAACACTGAGACTTTTCCTATGAATGTAATCATTAGCTTAGTTTAATTGAAGGGCAAAATATATAGTTTATCGACTTGTTTAAAAAAGTAAAAATGCATATGATTGTGTTTAGGTACGTGGAGAATTATCAGAGGGCGTCCTAAGCGGGATGCATGCATGAATAATTATATGGACTTGATCACTACTTGTCCAATAATTAATAAGAATGGTTCCAAACTTGTCACATCAATAACAAAAATGAGGTGAGATAATTATTGATGGGGACCTGTGCTTATGTATGTCTGAGATCACGGACCGCACAATTCATGTATAGTTGGAAATCCTTGACGAAGGCTAGTCCCAGCACATATGTCTGCTAGCTGAAGTACTAGTAAATTATATTTACAGAATATGAAATATAAGCAGTCACATAAGAGAGTTCCTTAATTATCATTTGTTGGTTGGGATAGTTTGAGCTACAAATGAAAAGTAAATATTTTGGTACTGTAGTTCTCTTTTTGGTGGGGGGATCTCAGTAGGTTAAAGGGTATTATAATAACCTTAAAATAAGTAAATAAATAAGCTAAGGCTTATATATGACCTTGTAAGTCAAGTCAAGAAAGAATACTACAACATGTTATGCGTGAGTGGGCGTTAGCTATAGTGGTTGGAATGATCCATCAAGGGGCCTCTTGGGACAAAGATGTAAGTTACAGTATTACTAGCCAATCAAGTTGTAGTCAAACTCCATTATTTTTTTTAAGAAAATTGTTAGTATTATTAGCCTGCCAATGCTATCCTATCACCGTCTTTCTTTTTGTTTGTTTTATTTTCTCAAATAAAGTACTAAAAGAATACGATTCAGTTACTAACTTTAAAATTGTATACTTGTGTATTGTGAGATCTTAGTATCAATAATTACAATGCAACTCACCCACTCTTCTTAATCACCAATTATTAGTCACTTTGTCATCAGTAATGAAGTTACAAGTTTGTCAGTTTGTGTACACGGCATGTAACTTAATTATTTCTTAAACATAAAAGCAAGAGACCAGCTAAGTTAGATGTTTATTGATTAAAATGAATAATAAAATTAGAAGAAGCGATAGATATGTATATAATATTACTATTATTGAAACAGGGGTGCGACTTATTACCAAGGTATTAAAACCCGGACCGGGTATTGAACCGGTCGGGGTACTGGGTTAAGGGTCAGTGGGTCAAACCGGGACCAAACCGGAGCTAAACCGGGACCAAACCGGTGAATAATTGAAAATTTTAGACTTATAGTATGAAATTCTAAAGAAAAAAGTTAAAAATTTTTTTTTTTTTTTAATTTGGGACCCGGACCGGACCGGGAACCGGACCGGTCTAGTGACCGGTCCGGCGGGTTCCGGGCCGGACCGGCCGGTCCGGTCCGGGTCCCTGAACACTGCTTATTACTATATTTCAAACCAAATCGATTATAATTAAGTGATTATTAAAGACATCTTCTCTTTATTTCGTCTATATTCATCAAAAACAATTTCAGAATCAATTTGTGTAAGATTAGACATTCCAAATATAATGCGTGAACGCATACTCTTGCAAGATATTTTGACTTAACAAAAAAAAAAAAGCTAAAAATAACGGGAAGCTGAAATGTTTGGGCGTTCTAGAGATTTTATTTCTTTTATGTCATGCAAATATCAAACAGAAAAGGGTTGATATAATGCATTGTAAACTTGTTAATCGGGTGCATTATCACACACGTTCTGAAAAGTGTGATTGTGTATAGCTGAAAATAGCCACTAAGCTCATATATGTTAAGAACCATATGGACTAGTGGTTGTGCGTACATTAATATTATATTCATCTTTAACTCGTGGACTCAGTCCTTTCCAGGACTAGATTATATTGTAATGATAGATCAATTTAAAAAGAAAGAAAAGGAAAAAAAATAGGAATATTGAATAATTAAGTAATCATTGACAAGCCCATCTATATTATATATTACCATTTTTCCACTACAATTTAAAATAACTCTGGTTGACAAGTAGACGTGATTGTATTGACAAGTCATAGAGTGGTCATTGACAAGCCCATCTATGTTAAATAAAACAGTCCTGTGAACAAGTGGATGTGTCTATATTGACAAGTCATAAAGTGACGATTGACAAGTACCTAAACCTAATCATATAACTTAATATCATATAATATCTAAATATCAATTATTAATGGCAAGAAGATAATTTCAAATTTGGAATTTATATCAGTAAGGTCTTTAGGGACTTTTTTGATAGAGGAATTTACAATCGAACATTTTTGTTTTTTTTTCTGGTCCCTTGGACCTAAGTGTGATTTTCCCAAAACGTTTTGTGATTAATTAAATCCCAGGTGGCAGCTCCAATAGTGAATGTGCCGCATCAACTTTTGGTGGACCATTTATTTCTGTTTTTTTTAAAATAAACATGGAATAATGGAATAATATGAGGACTTGTGACTTTCGTGCCACATAGTAGGTACACAACATGTGGTGTCTCTTACTAAAGCATGATTATTGCTGGAGGAGACGGGGTGTTTGACTCCACTGCTTTTGCCCAAGACGAGATTAGGCAATCGGTGAAAGCAAATGGAAAAAGCAAGGAGAAGAGAGTAATTAATTAAGGGCTAAGGATGTGACAGTGGCCTCTTTGTGAGCATGATTTGGATTGATTGGGGCATGTAAGAATAATTGGGCGTACCTAGAGTGCGACCGTTTATCTCTTGTGCCCACATTAATCGGATCACAATTGCAGAAGCGATTATGACGCACAGCAAATACACCACGATAGGAAGAAGAAGAGATAAATATAGTAGAGGGAATGGGGAGTCAGTTTGACAAAGTTTCTGTATGTTATTTCAAATGTTCTCTCAACTGAATCCCTTTACGCCTATTTATAGGATTCTATGTACCCCTTCCTGTTCTACTAACATATCATTCTATCAGAGAGACAATATATCCTTTTGATTGAGAGTCGTATTGTTTCCGTGAAACAATACCTCATGTAGAGTCATATTGCATCGGATAAATAACATGACTCATAACATTTTGGAAAATATTACATATATCTACCCAAGTATTTATGTTATTTATACTTTGACCCCAATCCTATTGGGCTTGGGCCAAATCCACCAAGGGTGGACTAGGCTATTTTCCAACATCTCCCACTCACACTTGGTGGATTAGATATGTCTCTTTTTCTTCCTTCTTTCATATTAGGTGCTTTGCCGTGACCGCGTAGGCATGACATCTGTATATAGGTGTATGTACTAGAAATCTCTTTTACAGAGACTAGCACAAGTCAACCTTCATTTGTGTAGCTTGATTTTAATATTGTGCCTTAAATATCCCAGATTCAGTTATATATACTTTCACATAGCAAATCTAATCCCTTTTGAGTCAGTATAAAACTTAGATTACCTTTCTAGTATGCATAATATCCACATTTATGAAATTATCAAAAATAATACCATAAAGGACATGTCTCAGACACTAGCATATTTGTGTATATTTCAAGTAATCTTCCTTTCGCCCAGATATCACTTCAATATAAATCAGCCGCTTTCTTAACATAATACCATAGATCGCATCTATCATGATCGTATGATATATGCTAAAGTAGCAGACGTTGAAGCACACTTCTATGATATTGTCAAAGTCAAAGGATATCAATGGAAGAATTAGAAACTTCCTAGTACTCACACAACAATGAAGCAGGAATCTTCTTACTTGCTTCCCGTTTGCGGTTCTTTAGTACATGCGGTATGAATCACATGCTACAGTGTTACTCTTACACCATCAAAGCGTACGTCATTTTGCATTCTATTGTTAACACTGTACAGACTTAAGTCTAGACACTCCAAGCATCTAAACCCAAATTCTTCCTTTCTACTTAGACGTCAATGCTGAAGAATTTGTTATCTGGCTACAGGCATCATGGAAGTGGATGTCCATGATTCGGTCCATACTTATTCATATTTATGGATTTTATCTTGACACGCTACACTGTTGTCAAGGTGATATAGTTTGTATTTCTTCTCTACCATATTAGCATTCTAGTCGCTTTACCAGTAAACACAATTGTCTCATCTTTGCACACCCCTCCTGAGTGTCAAAGGCGGTTGCTCGTGTGAGAAAGACAACCTCACAAGCCTATACGACATACTAGACATTGTATATTTTCACACAGACATTTATACTAATAATGATAAGTACTTCAATTAATCATAAATGTAATAAAGTCTGAAATTTTACATTTTACGTACACCAAGTGCCCTTACATGTTTTTCAAATGTTTCCTTGGCAATTGCTTTGGTTAGGGGATGAGCGACCATACTCTTGGTCAAAATATGTTGTACAACAATAATTTTCTGTGCTATATAATCTCTTACAAAATTGTACTTAATGTCTATATGTTTGGTCTTACTATGATACTTAGGATCTTTAGTATAGGCTATGGCTGCAGTGTTATCACAATACATTAATACTGGATTGGTACTCTCATTGCCAAATCCAAGATGTTCAATGAACCTCTTCAATCATAATGCCTCTTGTGCAGCTGTAGTGCATGCTACGAACTTGGCTTCCATAGAATGTAAAGCAATACATGTTTGCTTCTTGCTACTCCAACATATGGTGCCATTATTCAGTAAGAAAGTATAACCTGAGGTTGAATCTTCGCTCTTCCTCATCTCTGCCTAAATCAGCATCGGAATATCCAACCAGGCGTAGATCGCTTCCTTCGTAGCATAGTGTATAGTCAGAGGTGCCTTTTAAGTATCTCATGATCCTTTTTACTGCTTTCTAGTGACACTCACCTGGGTTGGATTGGAACCTACTTACCAATCCTACCGCAAAGCAGATATCTGGCCTTGTACACATCATTGCGTACATTAAGCTACCAACAGCACTAGTATAGGGAACTTTCATCATTTTCTTTTGATCAGACTCAGTTTTGGGACACATCTTATGCTTAAGGTTACACCAGAAGCCATTGGGGTATCTAAGGAATTGCAGTTACTCATGTTGAATCGTTTGAGAATCTTTTTAATGTAATTTTCTTGTGAAAGATATAGAATTCTTTTTGAACGATATCTTTGGATTTTAACTCCAAGTATATACTCTGCTTCACCCATGTCTTTCATTTCAAAATTCGATGAAAGTCATTCTTTAATAGCTATAATCGAATTCAGATTATTTCCAGCCAATAGTATATCATCTACATATAAGGATAATATAACAAAATTACCCTCAAACCGTTTGATGTAGACACAGTAGTCTTCTTCAATCATTTGGAAATCATAAGAGGTTATTGCTTTATGAAACCTCAAATACCACTGTCTGGATGATTGCTTGAGTCCATAAATAGACCTTTTAAGTTTACAAACTTTGTTCTCTTCTCCTTTTTCAATGAAACCTAATGGTTATTCCATATAGATTTCCTCATCCAGATCACCATTTAGAAATACAGTTTTAACATCCATTTGATGTAATTCCAAGTCTAAACTATTTACTATTGCTAGAATAATTATTATAGAATTAAATCATACCATAGGTGAGAAGGTATCTTCATAATCTATACCTTCTAGCTGTGTATACCCCTTTGCAACTAATCATGCCTTATACTTATCAATTGACCCATCCACCTTTCTTTTAATTTTGAGAACCCACTTGTTCCCAATGGTTTTTCGCCCTTTTGTAGGTCAACCAATTCCTAAACTTTATTCTTTCTCATTGAGTTCATTTCTTCATCCATTGCCTTTTTCCATTCATCTTTAGCAGGATTGGATAAGGCCTCTAGTACCGAACGTGGTTCATCATCCCCATCAGGAATAACAATAAGTGCTTCACTTTCTATTTGGAAGCATCTTTTAGGGATACTTTCCCTATTACTCTTTCTTGTAGGAGCTTCTTGCCTTTGTCTTTTCTTTTGTCTAGGTCTTTGTGTTGGCCTTTCTAAGCTCCCAACTAGATCGACATTTTGGGATGATTCAGGCATACCAACATGTTCTATACTTGTTTGTTCCTGTGTCTCATAAAGAGATACAGTGCGGTCAATGTCTCCCCTATTAGGAAATTCATTTTCTAGAAATGTAGCATCTCTAGATTCAATTTCAGTCACTGTTCCATCTTCATTTTCACTTATGAAGACGTATCCTTTGGATTGTTCAGAGTACCTTATAAAGATACATTTCTTTCCTCTAGGACCTAACTTGCCATACTTATGAGAATTATCATGAATGTATACAGCTGACCCCCATGGTCTAAGGATACTAAGATTCGGCTTGCGTTTTGTCCATAACTCATAAGGTGTTGAAGTAACTGATTTTGAGGGCACACGATTAAGTATGAAGGTAGCAGTCATTAAAGCATCACCCCAATATGAAATTGGTAGATTTGCTTGTGCCATCATTGACCTAACCATGTCTAGAAGCGTTCTATTTCTTCTTTCAGAAAATCCCTTCTGTTGTGGAGTGCCAGGGATAGTTAGCTACCTAATTATCCCTTTTTCTTCACATAGCTCTTTAAATTGATCGGACAAATATTCACGTCCTCGATCAGTACGTAGCACTTTAACTTTATTGTCCATTTAATTTTCAACTTCAGTTACGTATCATCTAAAGCACTCAAGAGCCTCAGACTTATGTGTGATCAAATAGACATGACCTTATCGTGAATAGTCATCAATAAAAGTGATAAAATACCAAGCTTCATGCCTTGTCCTCACACTCATAGGACCGCAAATATTAGAATGAATTATTAGCAATGGTTGTTCTGATCTGGTTCCCTTACCAAAAGGTTTTCTAGTTGCCTTACCTGCTAGACAACTTTCACACAAGGACATTTCCATATTGGATATGGATCCTAGAAACCTTCTTTTGCTAGTTTAATCATTTAATTTTGATTAATATGCCCTAGTCTAGCATGCCAAATAGCCATATCAACAGTTGAATCAGAAGAAGCAGCAAAGCAATCATGTATATTATAATCATCAATAGTATCCATTACAAAGAACTTCTTTGAAAGGAAAGCTAAACCATAAAATACAAAATTATAAAATATGTCTGCAACTTTATCATGAAAGTTTACATTAAACCCATAGTTTACAAGAAATTTTACAGAAACTAAATTCCGTCGGATGTCAGGAGCATGAAGCACATGATGAAGGATCAAAGGCTTTCCACTACGCAAAGTTAATTTGCAAGTTCCAATGCCTTTAACTTCAATCTTTGCATTGTTGCCTACATAAAGCCATTTACATTTGTCAGGCAATTGACGGTATTCTACATAGGATCCTCGATCCCTCGTCACGTGGTCTATTGAACCTGAGTCCAAAATCCAAGAAGAACAGATATTCTCTGTTTGGAAAACAGTGCTAGAAACATAGGAAACATGTGAATTGACATAATCCACTAGTACCTTTTCACTCTCATTTCACTCAGTGCAATCCCGTGCGAAATGACCCATCTTTTGGTAGGCAAAACATTTGACCTTCTTTAAGTCATTTTTCTTCTTCTTTCCGCCCTTTTTTCTTTCTTCTTGAATTCCTTTTTGCCTTTTACAAATTTATTCTTGTCCTTCTTTCCATTCTTTTGGAATTTATTCCATCCCCTTCTTGGAATAAGGTTTTGCATTAGAAGGACCTACACCCTCTGTGTACTAGGCATGACCAGAGGACTTGTATGCCTCCAAGTGCTCATCCTCAAGTTTCAAGTGTTTAGCCACATCATTAAAATTTTTAATGCCTTCATTATGGGTTAGATTAACCTTCATGTGATTTCAACTAGATGGCAATGATCTTATCACTGCTTGAACTTGTTGTTCATCAAACACAGTATGCCTAGCATCCTTCAATTCTCTAATCATATTTGCCATCTCTCTTAGATGTTGTTTCATGGAAGTATTTGGCCTAAGCTTATACGTATCAAACTTAATAGTTAATCGTCTAAGCTTAGAGGTGGATGTACCACCAAACCTGTCTTTCAACGCAGCCCATATGGCTTGCGTTGTTTCATTTTTCTCATATTCACACATGAGGTCATCTGCCATTGTACTCAGCAATGTAATTCTTGCAATGCTATTTTTCTTTTTCCAAGCCTCATAGACCTCTTGGTCTCTCCTGTGTTGGGCCGTATTCCCAGCAGCAGGCTGTGCTACAACTGTTGTTAGAGGTTCCATTGCCTCTTATTCCTCTAAAATATATTGGACTTTTCGGTGCCAGATATCCCAATTGTCACCATTTAATTTGTCCCCTTTATTTAACTCAGCGATAATGTTCTTAGTTGACATTTTCAATTATGTGACAAATCTATTCCACATTCAATATGTCTCTCTAAAGGAATTAAACTATTGAACATATCATCGACAATATATAGCACAACATAGTATACAATGTCATGTATTCTTAACCAGAAAAATAGTAATACTACTAAATTCATGATCAAGAATATATGTTTGTATCTCCTATCACATAAATATTAGCAACATCACTAAAAAACTGTTAAGAATTGTGTATATGTACTTTAACAACTCTAACTTTTAGGACTAACAACTCCTAAAAGCTCCCATTTGACAAAAACATATAATAATATAATGAATTATCAACGAAATCATACTTCATCATAATATAAATAAAACAATATTCTCTCTATAATATATGAAAAAATGTTGATAACACATTTAAATATAACAGTAAAATATTGAAATCAACAAATGAATTTTAGAATTTTTAAAATAATTTAAAACATTCATAAACGCACTTAGAATATCATAAACATATATTAATTAGCATCTAAACTACTCAAATAACATATCATATTAAAGATCATGAATTTATGGATTTATAGGAGCAAACCGGGTCTCATTAGGAGCTTGCACGCGCCCCCATGCGCCAAAAGAAGCCAGAAAATTGAAAAATAAAAAAACAAAGAAGACACAGCACACAGTGGCACGTGAACACCACGCGCCACCTTCTGGCAACAATCCGGCGACACGCGCCGCTCATCCTCTTCCACGCGCCGAGAGTTGTCGGAATATGCCTGCCATGTGTCAAAAGAACAAGCCACGTGGCTTCACGCACCACGTGGCTTTTCTGCCCAATTTGTTTTCCTAGATTCGGGTTTAGCAGTCTGGGCCTCACTTATTGGGCCTGGACTGAATTCGTTTTTTTTCTTTTCGTGGCCCAGACACATTCAAACAAAAAAAACTTTTTTTTAACACAGAACGACGTCGTTTTGGAGACTAAGGTTGTCTTCAACCTCCAGCCGGATCGACTTGGACCCGATTGCAAGCGTGGGTCAGGTCCGTCGACCTAGAAACTTCTCTCCTCCGTATCTCCTCTGTCCGACGTCACGTTTTGGGCATTCTTGGTATCATTTTTTATCTATTTTTCGAGATCTACGCAATGGGACTAATTTTAAATCCTAATTCTCTGATTTTAAAATGACCCAATGCTAAAAGAATTTTGTTTTTCATATTTTCTCTATCTAAATTCTTTTATTTTATGGTTCTAGGCTTCTGGAGTTTACATTTAAAACATATAAGTATATTACAAGGAATGGGAGAAAACTATATATGTATAAGCATGAACCAAATATATACATATCACTATAACATGCGATTGGGTCTCTGTTTCCCTCTTTTTTTTTTCTTTACATGCACATGAATATATCTAGAGAAAGAAAAAACGCCAACCACCACAATCACAGAAATCAGAAAAAATAAAGAACCATATATACTCACACAAACACCAATATATTTTCTTTCAAACTCACGAAAGAAAAATAAGCACACATAGGAGAAGTAATATGATAATATCTATAGATCTTTGAAAATAATAATATGCACATCATATTATCATAATATGGAGGTCATAATCTCATACAGGCAAACTAGGCTCTGATACCATGTAACAATAATTGGGCGTACCTGGAGTGACCGTTTATCTCTTGTACCCATGCTAATCGGATCACAGTTAGGGAAGCAATTATGACGCACAGCAAATACACCACGATAGGAAGAAGAAGAGATAAATATAGTAGAGGGAATGGGGAGTCAGTTTGACAGAGTTTCTGTATGTTATTTCGAATGTTCTCTCAACTGAATCCCTTTACGCCTATTTATAGGATTCTATGTATTCCTTCCTCTTCTACTAACATGTCCTTCCATCAGAGAGACAAGATATCCTTTTGATTGAGAGACATATTGTTTCCGTGAAACAATACCTCATGTAGAGTCATATTGCATCGGATAAATAACATGACTCATAACATTTTAGAAAATATTACATATATCTACCCAAGCATTTATGTTATTTATACTTTGACCCCAATCCTATTGGGCTTGGGCCCAATCCACTAAGGGTGGACTAGGCTATTTTCCAATAGGGCACAAGAGAAACTCCAATCAAGATGGAACAAGGGCACATGCCACAGGACCAAGCTCCAATAAAAAACAAGAATGATTTCTCCTATGGCCGTCTTTTTGTGTCCATTTTATTTTCTCAAATAAATTACTAGAAGAATATGATTTAATTACTAACTTTAAAATTTTATATTTGTGTATTGTGAGATCTTAGTATCAATAATTACAATGCAACTCGCCCACTATTCTTAATCACCAATTATTAGTCAGTTTGTCAGTAATGAAGTTACAAGTTTGTTAGTTTGTGTACGACATGTAAATTAATTTCTTAAACAAAAAAGTAAGAGACCAGCTAAGTTAGATGTTTATTGATTAAAATGAATAATAAAATTAGAAGAAGCGATAGATATGTATATAATATTACTAAACAGGGGTGCAGCTTATTACTATATTTCAAGCCAAATCAATTATAATTAAGTGATTAATTAAAGACGTCTTCTCTTTCTTTCGACTATATTCATCAAAAACAATTTCGGAATCAGTTTTTGTAAGATTAGATTGTCCAAATATAATGCATGAACGCATACTCTTGCACGATACTTTGACTTAACAACAAAAAACAAAAGCTAAAAATAACGGGAAGCTGAAATGTTTGGGCTTAGATGAGTGTAGATGTTCTAGAGATTTTACTTCTTTTATGTCACGCAAATATCAAACAGAAAAGGGTTAATATAATGCATTGTAAACTTGTTAATCGGGTGCATCACACACATTCTGAAAAGTGTAATTGCGTATAGCGGAAAATAGCCACTAAGCTTATATATATTAAGAAACATATGGACTAGTGGTTGTGCGTACATTAATATCATATTCATCTTTAACTCGTGGACTTAGTCCTTTCCAGGACTAGATTATATTGTAATGATAGATCAATTTAAAAAGAAAGAAAAAAAAAACAGGAACAAATAATTAGGTGGGGAGAAATAAACAAAGTGACGTGGAGGTGGAGGATATATGCCGATGACAAGGACTTCATCATCAGCGTGAGCCTCATAAGGATGTTGGCTCACATATATTAATAGAGTAAAATACTCTAACATCCCTTCTATTTTACTTTAATTATACAGACCTCCCCTCTATTTTGGAAACCCATATAAACCTCCCTTAAAACTATAATATATATTACATAAACCTCCCTTATATTTTGAAATTCTATTTCCATCCACACAAAGAAAATTGGAGCTAGCCCAAGGTCAAACTGATAAGAAAGTAAAGATTTCAAAGTTATTAATATGAATCCTAAATAAAATAAAAAAATCAATTTGTTTAAAAAAAGTGTACCGAGTTAATATCTGAACTAGGGCAGTTTACTAACTGGTTCGCCGGTTTCGGAGCCAAACCGGTCAGTCTAGTCCGAATTTAATAACACTAGTTACTTTTGTCTGAATAATTAAGAGTACATATCACATATATATATATATATATATCTCAGAGAACTTTGCACTAAGACTAGTCTCTATCGATTATAACGAAATGTACAACTAGCGCTTTCTAAACTAATCACACTTTAACTAATGACAGGCTCGCTGATTTGGTAACTCTAATAACTTTGACTGTTACAATGTGTGTATAGCATTGATGTACGTGTGATGAATGACACACAATTTATTTAGCTTTTCTAATATCTTTAAAAAAAAAATCAACTAGATCTTATAATTAGGATATGAGGAAATAATATATATCCTTACTGTGCTATGCTCGGTTTTTAACATTTGGTGATGTATATGTAATGGGTTGTTGGATGAAATTAAATTTTTTAGAGCCTGTAACTCAGAACCGATAGTACCGGTAGTACGGGATGTAACTCGTTTAATCCTCAGCTGATTTAATATATATATATATCATCTGTCTCTAACAATGCATGAGGAAAGAAGCTCAGCACTTCTTCCGCTATATCTAGGACTTCTTGCGCGCCCGAAAGCGCGCCAAGACACAAAAACAAGTTTGGTATATATTGCCAATTCAGTGACGAATCCCAACATGAAGGTGAGGTCTATTTATAATTATATTACTTGCTAGTCAATTTCTTGAAATTTTCTTTTACGTAAGATTTTATCGAGAAGGCCACTTCAATATTCTGGGCGAATGGGTGCAGCAAAAAGTGACAGTAAAGGTGGCGATGGAGTGCGAGAGTTGCAGGAACAAGGCATTGAAAATAGCTTCCATGATAAAAGGTGTATATATGTGTATCGTTATGTGTGAATGAATATAAGTAATATACAAAGATGAATATGAGTTACGTATAAATAGGATGGTGCAGGTGTGAGTGCGGTGGCAATAGAAGGGGACAGCAAAGATCTAGTGGTGGTGACGGGGGAAGATGTGGACACGGTTTGCTTGGGAAGGAGTCTGAGGAAGAAGTTCTGTACTGTGACGGTGCTCACGGTGGAAGAGGTGAAGCCCAAAAAGGAGCCGCCGAAGGAGCCCAAAGTCGTTACAGTGTGCGTGGTGCCACCTTGCTGCAAGTGCCAGAGTCACAAGTGCCAGGGTAAGTGCGAGCCTTGTGGCAAGTGCGGGAGCCACAAGTGTGAGGGTGGGTGCAAGCTGGCGTGTTACAGATGCGGCAGCTACAGTTGCCATGGTCAATGTGCTGCTGTGATCTGCTACGGTCAGTGTCCTCCTTGGCTCTCATGTCGCTCTTGCTCCTCTAAGCCTCCCTATGCCGGTTGTTACAATGTCGTTTATGATCCAGATCCTCCAACTTATTGCTCCATCCAGTGACACTCCCTCCACCATTAGTCATAATCCCCAGCCTTAGCTTTCATTTCATTCGAATTCTCATCACTCTCACACACACACAGTCCCGCGTATGTATCGTTTAATTTTCCCGTTCCTTAAATTTCTCCCTTTCACTGTTGCCATTTTACTCTTTTTTGCACCTCAGTTCCATCAATAATGTATTTCTCATAGTTTGTTTATTCGCGTAATTGTAATTTGAAGTTTGAACCTAAGTTTGGAGAGGTTTATTTGAAGCACCTGTAATAGTCAAATTCTCTTTGAAGGAGCATAAAAGAATTTAAATATATTCCACTCATCACAAGTTATATCAAGAGGTGCAATTTAGCCACGCAAAAGATCATTAGCTCATCTGTGGTATATAACATTTCAAGTCTGAAGACATTAAATCTTTTACCTAACATCCTAAGTTAACTTATAATTAGGAATATTTGCACCGAAATCCCACGCTAGACAAAATACAACACAAAGATCCCTTAAAATCTCAAATTTACAGACAAGTTCAATAAGACATTTGATTAATATAAGTCTTCCACTACTGAAACAAGAAAATTCATGCACTATAATTTATGATTTATTTTGTATTTCATGAATTTTGTGATCTGTGTGTGTGTGTGTGTGTGTATTTTTGCATAATATAATGCTTATATTGATAAACAGGGGCATTGGAAAGCACATGTCAATAATGGTTTTTCCTTTTAATCTTTTAAAAGAGACAAATATATATAGATAGTATTAGATCGATAGCGTGATTATGAAAAGAAATATTAAGTTACTCTTGCGAGATGTAATTAAAAATATATAATTAGTGGAATTGCTTCAACCGCGCTAGCAAGTGGGTATATGGAATTGCTTCAACCGCGCTAGCAACCGTAATTTAATAATATAATAATTCACAACTACTATATAATAAAAAGCTAATAAATAATAAATAAGACAATAATAAAAAAATACCAGAATCTAATGTTACTCCAAATAATTATAAGTGAAATATTACAAAAAAAGAAGGAAATACAAAATACCTTAAAAAAAAGAAAAGGCAATTTGGCTAATAATACAAAATATATAGTAGGTATGCAACATGTGGTGGTCTCTTGCTAAAACATGATTATCGCTGGAGGAGACGGGGTGTTTGACTCCACTGCTTTTGGCCAAGATGAGATTAGGCAATCGGTGAAAGCAAATGGAAAAAGCAAGGAGAAGAGAGTAATTAATTAATAGTGTACTAATCTTCCTCAAGATGCTAAAAAAGGTTTGTACTCTTCCTCCATTCTTCCCTTCATTTCTGTTATCTACCTATCTTCCTTTATCTTCCGTTTTTTTTTTTTTGGTTATGGTATTTCAAAGAAATTATTCATGTGAAGGATGCTTAGAACTTTATGTCGTTGTTTATTTAAATATAATTTAATTAGACACACACACACAAGAACAATATAATATCAGGCTTCACCTTTGGACCATTGTTTATCTTTTAATTTCTCTCCCTTCGGGCTCTTGAAATTATCGGTGGGATGGGATTTGGGTTTTGTCCAATGACCCGTAAAATAAGTCATTAACCCATTCTTTTCAAATATACCACAATATTCCTTTTATTCAAAATTGGAATCACACCCTGTCCTCTACCTTCTTCCACCATCCCCGCCCCCCCCCCCCTCTCCCTTTTTCTGTTTCTACCTTCTACTTCTGCCGCCATATTCTCTCTTCTCTCCATGTATTTCGCCCCCTATCTCACCTACAAATTATCATTTCTACACACATTATGTGACCTCCTAAAAGAAGTAATATTGATTCTAAATAACATAATTGTCATATCTGGCAATTTTTTCCTCACTAACTTTTATTGATACTCTTTTAACAATAATCAAGGAAGAATGGAATAAAAGAATTAAGGAAGATAACTATAACGTTTTTGAGAATACATGTCATATAAAATAATTTAAAAAACTTTTTTAATCTAATCAAATTGGATAAATATGTTTTATATTAATGACAGCAGACTGGGAGTATGTATTTTTTAAATTTACAATATTTATTAATACGTTGAAAATCAAAATAGTTTTAACGACATAACAAACTTTTCTTTGTTTCCGTCCAGAGGGGTACCTCTAGATTTGTTCATGGGCTTGGATTGAGTATAAATTTAATCAAGCGCAGACTTAACATGAGATCATCAATAACTGTCTAGATGTGAGAGTTGTACTTGTACAAGTGGCGTGCGTACAAGTCACTTATCATCATATATGGGTAAGTATTATAGTGAGGGTTTTATACTTGGAAACTCGCAAGAGCAAATACTCACCAAGAATGACCATGCAGGATTATAATCTGTCAATCGATGATTAGCGGATCTAAAACAGGAAAGCACATATGAATTAATCATGCCATCACCTGGAGACCAGATATAGCCCCAAGGCAAATGAATTGCTTCCACAATATAATAATCGTAATGGGTTCGATGAGGCAAATGAGCCTATGAGCAATATCCAGCTGGGACCAGTGGATAGCTATAAAAATGCAATGATCAATTTGTTTTTGGGGCCATGCTTGAATTTTGTTTCTTCTTTGTATGAAATGATGAGAACGGAGGACGAAAAATGGAGATGCATGGTACCTACAATCTGCATCCGTGTATTTTGTAGGCGGGACATTAGTTTCTTTTGAGCCAAATTATGATTCCATGAATTTTTATAATAAACATTTCCTTAATAGCCATGCGATTCACGATATATTCTTAATTTAATGTGTTTGCCTTCTTTATTACCGTATGAAGTTTATAATACTTTTCACTCCAAGGGCAGTCACACACAGCACATTATAAAACATGATACGGCAAATGATAGTTCGTAATGTTATATTTGTTGAGTTTTTTTTTTTTTTTTTGCCTCTTATAATAAGTGCACATTCCTGATGTTTAAATTTGTGTTCTTCTTCTTATAAGGGCGAAAGAACTTATTACCTCAAACAATAGCTTCTAAGTATGCCTATGTGTTATGTAATAAATACATTAACTTCTTTTAATTGTAGAGCAAGTAAGCTAGAGGCACACTGTTCGCCACCACAAGTACACGGGTCGCACTAAGTAATAAAGTGATAAGTGAAGTATCTTTACCACGATGATTTGTTTCCAAAACCCGGTTAAGTATAAATTATCGCACTTTCGCCTAATTTGAGTTACATAATTATCAATGGTGGAGAGAAGCAAATTTTGAAATTAAAAAGAAAATAAAAACAAATTATTCACGGACTTCAAGGATAAAATAGGAGTTATTAGGATTATTTTTCTTACTTGTATTTCAAAAGTACTTAATCAAATCCCCACAATATGTACTTCTTAATGAAATATTATGCTAGCTAAAGATACTAAATTATCTATAAGTGCTCTCTCGAGTCTCCAAATAGATGTTTAGCTTAATTAATTCATTAATCTCTTAATTCATTAATTAAACTCAGTTTTCATTGCAAATCCTATATGGTTATGTGAGGTCAATGAGTGTATCTCTACCTCATTAATAAAACTATCCATTCAACTCACAAATTTCAAGTTTTCATACGATTTTACTCAAGTTCTATATTCAATCTAGCCCTTTCAGACATCAATCGAGTGAACCCAACAATCTCATTGGTGGCCAATCAACAAGAAACATTAAGCAATGAGTAAAACCAGCATAATCTAATCATTAATCACAAATATAAAGGGGGAATGAGCATTTAATCCATACAAGGGTTCAAAATAATCCTAACATCAAAGATCTAGCTACACATGTTCATACAACACATGAGAAAATGAGGATAAACCAGAAAAATTGCATAACATAAGAAAAGAATAGCAAATGGAGAGGAAAAACTAAAAGGAGAAGCTTAGATCTCTTCAAATTTTCAATTTTTAGCTCAATCTCCATCTCCAAGCTCTAAACCCTAGAAGAGCAAGCCTTCAAGATAGCCTCCAAAGTCAAGAATACTCAATTTTCGGCCTAACCCTTCCTTAAAAATCCTCCACATGCGTTTCAGCAAGTAAAATGCATGGTTGTATTGTCTGTTGAAGGTGTGCTGAAGCATATAACACAGCAAGTTCTGATCTCATTGCACTACTACAAAATGGTTGAAAGGTGGCGCACATTTTGTGGCACTTCTTTATAGCTGCCCCTTTTTTTTTATTTCTTTTTCTATTTAATTTTTTTAAAATTTTGGGGACTAGCTGTGGCGCCTAGTGGACCAGGTGCTACAGCTAGTGGGGCCAACTGTGGCGCCTATCAGGGCAGGGGCCACAGTTGGCCCAACTGGCCCACAGCTAGTCTCTACCCAAGGGTGGCGCCTGCCTTGGCAGGGGCCACCCTTGGTCCCCAAAATTTAAATAAAATAGAAAAAGAAAAAAAAGGGCAGCTGTGGCGCTTTTTTAAAGAAGTGCCCCAATTGGCTGGATGTGAATTTTCAACTCTCCCGCTAATCAGATTTTCCTCATTTAACTTTACTTTTTATCTTTTCCCTCCCTTTTTCCTTTTTATTCCCTCTTCCTCAGCTCGCGTTGACGCCCCTCCCCCCTGTAAAAGATATCACTTTCTCTTGCACAACAAATACACACACTAGTCTTCTTCATTAAATTCTCTTGTCCCTTTTTCCATTTTTTTTCGTCCATCCCCACTCCTCTCCCTAGTTGTTTCCTTTTCTTCATACTCTCTGTCTTTCTTCCTCTTTTGAACCCCACTCCATTTGATCCCCACTCTACTCCACAACTCACATTTGCTCATACTCGTCACTCAAGATAGCGTCACCAACGTGGTCCCCCACTCCTTACGCTGGTCAATTAATAGATTTGTAAGAAGAAGAATGTTTCATTCTAGCTTGCTTTGTTTAAATTTTTTTTTAGTCAAGATAAACTGTCATATAACGTTTGCCTTTTTGTTCCTAATTTAATAGGAAAGAGTGAAAACCTAGCTTGTTTCATTTGCCTTTTTGCTTTGTTTAAATTTTTTGGCCGACAAGCTTGCGTTTTTTAGTAATCTTTTAATTTACTTAATTAGTTGTTGATGTACTATGTTCACATATCAAGTTCTTGTATTGTGATATTTTTTATGTTAGCTTTGGAGAGTATTAATGTAAGAACATTATTGTTGGGGAAATGACAATAAATATATTATTTTGTAAGAACATTTTTGTTGGGGAACTTGAATTTTAAATGTGAAAATTATATATATATATATAATAGGTTGAAATATAAAATAGAAAGATTGACAATTTGTAGAGATGATAAACACGCGCAAAAGCCACTCATTTTATATAAAGCTTCACAATGAGGAAGTATAAAAAAGGGCCACAGGAAAGGAAGAAAGATTTAAAAAAAACAAAGGACCCTATTGTGGCGCTTGTTAGAGGAAGTGCCACAGGAGGGGGGTCTTCTGTGGCGCTTGCTGATGTAAGCGCCACAGTAGGTCCCCCCTCCTGGGGCCCTTGCTGACGCAAGCGCCACAAGAGACCCCCCTCCTGTGGCACTTCCTTCACCAAGTGCCACAGCTTTTTTTAGTGGCGTCCAGATATATGGCACTTCTCTAGCGCCACAGCTAATGCAATTATAACCGCCACAACTTTACTTTTTTGTAGTAGTGTTGGCTTCAGCCAAGGGTCAAGTGCTGAAGCATATGACACAATGAGTCCAAATCTCCATTGCCTTCAGCACATATATTGTTGGCTGAGGTCAACAACACAGTAGCTTCCCTCTTGGTTCATTATTTTAAGTCTCTGGTTAGGAGTAGCTTTTTTTTTTCTTTACTAGTAGTTATCATTATTCTAGGGTTTCATTTTGATGATAGACTCAATTAGAATATAGGTACAAGCACGCTTGGATTCTAACTTACGTTTATTTTTCCTTAGAGAGTGATACCGCATGCTGCACTAAAACCGACAACTTGTTAGTACTCCCTCTTGTTCAATCACCCCATTTTCAGGGTGGGGAAAAAGACCAACCCATTAAGATCGAGGAAGTGTGATTTAAGTCATTGAGTCTGTTGGGAAAAAAATCATTGATAGTTGAAATAATAAATAATGTTTTAAAAAATAGAAATGTACACCAAATTTTAAATAAGAATAGTATCAAAAAATATAATTAACATTACACTCACGACTTATTTGATTCATATTATAAGCGTTTTGTACAAGAATTTTTTGTCCAAAATGTAAATTCACTGATACAACTGCAGATGATGTATTAAATTGTGCAAGTGTACACTATCGTAATCAAATAATATAGAAGTGAGTAAAGTATCATTCCCACAATGATTGATCACTAAATACCAAAATGAGTAATTTTAATTCTATTTAGTCGATTGATTGGTTGGTGGTTGAGAGTACAAAATAAAAGAAAAATAATTAAATATGAGTGCAGATGATATGAAAGCAAATATGAGATAAAGACCTAGGGATTATATTTCACTCAACCAATTCCGGATTGAATCACTTATCTATTCTAATCCAATTTATTTCACATGATTGATAGTCGAGTTTCCCTAATTTAATTACTAGCCTCTTTCAAGGTTAAGCAATTCTATAATCAATTGCTAATCCAATATATTCCTATATGAATTTAAGCAATTAATTATGCATTAAGATTTATGGAACTTAGCAAGACTACACAACTTATATGAATATCTTTCAGAAATGTTTGAGAAAGATCTCTCCCGGTCAGAGAAGGACCTCTTCCTATCGGAGAAGGAAACCTCTGCTTCTCTTTCTCTCCTCCCCTTTGAGCTTGGCTTTGATCTCTATTATAGGGGGAAAACGTGTGATACAGTACTGCTACAGTATCCGGCGACTGCTACAGTGACTGTCGGCAACATCTACAGTATCCGGCGGCTCTACAGTGATTCTGTCGTTACAGTACTTCCATCCGCTACAGTACCCATCTGCTACAGTACTTTCATACTTTTTTTTAAAATACTATTTATTCCAAAAACATTATATATTTATTAATTACATCCAAATTTATTATAGGGAGAATTACACTGTAGTTCCATGGAAGCTAAAATACGAAGAAATGGTCCCGGAAAAATCTGAAATTACCCTCAAGTCCCAAGGGACCATTTTGTAATAAAATCCAGGTGAGAAAAGTCACAATTGCCCCTATCAGACAAACAGTAAAATATGTGGTTAAATGCTGTGAATCACGCATATTACGTCCGGAAGAAGTTTGGAGAAGGCGGGAAAAACTCAGCGAAGATCAACAGCCATAGTTGAAGATTAAGGTAGGGAATTCATGCCATCCACTCTCTTGTCTTGATTATTGCATCTGACTCATATATTCTGTTTAGTTGGTAAACATAGCTTTAGGTTTTGTTGAGTCATGTTCGTTTTGATCATGAAAATGGAAAAAGTTATCTAGTTTTGATGGGTACTGTCCTGTATATGCTTGCAAATTATAAAGGAAGATTTATTAAATGCAATGGATATGGTTTGACAAAGTTTGCATTGTGTTTGGATATGGTTTTGTATGCTCTATTTTTGGTGTTATTATGCTCTGTTTTCTGGTGTATGGTGCTGTGTTTCTGCAATATAAGAAGTAAGGAATGAAGATGTGGGTCAAAGGTTTGGGGCTACATGACATGATTTGCGTAGGAAAAAAAGAGTTGTTAATGCAAGCAGCGATAGTTGTCAATGGAGGCACCTTAAGTTGTTAATGACAACTAGAGGTCATATTTAAATGATTTTTGTGACAACTAAAGGTTTTTTTATTGATATTTGTTTTGGTCAAGATTTTTGTGGGAATTGTCCTCCATATGCTTGCAAGCTATAAAGGAAGGTCTTGTAAATGCAACGGATATGTTTTGGCTAAGGTTTTAATGCGTTTTGGTATGATTTTGTATGCTCTATTTTTTTAGTCATTATACTCTGTTTTCTAGTTCATGGTGGTATGTTTCTGCAATAGAAGAGGTAAGGAATGAAGATGAGGGTCAAAGGTTAGGGCCTACATAACCTGATTTTGCGTAGGGAAAAAAGAGTTGTTAATGGCAGCAGCGATAGTTGTCAATGGAGGCTCCATAACTTGTTAATAACAACTAAAGGTCATATTTAAATGTTCCTTCCTTGTGGTGTAATGGTGTTTGGAATGGGGCTGAAATGTTTGCTATGTTTTTCAGTATTTTGTGCCATTTTCAGTCATTATAAGTGGGATTTAATGAACAAGGTGTGAAATATGTGTGGTTGGCGGTGTTGATTATGTAGTAAGAAAGTGTTGTTAATAGGGGCTGTGGCATTTGTTACTAAGGCTGCTGACATTGTTAATGACAACTTTTTTGTATAGTAGACAGCAGAGATGGCTATGACGTCCGGCAAGAATCTACTATGTTTCCTTCATATAAGGGGAAGGTTTGAAGTCAGTAGAGATGGTGATTTAACATATGTTGGCGGAAGCGTTAAATCTAGAACTATTAAGGAAGGAACAAGTTTAGAAGAGTTTAAAACAATGATATCCTCCATTATGGGAAAAGAGAGCAGCGGACTTGTTATGAAGTTTACATTGCCATGTGATATAACAACATTTGTGGACATACTAGATGATGAAGCAATTAAACATTTAATCAATTATAGTGGAGAAAGTGGGCATGTTTATGTAGATGAAGGACAAAATGAAGATGATAATACAACGGCAATAAGGGATGATCGAAGTGATGAGCAATATGTGTAAGTGTAAAATCGTTATAAAAAAAAGCTTGTGAACGAATACAAATGAGCTTGTCATTAGTAACATGTTTTACTTTGCAATGTGGTGCAGGTTTGATAACTTGTCAGAAGGTTGGGATGGAGGATCAGCCATTATGTCTATTGAAGATTCACCTGCATTGCAATGCGCTGTCCAAATGGTGCCAATAGGAACACCTGAAATGAACTCTACAAAGTGGAAGGATCTTATAATCGGGGAGGGACAAGTTTTTGTCAATGCGGATGGCCTTCGACAAACATTATACAAGGATGGCATTGCCCACAAGTTTACATATAAATATGTAAAAAACAACAAGGAAAAGATCATCACCAAATGTATGGTTGATGGATGTCCATGGTACTTGGGAGCATATTCAATGGGTGAACGACAAGATACAGAATTCCTCACTATAAGGACTTTCAAAGGTGACCACAAACATGATGCACAGGATAATCTACTTGTACCTCACTTGAAGAGATCGAAATTAACCTCATCAATAATCGCAAACAGTTTGAGGTGTAACATAGACAAGAATGTAATGAGGTTATGAGAGATATGTATAAAGATTACGGAGTGCGTCTAAATTATAGTTAAGCGTACAGGGGAAAAGAAAGAGCATTGATGGAAATACATGGCCGCATCAAAGATTTATACATGACTCTTCCTTGGATATGTGATAGGCTTATAGAGACCGATCCAGACACGGTAGCCCGGTGTGAATTCTCTAAGGGTGACAGATTTGAGAGGCTATTCATTGCTTATGGATGCTCGATTAAAGGCTTTTTACACTGGTGTCGAGGCATACTGTATATAGATGGATGTCACCTCAGTGGTCTTTACAAGGGAACACTGGTTTCAGCTAATGTGTATGATGCTGATGATCAATTGTTTCCCTTGGCATATGGCATAGTCAGTGGAGAAACACATGATGATTGGAGTTGGTTTCTTAAGATTGTGAAGGATATCATTGGCACAAGGGAGATCGCAATAGTGTCAGATAGGAATCTTGCCATCATAAGTGCTGTTTGTTGTATATTTGGATCTCAGAGACACGCATTTTGTTACCGGCACGTGAAGGAAAACTTTAGTTAATAGTTTGTCAAGCTTAGAAGAGTAAAGGATAGAACTTCTTCGAACAGCAAAGAAGATGCACTTAAAATGCTTGATGCTATTGCATATGCACGACATGAACATGAATATAATGTTGCATTAGGTAGGCTGAAATTGTTTTCTCTGGAGTTAGGTATGTGGGTTAAGACTGAAGGAGACGTTGAAAGATGGGCGTAAAGCAAGTTTCCTCACAAAAGATGGGATAAATTAACATCAAATGTTACGGAGTCATTTAATGCTTGGGTATTGAAAGAGAGGAAGCATAATGTTGATGTTTTCATTCATGAGCATAGAGAAAAATTAGCCAAGAAGATAGTTGCGTGCAAAGCAGCGATGAGAAATTGGAGGAATGGGATTGGGCCGAATATAGAGTCTAAGTTGATGGAACAAGTCAAGGGCACTGAAAATCTGCAATGTGAATATTATGGTGATGATATGATTTCAGTTGCAACAATGTGTGACAGCCGAGTCATCCATCTGAGTGTTAACCTCATAGGGCACACATGCACTTGCCTTGCATGGCAGATGAGCGGAATCCCTTGTCCACATGCATGTGCAGCAATCAAGTTAGTTTATCGTAGTGTCTACTCGTATGTCGATGAATGCTACAAAGTTTGTACCCAAGAAAAAATATATGCAACGGCTATGAGGCCTGTAGTAACGCATGATTGCCCACGTGCTGAAGCCCTTACAGTGACACAGCTGATGACTCAGAATTTATTGCGACTACCACTTACTAAAAGGCCCCCAGGAAGGCTAAAACAAAAAAGGATTGAATCTCAGTTTCAAGACAAAAGGGTTTATCATTGTGGCAGGTGCAATGAAGCTGGCCACACTGTAAAGACCTGCAAGAATTTTAATCCAAGCTGACTCTTTTAATTTTTGGAAAGTGCATGTCATAGTATTTGTGTAAATATGAATAGATACAAATCCATACTAGTTCTATAGCAATGGTATGTCACTTTTGTGTTACTTGTGCATGCATTTTCAGCTATAAATAAAGGTTGGATATGAAGGTTGGATATAATATGGCTTGGTATCCCACTTTCATTTATGGAAGATTGTAATGAGTTGTAAATTATGTTGTCAATGTATGGACCTAAAGTTATTAGTGTATGCCCATGGAGTTGTTAATATATATTTATGTAGTAATGTTGACATTTGTGTAAACCACTATCATGTTTTCAATGTTTGAAGCTGATGTAAATTTTGTTGTCAACGAAGGGACGTCAAGTTGTCATTGTAGGCCTATGGAGTTGTCATTGAACGGCCATAGAGTTGTTAATATATATTTATACAGTAATGTTGACATTTGTGTAAACCACTGTCATGTTTTTAATGTTTCCAGCTGATGTAAATTTTGTTGTCAATGAAAGGACGTCAAGTTGTTATTGTAGGCCCATGGAGTTGTCAGTGTATGCCCATGGAGTTGTTAATATATATTTATGCAGTAATATTGACATTTGTGTAAACCACTGTCATGTTTTCAATGTTTCTAGCTGATATAAATTTTGTTGTCAACGAAGGGACGTCAAGTTGTTATTGTAGGCCCATGGAGTTGTCAATGTATGCCCATGGAGTTGTTAATATATATTTATGCATTAATGTTGACATTTGTGTAAACCACTGTCATGTTTTCAATGTTTCAAGCTGATGTAAATTTTGTTGTCAATGAAAGGACATCAAGTTGTTATTGTAGGCCCATGGAGTTGTCAGTGAACACCCATGGAGTTGTTAATAAACGCCCCTAGAGTTGTCAGTGAAGGCCCTTTGAGTTGTTAATGAACGCCCCTTTAGTTGTCACTGATGGCCTCTTCAATTGTAAGTGGAGGCTCATTCAGTTGTTAATGAACGCCCCTAGAGTTGTCAGTGAAGGCCCCTTGAGTTGTCAGTAGAGCCCCTTTGAGTTGTCAGTGAACGCCCATAGAGTTGTTAATAAACGCCCCTTGAGTTGTCAGTGAAGGCCCCTTGAGTTGTAAATGGAGGCCCCTTCAGTTATCAGTGGAGGCCCCTTCAGTTGTCAGTGCAGGCCCCTTGAGTTGTCAGTGGAGCCCCTTTGAGTTGTCAGTGAACGCCCATAGAGTTGTTAATGAACGCTCCTTGAGTTATCAGTGAAAGCCCCTAGAGTTGTCAGTGGAGCCCCTTTGAGTTGTCAGTGCACGCCCATAGAGTTGTTAATGAATGCCCCTTGAGTTATCAGTGAAGGCCCCTAGAGTTGCCAATGAAGGCCCCTAGAGTTGCCAATGAAGGCCCCTTGAGTTGTTAATGAAGGCTCCTTCAGTTATCAGTGCAGGCCCCTTAAGTTGTCAGTGAAGCCCCTTTGAGTTGTCAGTGAATTTAATAGAGTTGTTAATGAACGCCCCTTGAGTTGTCAGTGAAGGCCCCTAGAGTTGTCAGTGGAGGCCCCTTCAGTTGTTAATGAACGCCCCTTGAGTTGTCAGTGAAGGCCCCTAGAATTGTTAGTGAAAGCCCCTAGAGTTGTCAGTGAAGGCCCCTTTAGTTGTCACTGATGGCCCCTTCAATTGTCATTGGAGGCAACTTCAGTTGTTAATGAACGCCCCTTAAGTTGTCAGTGAAGACCCCTTGAGTTGTCAGTGGAGCCCCTTTGAGTTGTCATTGAACGCCCATAGAGTTGTTAATAAACGCCCCTTGAGTTATCAGTGAAGGCCCCTAGAGTTGTCAGTGGAGGCCCCTTCAGTTGTTAATGAACGCCCTTTGAGTTATCAGTGCAGGCCCCTTGAGTTGTCAGTGAACGCCCATAGAGTTGTTAATGAACGCCCCTAGAGTTGTCAGTGGAGTCCCCTTGAGTTGTTAGTGGAGGCCCTTAGAGTTGTCAGTGGAGGCCCCTTGAGTTGTTAATATACTTATGCTATTATGAATTGTCAAGTGAGTCTCAGTGTGTGTTTGGTTTACCTTTTACGACTTACAAGGTGAAACCTAGGTTTGGGAAATTTCGAAACACTCACTCAATGGGTTGGTCCGATGGCAAGCGATGCACTACAATATGGTACTAATTGAATAAAAGATGCTGAGACAATGAAAAATGTGCATAAGCAAATTATTAACACACCCGTGCCACGGCACTTGGCCCAAGTGCCGTGGCACCTGACAAGTGTGTGCAACTTTGCACTCTCGGGTGCAACGGCACTTGGCCCAAGTAGCATGGCACCTGAGAAGTGTGTGCAGCATTGAATTCTCTGGTGTGACGGCACTTGGCCCAATTACGGAGGCACCAGGACATGCTTATATGAATAAACTAGAAGCATCTCTTGTATTTGAACGAATAAAGTAGCACCTTCTTCTTCATTGCATAAACTAGAAATTCAACAAGGCTACAAAGTTTCAACAACATACTAGGACGCGACTATTACAGAGAAAAACATTACAAAGCTTCTTTTTTTTTCACTGAATAAACAAGTAGCTTCTTCAGTGCATAAATTGCAAAATCAATAAGACTACAAAGTTTAATGTTAATGATTGTAGCTCCAGATAACAAGGCATGTTCTTCAGAGAGATGACTGCTAACTTCTTCATAAGGGATGTCTTTAAAAGTCACATATTCCAACTTTTTTTGGCTTCAAATTTATAGGTCATGTACAATGGACAGGGCCAGACTTAGCACTTCAAATGGAGCTTTCTTTGCTATATCAGTTGTCAGTGAGAGGACAAGAATCAGTCATCCAGAACTGGAATCAAATGCATTCATGCCTTCTGAAATTAAATTTAATACATACTATTAGATATGTAAAAATATAGGAATTCCACTATTTGCAACATCAAGCAGAGACTCGCCAACACCAAAAGCATGCATTGATAATACAATTCTCATACACATTATAATTGCTGCTTATTTGAATTGGCAATGCAACATCCAAAAAATCTCACCAAAATAATTCATCTAGTGAATAAGACCTCAACATGAAAAATAAAACATACAAAGGGAATGAAAACTTCAGACCTAAAATAATTTGCCAGTAGCCACTATGTAAAATCTTATACATCAGAATGGAATGGAATGAACAATAATTTAATATGCTCAAATCCAGATTTCAAAACCATGAACCAAATGAGTACAAAAAAACAATCTTCCACAAAAAAATAATAAACATAACCTCGAAATGGAATTTGTGCATGCATTATAAGAATAGTAACATGAATCGGAGCTGACAAAGAGGTTCAATGATTACCTAATTGGTTCTGCTCCTCTTATGCATGCCTCAAACCAAAGACATAACCTTGTCTACATATTTGTTGAGCGGATGAGTAACGAGCCACCACAAGAACCCGACCTTCATTTTATGGAGCTCCTCGGTGGTATAGTACGGCATGGTGTATCCGTCTTGCCCTTGCTCAGTGCCGTCCCTCATCTGTAGCCATGATAGTACATGCACACCACAAGAATCTCTACACAAACACATTAACAGGTAACAAACCACACAGTCATTTTTCATATAATGTGAAACTATGAACAAAAACCATAAAGGCAACTCACGTGTCATGTTGTACATGTACTTTTGCCCATGTGAAACCCGTCTTTATTTTGTTCTCATCGGCAAACAGTTGTGGCTTCACTCTTCACAGAATTTGGAATAAGCAATTCCGCTGAAAAAAGAAATACAACATCAGTAAGGGATATGAATGTAAACAGAGTATGAGGTGTCAGGTGACAATATTCCATACAACTGCTTATGCCATATGTTCCTTTGGGTTAATCTCTCCTTTACGCTTCCCCCTCTTCTTCTTTGGCTCTATTGGTTTACACCCTGATTCCAATTCCCGCTGCCTCCTACCATATGTCCATATGTCAACCAACGAGTCAAGGGCATAGCAGCGCATGGCTTTGGTGTCAACAATATAGCAGAACCAGTGATCATTCCAAACACATGGGGCAAATATGAAATCACAATCACCAATGTTATATCCCACGTACTTGGGGAGGATTTACGTTTCATGCTTAGTCAAAGACCATCTAAATGGGTTAGCAACAAGTTTTCGCGTGAAATCGGCAGTAAATATATGTCTTGTTACTCTACCCTCCTTTTGTTATTGATTAGCAATAAAGGTCTTTGCGACCATCGTCATTAACTGCAGTAGTGACATGAAAAAGTTACACAACGAAAATATGACAGCAAAGCGATAACACATAACTTAATTCCAGTGGCATACCTTATCATTGATCCATGATCTTGGTCTTAGACACTGGAGTTCCCTCCTTATGAGGAAGTCATCATGCATCGCCATGAACTCCCTGAAATAAAACAAACAGCAAAAAATGTAATTATTACTATAACAGCAATGTAATACAATTGCAACGTAATACTATAAACTTACTCGTCGCCGTCTTCGTCATTACACTGCGTTGTGCATAACTAAAATAAAATATCCTTCTCATCAACTTTTATCTTCCCCTTAGACTTTCTGGTTGCATCTATCCAAGGAGATTTGACAACCCAACTAGGAGTTATGATCCTTTTAGACCTTCTCACTTCCACATCACTCCCTTCTTGCTGGTTTTCTCCAAGTTCATGCTGCTGGAATTCTTCTTTTGCTGGTTCACCTCTATCATGTGCTTCAATTTCAATGATGGCATCATGGTGTTCATCGTCTTCGTCATCCTCCTTATCATCGTGACCATTGTCTTCACTTTCTGATTCATCCTTCTCTCCTTTTGTGTATGCCTCCTCCTCCTTATCATCTTCATTTTCTTCCTCTTTAGCTACCTTGTCATCATCCTTCTTAAAAATCATTGAACTTGATGCCTTGTAGATTGTTGCATCTTCATCTTTATCTTCATCGTCCTTCTCGTCGTCGACATCGTTGTTGTTTCCATGCAACAACCTATTTTGAAGCGTAAGGAGCTCATTGCCAATAATGTCAACCAACCTAGTGTATGTCCACTGCAATTCCTGTAACATTAACATACTGATCACATTTTCTAATTAAGGCATTACCAAGTTAACTGAAATGCAATCTACAATAGTGTACATATTTAAATAGTCATAATTACCAGGTATGTTAGCATTGTTTCAGGATTAAATGATCTAGATGAAGGGCCATCCCCCTGCCCGACACCATAAAGAAGCCCTTTTTTGCTTGATTTCTCTAGTTGAACTCTGCTCCTCACCCTTTCCTCATTCCTGTAAAGGATGGCATCTTCATCTTTAGTTGCTTTCAGATTGGCCAGAGGAAAATGTTGTAGGCAAAACATCTGCATCACATGTGCATCACAATTAGCAATTATACATTGACATTTCCAACTGCAGAAAAAAAAGACAACATAGACACGTACCATGAGGAAGTATATACAACCTCCAACAGTTTTTCTGCCTTTAGCGTTCCCTTTCCTCAACTCCTTCTGGAAATCCCCAATTGCAGCACAAAGTTCTTTTAGAATGAAGGATGACCAATTGAACTGACCAAGTGCATCTTTTGTTAGTGTCATCAACTTTAAGACACGGTCACTAACATAAATACTCGCACTTGGAGACAATAAGGTTCCTAAGGCGAAAATGACAAAGAAGAACTCAAAATTTTCATCTAATTCACCCATCAACAAATCCCCTATTTGTTGGTATTTTAGATTTCTGTATACACTCCTAAGGTCCTTGAATATCCGATCTTCCTCGTGTACTTGTACTTGAATATCTACCCTATCATTAGGTAGACTGAGCAATTGTTGCACATCTTTAGCCTTTAACTCACGCGTCTGCCCTCGAAATGAGATTTGGTTGGTGGGAGGGTCAAAACATTGCATGAACTCTGCGTAGATGTGACGGTTTATTTATGGGTAACAAATATGCACCAGCTTGTCAAACCTAATTATCTTAGCCTTTCCATGGTGTCTGGTCTGGCCTTCAAGTTTTTGCACACAGCCATAAACTGTTTTGGTGCGCATCATGTCAAAAATGGAACGACATATGTCTTCCCTTTGCTAGGGCCTCTTAATTGTTCAGCCCGTTTAGCATATTCTTTTCTCTTCTCTTCAGTTAACGCATTCCAGGCCTCCGTCACCTCTAGGTTGGCCTTTTGAAAATTCTGCACCTTATTCACCTTCTTCTTCTGTTTGTCCTTCACCTTTCCCTTCTTCTTGTTCTCCTTCTGGCTGAAAAACTCTTCCGTGAATAGAGTATAGCCAGAAAAGCTGGCTGGCCTTGTTCGTATGGGGCTGTTTGTTCGTTGTTTGGTTTTGCCAGAACCAACTTTTTCCATCTTCCTTTCATGGACATGGTTAATGAAAAATATGTCATAGTTTTTATACAAAGACCTATTGCACTTCACTGCAAAATTATATGCTGCTAAAAATTTAACATGGAACTACTAAGAAATTTAACATATGCAGCAAAAAAAGGCCCATCATATTCAGAATTTTTCATAAACCACACACATAGCCAAAGAAAATTTCGGGATTTTCCCCAAATCTTATCATATAAGCAAAACTTTATTTACAAGACCAAACATGGCAGACCATAATATTTAAATGCAGAATTGAATCAATCCATGTCCGAAAACAACGACCACTCAAACTTTCAAATATAAGAAAAGGAACAGAGTAATTATTATAAACAAACACATTCCAAAAACAACAAGTATAGCATAAAAACAAACAACATCAACCCCATGAATTAATTCATGCAAATCACCTATGACAACAGAGCAGGCCTTTGCACTTCACCCATTTACATTATGACGAGAAGCATTTGAAGTTGGAATAAAACAACATCAACCCCATTACACAAGCAAAAGAGTAATTATTATAAACAAACAAAATCCAAAAATTCAGGTTTTTTCATCTTATTGCTCTGCTATCTTTTAGTTCAAAGCTAAAGAGTTCAAAGCCTATTTTTATTCAGAAACACTCTCACAGTCACAAACAACCAAGTACCATTCCTAAATGCCTAAATCAATTGGAACCATAAAAATCTCAAAATAAGCCATTGGCAACAAATTCATATCGTTCCACTTGGGGATGAAGAGAAAACTACAAATTCATAGAGTAGAGACGAATGAGCTAATCATGAAAACTGAATCAAAAACATATGCAAAACATCAGAGTCAAGTTTAATGCATTACAAGTCAAACCTAGTGTACAGAGTTCAAAGATTTGGTAAGTAATATGTCAAAAAGTTCATTGTCAATGAAACACTTGCCAACCAACCAATTGGATGCATATCATAGATAAAATATTCACCTAACTATCGATAACTAATAGCAGACTAAAAGCTCAAAGTAGAGAGGAATGAACTAGTTGGAAACACAAACCATGCCTCATAATTACTTATTACTAATGATTAAAAAATGATTACAAAATGCAGACAAAAGAAGAACATTGGTGCAAATAATGTCATAAAGTTTCAACTGCTGAAACTTTTCAGCTGTGTAATATGTAAATTTATAATTCAATAAACCAAACCTCAAAGTTAGCGACAACTTAAGTAGCTTGAAATATTCCTTGTGGAGGTTCAGCAGCAGCCTCTGTAGCCTCCTTATAATGACAAGCTCCCAACTTTAGATTAGGATAGGAGGTTTTTTTGGGCCAAACAATAGTTGGTATGCCTTCAACTCTCCAGTTCAAGCTTTAACTTACACAAGTTGAGAAAGCCTCGAAGGATTTAATCTATGTTTTAAAGTAATTGATAATTTGCTATGCACCAGATCATACAACCCCCTTCACAAGTAAGAAAACTTGAGACAGTTACAAAATATCCTCACACCAAACAAATAGATAAAACCTGGCAACATGATAATAATATTAACAAAATAGACCAGCTAAAAGAATGCATGATAGAACATTATCTAAGCATACAGAGGACTTACAAGGATGGAAAAAGAAATTACAGGAGGGAGAGGAGATGGTAGCAAAGATTCAAAGAATTCTCAACGAAAGGGACCACATGTCGAATGAGATTGACATAATATTGAGGCGCAAAGAGAAGGAAATTGAAAACATACAATACATGATCACTAATGAAGAAGCTAATGTAGCCCAATTGAGTACTTCTAACAAATCACACAGATTTTTCCTCATCATGCCTCTATGTTCACAACTCATTAAGCTATACAAACAATTGAAATATAACACAATTGATTAACAGTTGGATAGGGATAAATAAATATAACATATATTAACTCATTACCATATTTAAGAAAACCGAACTTAATAGACAAGGAATCAGTCCACATAACACAAATAGTAACTCTTAAGTCTATCAACTATTTCCAACTTCACCACCATTCAATTAATCGGTCCAGGCAACACAAATAGTAACTCATTAGAGCGTATTTAATAGAAATGAAAATAAAAGACAAATACAAAGAGAAAGAGCCATAGTTGTTACTTGAGAGATTTACAACGAAGACAAATGCAAGAAGTAGAATCAGTTTGTGCCAATAAGTGATGACTCACAATACAGTTCAAAAAAACGACCACTCAAACTTTCAAACATAACACAAGCAAAAAGAGTAATTATTATAAACAAACACAATCCAAAAACAGAAAGTACACCTTAAAAAGAAACATGTTATGCAACAAAAAACTAATAGCAAACGAAAAATTAAGAGAGTAAAGGGGAGTGAATTAACCACAAAAACTAAATAAAAAATATACATAACATCATAGTCAAGTTTAATACGTCAGAGTTGAAAATCCTAACAGATGATTTCAAAGCTAAAGAGTTCAAAGCCTTCACTTATTTAGAAACACTATCACAATCACAAACAACCAAGAACCACTCCTAAATGTCTAAATGAATTGGAAGCATACAAATCTCAAAAGAAATCATTGACAACAAATTCATATCCACCTATCGTTCCATTTGGAGATTAAGAACAAACTAAAAATTCAGAGAGTAGAGAGGAATGAGCTAATCATGAAAACTAAATCAAAAACATATGCATAACATCATAGTCAAGTTTAATGCATTAGAGGTCAAAGCTAGAGTACAGAGTTCAGAGATTTGGTAACTAATATTTCAAAAAGTTCACTTTCAATGAAACACTCGCAAACAACCAATTGGATGCATATCATAGATAAAATATTCACTTAACCATCGAAGACTAATAGCAAACTAAAAGCTCAAAGTAGAGACGAATGAACTAGTTGCAAAAACAAAATCCAAAATACACTCATAACATCAGGGTAAAGTTTAATGCATCAAAATTCAAAGCTATAGTTGACTACACAAGAAAATGCAAAAAAAAAAAAAAAAAGGCCCCGTGGGGAAGAGGAGAACCTGCAGCCAAAAAGAAGAGAGTAAACAAGCTTTAAAAGCACAACAAATTGGAATTGTACGCCTACCAATACAGCTGGGAGAGAAGTCAAAGCACTTCTTCCTGTTGCAATATGTTTGGCATTGATTAGTCAAGTTAGGCACTGCATCAACAATTAATTTCATATAAATTGTATTATGTAATTAGTGTATATGTAATAGAGACTAGCAAGCAAAAAAATAAAAAGAAACTCAGGTAGAAGTAAATGCATAGTTTGGAGATCACAGAGAGCAAAGAAGAGGAGCTTGATTATCAGTAACTCTAAAAGTATGAAATAGTTGCAAGTTTAATGATCAGTCTCATCCCATATCAGCAACTGTATGATATATATAATAAGAGACGAATTGGCTTCTTCTTCATCTTAATAAAAAGCAAAACAAGGCCCTGTGGGGAAGAGGAGAACCTGCAGCCAAAAAGAAGAGAGTAAACAAGCTTTAAAAGCACAACAAATTGGAATTGTACGCCTACCAACACAGCTGGGAGAGAAGTCAAAGCACTTCTTCCTGTTGCAATATGTTTGGCAATGATTAGTCAAGTTAGGCACTGCATCAAAAATTAATTTCGTATAAATTATATTATGTAATTAGTGTATATGTAATAGAGACTAGCAAGCAAAAAAATAAAAAGAAACTCAGGTAGAAGTAAATGCATAGTTTGGAGAATACAAAGAGCAAAGAAGAGGAGCTTGATTATCAGTAACTCTAAAAGTATGAAATAGTTGCAAGTTTAATGATCAGTCTCATCCCATATCAGCAACTGTATGATATATATAATAAGAGATGAATTGGCTTCTTCTTCATCTTAATAAAAAGTAAAACAAAAGGATGAAACTAGGAAGCAAATATGAGATAAAAAAAGCTCAGGAACTTGCAAAGCTGAGACAGAAACAAATTTGAAGTTTGAAGAAACTTGCAAAGTGGAAAAACAAAGTTAATTAAAAGACAATTATCATAGGAAGCAGGATAGTTGGCTCGAATAATAAGCTAATCCCAATTTGGAGGCATCCAAGCTTTAAAAGAAAAACTTCATAAACAAAAAGTTACTCACTTTAAACAAGCACAACAATCAAACCACAAAAAATAGCAATTGTACGGTTACCAACAAAAATCACTTACTACCAGAAAAACACATTCACAATAACATCAATACACAACGTTTATGGAGAAGGCAACCGAGTAGCAGATCAATCTCAAAAAGTTCACTTCTACTAAGACTCAGCATTGCTCTGCAAAGACTCCACTGATTGCCACGGTCTTCCAACAAAACAATCTCAAATAGGGTTTTCAAAATCTAAGAGAAAATAAAATTCAAAGAAAAATAAATAACCATAAAATAAGAAGAAACAATTAAGATGGACTCAGTCAAATTAGAAAGAACATGGATATGAACGCAAGCATCAAACTTTTATGCCTCTAACTTGCTAAGCAAGTAGGTCACAAATTAAAAACCACATTTTGTGAATGAGGTCGCTGAAAAAAGGGAATTTATACTTGGGTCTGACATCTATTTGCATCCACATATTGTAGAAGCTTACTGATTTTCACAATGCTGCTCGTCGGAGCCCAACCAAGGAAGAGGGAAGATCGGAGTTGCTTTACTCGGCCAACCGCGCCTGAACTACAACGGAGAGATCCTACCAATACCGTCGCACACGATGCTGCCTTCTGTCGCACATCATCGAGTCTCGGGTTTCACAAATTAGACAAGGAATGCCTTCTGATAGATTTCGAATGAGGAAAAGAAGGAAAAGAAGCTGATTTTGAATGACGAAAAGAATGAGGAGAAGAAGCTTATTTTGAATGAAGAAAAGAAGCTCGGTGTGTCTCCATTTTTGCCCCCTTCCTTAAGGGTGTTTCAGACATTTCTCATTTGGATTTTATTACAAAATGGTCCCTTGGGAATTGAGGGTAATTTCAGATTTTCCCGGGACCATTTCTTCGTATTTTAGCTTCTATGGGACTACAGTGTAATTCTCCCTTTATTATATGAAGCTCAAATATCGTCCATAAAATCATCATATAAGGAAAAATAAATATGCAAATATTTTACTTATCATTCACTTTGAGGGTTATTCACTACTATTTTTATATTTTATTCCTGTTTAATTATTGAAGAAAAGAAAGAAAGATGAGAGAACGAGGTGAAAATGATTTGTAAAGGTAAACCAAGAGAAAATTTTAATCAGGTAAACTTACAATTTTTTATTAATTTTAAAATATATTTAATTGTCATTTCTTTATAGTTGTCAAATTTGCGAATTAACTCTATGAGTTTGTTAATTAATCTTTTTTTTTTATACTTACAAAGTCTAAGTCGTGTTAACCTGATATTAAATTTTTTTCATTTATAGCTCACAAAGTCTTGTCAACTCGCTATTAAACTCATGCTAATTGTAAACTCATTAAACTTGCGCGTTCATATGCAAGTTTATTGTCTTTACCTTTATACTTTATACCTTACAAAATCATGCCAATTCCATGTTAAATTCATGCTTGCGTTTTCAGCCTGATCATATTTAATGGCTTTATATATATAAAGTTCGTAGAAATTTCATTATCAAGTATGATAAATTGTGAATGTTAATGGTTTTACTTTTAAGTTTTTATTTAAAATATGCATAAATCAAATAATTATCATTATTTATATTTTTATTATTTGATTATATACGTTTAACACCGATTTTTATTTACAAAAAAAGCATTCTCTTATAAGTTTAATATTTGAGTTCATGATCTGAATTTACATTTTCATCGAGAGTTTAAATAAACACTTTCTTACCACGAGTTTGTGGTGATAAGAACGTGTTATTAGAAATTAGATCTTGTGAGTTTTAAATTTTGTATATTAAATTCCTCACCACCTGTTGGTGGAAATAAATGCCCTTCCTTTTCCATGGGCATTGGCATTCGCTCCGTATTTCTGGCTTGTGGCACTATTCTATTTAAACTTAATAAAATTGCTAGGGATAAAAATACGTTTAAATTAATAAATGAGTATTTATGTAAACAGGGGATGGGACCAGATACAATTAAAGAAAACAGTGCTGGCATAAATAGTACTGTGGCACAAGGTTTTTAAGTTAATTAATAATAGATAGGTGATGTTATAAAACAGGATTAGCAATAAGGCCATCGCACCAAGTTGCCCTAGGCCTCACGGACTTTGACGTTGCTTTTAATAGGTTGTGTGTACTATTCTTCATATGGGAAAACAAAAGGCTTCCACGAAGCTTCGGCCTATAAAACAAACAAAATCTGATATAGACCCGATTAATTAATTAGCTGGACACGTGTTGCTCAATTATTTAATTCAATTCTGCTGCTTTTCTTTTTCTGTTCCAACTTCCAAGCGGCCAATTGTTATTGGGATTTGTGGGTCAAAACTCAAAACTGAAGAGTATGTGTACGTAGAAGAAGGAGCAATAATAAGATGATGATGAAATACGTAATGTTTGTTGCGATTAAGGGGGATGAGATTTGGCGCGATTAAAGAATAAGTGGACATGATTATAAGAAGGAAAGCGAGATGGAAGGATAAGGAAGGGTGGGGCCTACCAGAATCCACCGACAGCCCTCTGTGGGCCTATCTTTATTCTTTACCCAAAAAGTACGCCCAATGCTCCTTTCTTTCATTCTTAGTGGTTAGTGGCTAAATGCACAAAACTTTTTGACAAAACTACTATGACATTATTGAATGGGCGGGACACAATGATATCGTCTCCGACTTTTCACGCAGACGTGTATTTCTAACATGGCTGAGGTTATTGGTATTAGGTCACATCCTTAAATATAAGATATAATTGGTTCTTTTAAAAAAATTTAGAAAATTAAATAAATTTATTTAAGAAATTTATTTTTATCGTTTTTTCTCTAAACTAATTTGAATGATTTATAAATTAATATATAATCTAATGATACACATCGTATATTATTAAGTAATTTATTTTGTTTTTTTAATCTCAAAAAAAAAAAAGCGACTAAATCTTATATTTAGGATTGAAAAGAGTACTGCTTTCTAAGTTATGCGATCTATCATTGAACAAAGGGATTACTATTTTTAATGTAAAAGGTGACAATAATAGAGCTGTTAAGTGTTAACTTTTTGAATTTGTTTAATTAAAGAAAACAGAAGACTAAGTTACATAGTTAAAAGTTAAAACATCCATACCAGGTACATCATTTGGAGGACCGATATTTAGCATATTAATCTCTTGAAGTTCAAATCAAACTTCAAAAGAATTCCTTTAACCCCTAACAATAATTGAAAAATATTTTAGTGACCGCATTTTATTCTCTTGCAACTCTTCCCCTTTGAACCGTCCATTATTAACCCAAAAAAGGAATTAGATATTGGGTTTGTATTGTACTATGTAATGGGCCAAGTTGTTGTCATATAAGGCCCAACTCTGTCTAGATATCTTAGGATAATAGTTTAGTGTAAGTCAAGTCCATATTAATAGTATGTTAAGTTATATGGTCTGTACATATATTTTCTCATTATTCAATAAGATAATTGCCACTGTGCATTATTCAAATTGCTGGACTAGTCAACATAGTATTAAAGCCCAAAACTGAAGAAACAGCCATGTGTGGCTAAATCAAGATCCAAACTCAAGTCTAGATGGAGCACCAGTTATTGACCCAACAAACTAACAGGTAATCAAGATCCGTCACTAATTAGCCTCCATATGTCCTTCGCCAGCTGCCGCCACCTCACTGTTTGCCATGTGTCCCCATCAGCCGCCACCACGTGTCCAGACAACCGCCACATGCCACATGTCACCTCCATCACTCGCCACGTGTCCAAGTTACAAATTGGTTGCATTTTGTGACCAAGTTGATATTCAAAGTCATGACCTCTCATGCGTGTATCAGTGCCTTTGTCAATTGAACTAACAAGAACATGCGTGATTTAAATGCAAAATCATATATATATATATAATTAAATATTTCAATTTAGTTTTCTTATTTTATTTTACATAATATTCTACCTAAATTTTTATTATTAACATCTTTTTTTATTCATTCACTACAAAAAAAATGTATTTTGTAGCGGTGATATTGTAGCGGTTACAATTAACCACTACAAATGTTAAAATTTGTAGCGGTTAAAGCCTAAACCGCTACAAATTTATAGTGGCAAACTACACGCCAAGTGGCGCGATAGATTGACAATGTTTTTTGTAGCACCGCTACAAATATAGGGCGCAATTCCCGCCAAAATTTGTAGCAGTACTTTTGTAGCGGTTAGTAAATTATAACCGCTACAAAGTTGGTGCCATTTGGCGGGAACAAAAAGAGCCAACACTGTAGCTTTTATTTGTAGTGGTTTAATCAATTAAACCGCTACAAAATGCGAAAGGTCGCATATTTGTAGCGGTTATAGATTTATAACCGCTACATAATTCGAGAGGTCTCTAAATTTATAGCGGTTTTGTACCATAACCGTTGTAGAACTTCAAACGTTTTTGTAATTTGTCGCAGTTATTCTAGAACCACTACAAATTTTAGCCGCCCAAGGTTACTTGTAGCGGTTATTTTAAGAACTGCTACAAAGGCCGCCTCTATTTACCTCCCCCTTCACCTTTCCGTTTGGCCATTTTGTTTCCTGAGATTCCTTTGAGTATTTTCTTTTAGATTTGAGCTTTTAGACGTCTGTAGAAGAGTTTTTGCTGCAGTATTTCTCATTATTTGCACTTAAGGTACGGAGACAATACGTAATTTATATGTATTTTTATTTTTATTATAATTTTGCATAATAATGTGACTAAAATGTTTTTTTTTTTTTGAAATTTTGTAGTTGATATAGCTTCTAGATAGGAAGGGGGAAGGAGTCTAAGGTCCCCAGACGATTTTGCGGGGTGACAGCAGTAGATCTGGGGGTAGAGGAAGGGGGCAGCATGGAGGGAGGACGATGACAGCACTTACAGCGAGCTGGTAACTTTCCATAATATCACTGAATTTTAACTGGTTATTTCATAATACTAATTGAATTTTGTAATTATTTTAGGACAGGAAGGCACAGCAGGAGAACCGTCAAACAGACTATGGGGAGTTGTACGCTATCACACACAGCCACCGTGACGGGACTCCGACCTCTTAGCAAGCAGAGGTGGCCATTATAAGTAATTTCATTATTATAACTTTTATATAACTAACTTAATTTAAAATTTTAATAAGTAATTTTTCCATAAAATGGCAGGAGCGGATGCAGCAGTCGCAGGCTGAGCTGTAAGAGACCCAGGCCGAGGAGTCACAGGGGTCAGTGGACCCGACGGCTCCTTTGAAGGCGGGTCTGGGTCAGGCTGAGTACCCTAGACAAGTGCGGGGAATGGGGATAGGCGCCAAACCTAGCATGGTCTACGGCAGGAGCGTCGCCTTTGAGGCTGGCAGCTCTAGAGGGGTTAGACGTCCGAAGGATGAGTCTATTGAGCAGCTACGGTCAGATTTGGAGTAGACACAGGCTGCAGTGGCACAGCAGCAGCTGCAGGCTGATTTGATCTACGCTCAGCAGACGCAGTGGAGTGAAATCAAGAATAAGATGCTCGAGCGGTCATAGAGTCGCCTGTTCCCGGACGAGCAGCATCCACAGGTTCCCCTTGTCCCTCGGTACGTCGTCCAGACTACTGCTACTCCTCCTCCTGCTGATGATGATGGTGCGGTTAACTCTGCCCAGCGCCCCAATCCAGCAGCACCTGAAGGAGCACCAAATGATCAGCCCCCAGCTACTTAATTTAGAACATATTTATTTTTTGTTGTTGAAACGTTTGTAAACAAATATATATAATTTTATATTTCAGAAATTATATTCTTATTGTGTTTACCATAGTTATATTTATATTTTTAGACCGTGTTGTTGAATTTGTGAATTAATTACAACAGTTATATTTATATTCTTATATCGCGTTTACCACAGTTATAGTTATATTTATATTTCTAAAACTTAAAAAAAATAAATTATATATTGTTGTAGCGGTTATACTATAAAACCGCTATAAATATACTCTATTATATTTGTAGCGGTTAATAAGAATAACTGCTACAAATATATATATTAGTAGCAGTTAATAAAAAAACCTCTACAAATTCAAACTCTTTATATTTGTAGCGGTTTTATAATATAACCGCTACAAATATATATAATTTATTTTTTTTATAGTTCCATATTTGTAGCGGTTAAAGCTGAAACCGCTACAAATTGAAAGACATGAGCGCGTCAAAATTCAAAATTGAATAATTGACTATTTGTAGCGGTTATATAGATAAACGCTACAAATACTAACTTTCTAAATTTGAATTTCCTCCCACTTTTTTCAAAGTTGTAGCGGTTATTTATGTATAACCGCTACAAAGTATTATTAGTAGCGGTAATAAGCAAAACTGCTATAAGGTCAAAACAAATTCTTCAATAAGCTTTCCAACGGCTTGATAATTAGTAGCGATTTGATACATATAACCGCTACAAAATTTTATCACAGTAGCGGTTACTGTAACCCCCCTTCGATAATCAGGCCGAGATTAGTGTTTAATCACATTTAATAATCGAATGAGAAATCCGGAATAATTAAAAACTTTTTAAACACCTGTACAAATGGATCTCCATTCATTTAATTCATTAAAACAAATGGCCTGTTTAGTCTGTTACATATACAATATCAGAGTAAGCACAATTCCCGACGTTCACCCGGGATAATAACATTAATCCAAAGGTCTATACAGGGCATCATTGCCCATCTCAGTATCCATACCGGGGATTACACAAAACTATAGTACTATGATCTATACAATATATTTACAATGATCCAAAATAATAACCAATTCGATATAAACCAAAATATATGTCTAAGACTACCGCCGGCAGTCCTAATCGTCCTTTGCCACTTGCTTGCCTTTCGATCCACTTGCCCTGTCTAAAAATGTTATTTGGAAAGAATGAGATTCTAGAGAATCCCAGTAGCAACAGTTTATTTATATGATGCATATATACAAAGCAAGTAAACATATATCACAATGCAGCAATCAATATTCGAGACCGGGCTTTCGCCACGTTCCCTTCACTTTATACAAGGTCGGGCTTACGCCACGCCCCATCACTTTATCAATATTCGAGTCCGGGCTTTCGCCACGTCCCCTTCACTTTCACTATAATCGAGTCCGGGCTTTCGCCACGTCCCCTTCACTTTCACTACAATAGATGACTAATGCAAACAAGCAATGCAATACACATGATATAGGATAAAGTGTCACTACCTTTGTCTTTCCTTCCTTGAGCAGGCACAGGCCTTCTATGCTCCGGGCAGATATCAAAGCCTAAAGTCATAATTAAGGACGAAACATTATTCTCTATTCCAATACTCAATTAACTCTTCAACTCTTAGATTTGGTTATCAATAATGACCCTTAAGAAGCCACAAATGCCTCTAATAAAACCCCTAAAAGGTTGGGAAACAATAGGGTGAAGATCTCTTTTCGAAAACAACAAGTGCTGGAATATAGGGGTGGGCCGCGGCCCACCATTCCTTGGGCTGCGGCCCAAATATGGTCAGAAGGCCTTGGGCTGCGGCCCACCACTTATGGGCCGCGGCCCAAAACAGGCCAGAAAGGTTTGGGCCGCGGTCCGCCACTCTTGGGCCGCGGCCCAGAGATTTTCTGATTCTGAGCTGAACTTCGAAAAACCATAACTAATTCTAGAAAATTCGAAACGGAGTGATTCCAAAGCCAAAAGAAAGGTATTTGAGTCCTCTTTTCAGGAAAAATATAGCCCCTCACTGGAAATCACTACACAAATACAGAATCACCAAAAACTAACCACTACTCCAAAACAGGGTTCTGTTTTTGTACCAAACTTTGGCAAAGCATAACTCTCAGAATACCAAACGAAATGACATAAAATATATGTCCATTTTGAAGCTTGGGATGTGAACTTTAAGACTGGAAAGTTTCAAAATTTTCTGAAATCATTTGATCACTAAAAACGTCCACACAAATAAACTGTCCAGACAGAGTTCACATTGACAGCATTTTCCAACTTTTCTACCAAAGTGTTCAATGACTCCAAAATCATTAACCAAGCTTATTCCCATACAATTTTCCCCAAGGAACACAATGGTAACCTCAAAATGACCAAATTCATACTCTAACCACATGCCCTGTTTTGACCAATACACCAAAACCAACACAAAGATCCCAAACTTTACTTTTAATGATTCAAACCAATCCATTTGTCCAAAAGACATCATAATACACCATTTCCATTATCACAACATACCAAACTCACTAAGACCCTAATATTTTCGAAAATAGGGCAGAAATTCCAGAAAAATCAATGCTCACCAACATCCACAATATATATATATCAAAAGGGAGATAACACTCACCTCTTTCACTTTGCCAAAGAGATTCCTTGATTCTTCAACTTTCACAATCTCTTGAGGTCATAAACTAACACCAATGAACACATTTCAACCATCACAATGAAGCTCTTGATTCAAGGATCAACATTAAAGAAGGAAGTTTGAGCAATAGGAGTCATTTTCTTTACCTTTTTGCAAGCTTTTCTTCTTCCTATTTGCTGCAAAAATGGCGAGAGAGAGAAGGGGAGAGAGGACGAGAGAGAGATGGAGGAGGAGGAGTGAAGAAGAAGCACAAAATGATTACAATACTCCCTCCTTTTCAGTTTTTCCTGCGCCAAGAGGGAAGAGAGGAGAGAGAAATGCATTGTTTAATCTCTTTTGACTTTTCCTTTGTCTTCCTCTCACACCCACTTTGCCACATGTCATTTTCCCATTAGCTCCCACACACTTGGTCACCAATTAATCTCTCTAATCCTTTCATTAGCCATTTGATCTCACTTCTCATTTCCTCTTAGTTAGTAATTAATTTCCCCATTAATTACCAACTTATGCCAATAATTCCATTCTTTCAATTTTCCAACAATTATGACATATTAAATAATATTGTCACCAATATACATTAATTTAACTTTAATTCGATAATTATCCTCAGTAATTATCATTAGGCCTTAATCAAAAATTGGGGCGTTACAGTTACTATAGCGGTTATGAACCGCTACAAAATATTAAATGTTGAAAATCCAGAATATAAGATTCTAAGCACTCGTCATTCTCTATTCATTCATCTTCTTCACTATACTTTCTTCTCTCTCACTAATAGCTATGGATAAGTCATGGATCAGGTTGCCACACAATTTTTCAGAATATTTGTACGGATTAAACAATTTCTTGGATTTAGCATAAGTTATAGTATTTGGTCGGTAGTCTTAGTTCCCTACAACTTACCCCCTGGATGTGTATGAAACAAAGCTCCTTCATTATGTCTATGATCATTCCAGGCAAAAAGGTACCGAGCAATGACATCGATGTGTATCTCCAACCGCTTATTACGGAATTGCTTGACCTATGCAATGTCGGCATCAAGACGTATGACACTTATAGAAAGACTTTGTTTAACTTGCGTTTAGCCTTAATATGGACGATTAGTGACTTTCCCGGTCTTGGCACATTATCTGGTTGGAATATGCATACTGGGTCGGCGTGTCCAGCTTACAATTTATACTCTGACGCAGTGCACCTTCCCTATAGCCGAAAGTGGTGCTTTATAGGGCATCGAAGGTTTCTCGATGGAAGGCATAAGTTCAGATTGCAATGGAATCACTTCAATGGGAAACCAGAAAACAGAGGACCACCTCAGACTTTTTCCGGTACAGATATCTTATAGCAACTTGAGCATTTTGACTTCGAGTTTGGAAAAAGTGATGATTCAGTACAAACTCGTCAAAAGGCGCGCAGGACTTTGGCGCTTCAGTAATGGAAAACGATCAGTATTTTATTCACTCTTCCATATTGGAGATCTAATTTACTTCACTACAGTCTTGATGTCATGCACATTGAAAAGAATGTTTGCGATAATGTGCTATATACGCTGCTAAACGAACCCGGCAAGACAAAAGATCACCTTCAAGCGAGGAAAGATTTACGCGCCATGGGAGTTCTTGAAGATGCTTGGCCAGATGAGCATGACAGATTTTATCTGGAAAAGTTTACCCTCACAAAACCGAGCAAGCACTACTGCAAAAAATATTTTTAACGTCCCTTATTTAGGCATTTTAACGTCTGAAAACAAGGGGACGTCTATGTGAGCGACGTAGTAAAAAATGGCAATAACATCCGTAAATAAAAGGACGTCTAAAGTCTGGACTTTAGACGTCCCCATTTTAAACTGGGACTTCTAAACCCACTTTAGATGTCCCCAGTTTAAAATGGGGACGTCTAAAGTGCTTTTTTTAAAAAAAATCATTTATATTACAGATCTGAACTAAACAGTATTTAAAATCAGAAATTACATATCATCGTCAATAAAATTACAGATCTAGTATCTGAACTCCAAATCCAAAATCTACACAATAATAACTCTAGAGCTGAAATCTCATAAACAGAAGATAATAACAATAAGATGAATCAGTTGCAAAAAACTTATCTCCTTCTATTATTAAAATTCATTTTCTCGTAATAATGAATAGAGAAGAGCAACAGGGAGAGATGTACCTCATTTTCTCAGTGGGAACGTGGCCATGAAGCATGTTTTGGAGTCTCGATCTACAAACCATAACAACACGAGTTAGAAGATAAAATAGAAAGGAAATCCAAAGAAAAAAGAGAAAGAAGATAAAATAATAAAAAATAGTAAGCAACATAACAGATCTGGTGAAAGAGAGAGAGAGAAAAGAAGAAGCAAGTTTAAAAACAGTATATAAAGAAGAAGAAGCAAGAGTTAAATGCGTGGTGGTAAGCATTACAGATCTGGTGAAAAAAAGAGAGAGAAAAGAAGAAACAAGTTTAAAAATAGCATATAAAGAAGAAGAAGCAAAAGTTAAATGTGTGGTGGTAGTGGTTGCGTTGATGAGAAAGACGAGTGTGGGTCTATAAAATTGATAAATAAAGACTGTCAGTACAGATTTGAATTGTTTTTGGCGTCCCCAATTTAATTTAGGGACGCCTAAAGTTGTTTAGTTAATTTTTTTTTTCACTTTAGACGTCCCCAATTCAAAAAGGAACATCTAAAGTCACACTTTAGACGTCCCCAATTTAGTTATTTTTTTATAATCAGGGATGCCTTTAGGCGTCCCTAATATTAGGGACGCCTAAAGTGGCGTCCCTGATATTATATCAAGGACGCCACTTTAGGCGTCCCTGATAACATTAGGGACGCCAAAAGTGGCATCCCTGATATTTAAGGGACGCAAAAAATATATATTAGGGACGCCAAAAGATTAAAAAAAATTTAATTTTAGACATCCCCAATTAAATTGGGGACGTCTAGCTAAAGTGATCAAAAGGTGTCCCTGATTAAAAAAAAATTTAACTTTAGACGTCCCCAATTAAATTGGGGACGTCTAAAGTGACTTTAGATGTCCCTATTTGAATTGGGGACGTCTAAAACTATTCAAATCTCACTCAGAATTACAAAAATGACACCGTATTTATTTTTTACGTCACTTTTTTAAAAAGGGACGTCCTTTAAGGTCATAAAATCAATATTTTGTAGTAGTGAAGGAAGTATTCCTCGCGACGTTGAAGAAATTAAAAGTTTCTGATGGGTATTCAAGCAAAATTTCTCGATGTATTGACTTACAGGCTCGAAAGGTTGTTGGCTTGAAGAGTCATGACTTGAATGTTCTTATGCAATAGTTACTCCCTCTGGCTATAAAGAATGCACTTCCTCCCAATGTTTCCATCGTTTTGGTGGAACTTTGTTCTTTCTTTCGGAAGTTGTGTTCTAAGGTTTTGATTGTTGAGGAGCTCGATCAGCTACTGTCCAAAATCATTCTTACGCTTTGTCACTTGGAGATGATCTTTCCTCCATCCTTTTTTACTGTGATGGTTCACCTCACAGTCCACCTCGTTCATCAAACAAAGCTCGCTGGCCCAGTACAATATCGATGGATGTATCCGATTGAGAGGTACTCATTTTAAATATGTTTTTCATTATTAGTTCTTATATTTTCTAGTCGTCCTTTTCAGCATTTAGTATCAATTTTCTCTTCTTTACTTCGTAGGTTCCTTGGGAAATTAAAATCTTATGTAAGGAATAAGGCATGGCCAGAAGGTTCTATAGCCAAAGGTTATATAGGGGATGAGGTGCTGTAATTTTATTCAAGGTACTTTGATAACCTTGAGATGGCTTTCATCCGCCCACCTCGTGTTGACGATTGTCCTGAACCTACGCCAACATCAGGAGAATTTATCCCTCGTGTTGGTAAACAAGTTGGAGGAACTGAGAACTTCAAATTAACGGCAACTGAGAAGTTGCAAGCACATAGACATGTCTTGATTAATAGCATTCAAGTTGAACCTTTCATATAGTAAGAATTGTACACTCACATGTTATTCTATATCTTTCGTAACATATTTCACTTTCATTTCACTATCGCCTTTCCATTATTAATTGCAGGGAATTCAGAAGTTATGTTAAGCGTCAACCAGGATCCGTACACAAATATCCTTGGAAGTTGGCAAAAAGGTCCACAGAGAAATCCCGACCTGGTTTGCTCGCAGAATACTAAATGACCAAAACCCACACTCACCAGATTTCAGGGCTCTCACAATCGGCCCTCTTGATCATGCAAAAAGGTTTACAGCATACAATGTCAATAGTTTTAAGTTTTGCACGGTTTCATGAGATCAAGGATTGCAAACTCAAAATTTGGGTGTTTATGGTACATTTAGGACAAGGAGTTATGCGAGCAGCAGTGACGCCAACATGCAGTTCAGAGGCATCCCTTACTATGGAAAGCTTCTTGATGTGATCGAACTTAATTATCAAGGCCGTTTCACCGTGACGCTGTTCAAGTGTTTGTGGGCAAATACCACTACTTCTCGGGGACTGACAACTGACGACTTAGGGATCACATCAGTCAATTTCTCACAGCCAATTCATACTGATACTTCTCAAGATGATGAGCCGTATATTCTTGCTTCAGAGGCACATAAGGTTTATTATGTCGAGGATGAGAGGCACAGGGATTGGCATATAGTCATTCATTTAAAGCAACGAGACCTTTATGGCATGAGTGAAGGCGATAACATCGCCTACGAGAGTGAGCCATTTCAGCCAGCCGATTTAGAAAACTACTTCCCTGAATGCGATGATAATTTACCTCTACTGTGGTGCGTTTTTTTAAGTTCACATCATTTAAATTAAATTTTTTAAATTTAATAATACATCACTAACAATAATTTTTCTACATAATTTCTGTAAGGATGGCGAGGATGAGTGATCAAATTCAAATTATGTTTTTGTCTTTAAAAAAAACTGGAAAAAAATATTTAAAAAAAATAAAATAATATTTGTAGCGGTTCTTTAACCGCTACAAAAATACAAATAACCGCTACTAATTAAAAATCGCTACAAAATGGGAGCATTAACTGCTACAAATGTTACACGGATTCCTATAAATACCCTATCACATCTCATTTCAAACACTCCCCCATTTCTTTTCACCTTATCCTTCGTCCATTTTCTCTCCTTTACAAATATTTTTGTATGTGTTGAGGAGCTTAACATACGATCAAATATGGTAACAAGTTTTTTAATTTTTTATTTCAATACTTCTTTCCTTCGCATAAAAATTATTCTCACCATTTTCTTTTTTCAGATATTTCAGAGCTTTATCTCATTTTCATCTATTTTTCATACACAATTACATTATAGAGACAACATAATAGTTCCTTATTGCCTACGTATCCTTAATAATATTATCAATACAATTTTTATACTTATCCAACTAAATTAAATTATTCCTTTTAATTTATAAATGACCTAAACTATTGAATAATAAGCTAATTAAATTAGCTAAAATATTTAAAAAATAAACTATTTAATTTAATATCAAAATAACAGAAACAAATTATTGTATTTTTTAAAAAAAATTTCTTAATTTTTGTAGCGGTTATTAAACCGCTACTAATTAACGCATCTGGTTCAAACTGAAATTAGTTTTTTGGCGGGAATTTTGAATTTTGATGAAATTAGTAGCGGTTTTAAAACCGCTACTAATTTTAGAAACTTCTTATTTGTAGCGGTTCTTAAACCAATACAAATGAGAAAAAAATTTCATTTTTCTTTTCCCACCTTGAAAATTTTCTTTTTGATATTTCTTGCGGTTATATAACCGCTACAAATATCCCAGAAGAGCTTTCGGCCTGTGGTGATGTTGTAGCGGTGGGATTGAACTGCTACAAATAAAGTAGCGGTTATTTTGATTGAGTAGTGGTTTTTTATAACCACTACAAATGCGCTTGCAACATGCGATTTAGTAACGGTTTTGTAAACCGCTACTAATGTTTCTTGTAATGGTTAAAACCGCTACTAAATCACATTTTTTTGTAGTGATTTTATTATATATTTTATTTTTTTGTTTGTATTTATAAAATTTGTATTTTTATTTGTATGTAATATATTATTCAAAATTCACATATATTATATTATAATTTAACTTTCAATAATAAATATGAAATAATAATTTTTATATACTTATATTAATATTTATATTAAAATTTTAAAATAATTTAAAATTTAAAATTTAAAATATTTAAGAAATTTATAATTATGAAAAAATAATAATTATAGAAAAATTTAACTATTATAAAATTTAATTTTTTTATTTAACAGAATCAAATAATTTGGAGAGATTATAAAAAAATTTAATTATCCTATATTATGAGTTATGACTAAATCAAATTATCTTTTTGATTGGATGTGATATCAATTCAATCCATGTTTCAAAATTATATTATCAAAACGAAAGATACTTTTAACCAATTTATTTCATTATTATATAATTATAAAAAACTTCTAATTACAAAATATAATTATTATAAAATCTAATCATGTTATAAAATCAAATAATTTGAAATGGTTATTTGTACTTGATTATGTAGCCTTTATAGTTGATTAACTTAATTATACGGATACCTTCAGATAAACTTCTTCAATAAAGTCTACTCTCTTAGGATGTTGTTTTTTTTGTTAGATTATACTATTTTTATAATTGATTATCTTAATGATTCATTCAATTGATCATGTCTTCTTCTGATAATACTATTTGCGATTATCGTGAACTTACTCAAGATTTTAACTAAATTTTTCCTATCTACTAGTAAAGCACTTAATTATGTTTTATTATCATCAAAACAAGGAATCTAACTCTTATCACATTTGATTAATTATCATTAAGGCACAAGAAGTATTGATCTCAATGAAATATAAAACTAGTTTTTCTTAGATTATAATCTTAAATAATACAATTTGAAATTAGCAACGAAATTTTGTCACAAAATATTTTGTGATGAAAATTAGTGACGGATTAATGATGAAATTTTTCTGTCACTAATTTTTGATACAAATAGTTTGTGACAGAATTATCGATGGAGATTAGTGACGGAAAAATTCTGTCGCTATTCCATCACAAAATGTTTGGTAACAGAAATTAGAGATGGATCAGCGACGGAAATAAGTGATGGAAAATTTCCATTGCTAATTCCGTTACATAATATTTTTGACAGAACTTAGAGATGGATTAGGGACAAAAATTAGTGACGAAATTTGTCCATCGCTAATTTTTTTATGACAAAATTAGAAAAGATTAGTGACGGAATTTAATGATAGAATGTTATTCCGTCGCTAACCCGTCACAAATTTAGTGACAGAAAAATTTTGTCGCTCATTCCGTCACAAAACATTATGATAGAAATTAAGGACAGATCAGAGACGGAAATTTGTGACGGAAAATGTCCATCGCTAATTCCGTCGCAAAATATTTTTGACAAAAATTAGTGATAAATTAGAGATGAAAAAAGTGACAGAATTTGTCCATTACTAATTTCCGTCGTTAATTTTTTTATGACTGAATTAGAGATAGATTAGTGACGGAATTTAGCGAAGGAATGTTATTCCATCACTAACCCATCACAAATTTAGTGACAAAAAAATTATGTCGCTAATTCCGTCACAAAACATTTAGTAACGAAGATTAGGGACGGATTAGAGACGGAAAATGTCCGTCTCTAATTCCGTCAAAAAATATTTTTGACAAACTTTAGTGACGAGTTAGGGACAAAAATTAGTGACGGAATTTGTCCGTTACTAATTTTCCTCACTAATTTTTTTTTATGAAATAATTAGAGATAGATTAGCGACAGAGTTTAGCAATGGAATAACCCACCACAAATTTAGTGATGGAAAAATTCGGTCGCTAATTCCGTCACAAAACATTTAGTGATGGAAATTAAAGACGGATCAAAGACAGAAAATGTCCGTCACAAAACATTTAGTGACAGAAATTAAAGACGGATGAGAGACGGAAAACGGCTGTCACAAAATAATTTGGACCAAAATTAGTGACGGATTAGGTACGAAAATTAGTGACAGAATTTGTTTGTCACTAACTTCTGTCGCTAAACTTTTTATGACGGAATTAGAGATGGATTAGTGACAGAATTTATCGACAAAATAAAGTCCATCACTAAAATTAGCGACAGAATTTTAGTGTCGGATTATCGAGGGATTGAAATTCCATCACAAATTCTCTGTTTTTTTTTTGTAGTGAATCTCATCCCTTATAGTAACATTTTTCAAGTGATTGTTTTAGTATGGAGCAAGGGAACGAAGGCACCGATGGAGTGAGTCTTGAAGGCTCTCTTGTGCTCCTAAAATACATCTTATATTATTTTTATTTGCTATGACGCTAAGACTTCTGCATTTTATTTCCTTTTGCTGAAATATTTTGAGAATTTAATTTAACACACTGTGATGTGGGTTTCATTTAAACTGATTTTGTGTTTTTATTATTTAAATGTTAAACGTCCTTATTAGTGATATTTGAAATATTTTGGTTAAGTATTTAGTTTTTGGTTCGAGATGTTATAGAGGCTATTTTAACTGCGCATTACATAATCCTTTTAGCTTCAGTTACAAGACCAGTATCCTATGGCGAAGACTATTGTACACTCAACAGCTCTTCTTCTATTACATAGACATGAAAGAAATTAAAAGGGAATTAATTCCTGTCCTTTAATTTCATCCATGCATCATTGAACTTGTAGAAAGAAACATGTAATTTTCCTTCTCAATCACTAGCTACAAAGCATGCATGAAAAGGTTTGAACTGTTGAAAACAAATAGAGGTTACTGGTTCTATGTAGGATTTGAGGTTCTTGGAGGTATTCTTCTGAAAGATGAGTCCAACATCTTCAAAGGATTCATATTATGTGCCTGAGAACATGAAGTAGTCTTGCTTAATGGCAAAGAATAATTTTTTTTTATTTATATTATCATCTAGTATCCAGTAGGGGTGTTCACTTCTCTTCCGTTGCAACCCTTTCATTCTGATCCCCATCATTTTGGGATGGGACGGAACGCAGGATAGGCTTTGTTTTGTCCCGGATTTTTGTTCCATCCTAGAATCATGTTGTTATTAGTTTAATATATATATATATATATAATATAATATTTTTATTAAAGATATAACTAATATCTTTTTAAATAGATGGTAGTTATTATAAAAAGATATTATCATATAATCCTTTTTAGATAGAATTTAGTCATATAAAAAGTTATTATCATATATTGATTATATCTTCAATACAAAATACTATAAATACTCCCGGTCTCTCTTGCACATGCTCACCTAATTCTCTACAAAATGCTATAAATACTTATGATTATCGCTCTTCTTAAGTTAAAGTTTTAATTATTCCTAATTTTTTATTATACTTTCGATCTAAAAATGATAAAAGATGATGATTACATATTTATATTATATATTTTCAATCATTTAGGGTTAGCGTCCAACTGATGACCATACATTTTAGCTTTTGCAAGTTTAGAAAATGGGGAAAAGTGATGGTCTAGATCCTCAAAGAAAAACAGTTTTGCTGTCCCATACCTTTTGCAAGATGGGACGCAGAATAGGCTTGTCCCGTTCCTGTCCCGTGAACACCTCTAGTATCCGGTTCGGAGTTCATGATTACCCCTCCCAACACAGTTGTCTCTTATAGGACTCAAGCTCAAGGCCCAAAGAGTTCTAACGGACTTTACACTGCTAGATAAATTCTATGTTGTTGGCAAAGAACGAACTTCTGGGTTGGTCCTTGCGGACCAAGCTGTTAAGAACAATAGTGTAAGAGTAAGAAAAATCATAGAGAACTGGTCTTCTTCTTGGTAATAGAGGATCTTGATTGAGCCAAGCCGGTAGGATCTGTTGGCGTCAGCACCTAAATTCTCATACGATCCAGTGAATCTTCCAACTCCACCTCGTATTCTGCAAATCCTATATGTGACAGCACCTACAAAGTAAATGAATAATCCGAGTCACGTCCAAGGACGTTGTCCTTAAGATCTATTCCGTAACCACCGGCTAAGAGGAAGCGGCACTCCCCAGGATAAAACGGATCCTTCCTGCAAGAACAGGGTGAACAGAACAGCGAAATATAATAGAACTCAGCAAGCAAAAATCAGAGGAGGAGAGGAGTGCTCGAAGGCTCAATAGCAAGATTCATAGACCTCTAACCAAAGCACTTTATATAGGCCTCACCACACCAAACGTTGGCAGCCTTTAAAGCATCATAAGTGGGCAGTTTTTATTAACATAAAGTGCCATGAATGAGTTTAAATAAGGTTCTAAACGTTGGGCATAAGAAGCCATTAAAAGGCTATACATTAGACATTTAAAGGGAATTGAAGAAATAATCCGTTTTGATATTTGAATAGAACCAATGTCCAAAAATCATTATTTTTGTTGAGAAAAATGGCATTTTCTATATGGCTGATTATTCAAAATCTGTAATTCCATATTTCTCAAAAATCAATTAATAAAAGTGCCCAGTCTATGTTAACTCACACACGGGAAATTGCCGGATTTCCATGTGGCCATGTGTGTGAGTCCACTCCTCCTCTTGGCCCATTTTATTAGCTCAAGATCACAAGCTTTTATTTAAAATTTTGTGCTTCCACATTCTTGAGCAATATAGGACTTTTCCATTTTGACACACCCACAAATATATAATAACTCCAACAATCCCCCACATGTGTCAAAAGGGAACACCATTAGCTGAGTTGTACACACGGGTATAACCATTGTATCTGGTGGTCCTAAGAACTTAAAACCAGACCTAGACTTATAACACTTAGTATACAGAGATGTCGGTGGTCCTAAGAACTTAAAACCGCTCATCTCTTAGGCGTATACTAGAGGCATTAAGAGTCAGATTATACCCCCACATTTCGCTATTAACGCGGTTTTGCACATTAAGACGGCCATGCGCGTGCCTGGTGCATAACGAATGCTCTAGAGATTTTGCCACAATCTCATAGGAGCGGCCCCACTCCATATTCATAGAGGTGATTTCATGAAATGTACCTACAATGAGCACATCATCCGTTAGGATTATGAAATCATTAAGAGATTTCGCTCAGCCTCACCCAAATGCATTCTAGCACTTTCTCTTGCCATAGGAAGGGACTTGGTCATTTAGTTTAGTGCTAACAGAACTAACAAACGACTTGTTCTTACCCATTGAACCTCCTTCATGGGATCACCAATCACAGAGGTTGGGTTGCCATCGCTGTTAATTTCGTATTGGCTTTAGTCCCATTCCCCTCGGCTAATTTGGTTCTTCCCGGGGTTTGTTAACGAATCCATGCACAACTACAAAAAAGTAAAATTGTGGCGCTTATAATTGTATTAGCTGTGGCGCTAGAGAAGTGTCACATATCTGGACGTTACTAAAAAAAGTTGTGGCGCTTGGAAGCGCCACAACATTTTAAAATTTTTTTTAAAAAAAATACCCTCCTGTGGCGCTTGGTGGAGGAAGTGCCATAGGAGGGGGTATCATGTGGCGCTTGCGTCAGCAAGCGCCACAGGAGGGGGGACCTGACGCAAGCGCCACAGGAGACCCCCCCTCCTATGGCACTCCCTCTAACAAGCGCCACAGTAGGGTCCCTTTTTTTTTAACTTTCTTTCTTTCTTGTGGCTCTTTTTTATATTTCAACCTATTATATATATATATATATATATATGATTTTCACATTTAAAATTCAAGTTCCCCAACAAAAATGTTCTTATAAAATAATATATTTATTGTCATTTCCCCAACAATAATGTTCTTACATTAATACTCTCTAAAGCTAACATAAAAAATATCACAATACAAGAACTTGATATATGAACACAGTACATCAACAACTAATTAAGTAAATTAAAAGATTACTAAAAAACGTAAGCTTGTCGGCCAAAAAATTTAAACAAAGCAAAAAGGCAAACGAAACAAGCTAGGTTTTCACTCTTTCCTATTAAATTAGGAACAGAAAGGCAAACGTTTTATGACAGTTTATCTTGACTAAAAAAAAATTAAACAAAGCAAGCTAGAATGAAATATTCTTCTTCTTACAAATCTATTAATTGACCAGTGCAGGGAGTGGGGGACCACGTTGGTGACGCTATCTTGAGTGATGAGGATGAGCAAATGTGAGATGTGGAATGTAGTGGGGATCAAATGGAGTGGGGTTCAAAAGAGGAAGAGAGACAGAGAGTATGAAGAAAAGGAAACAACTAAGGAGAGGAGTGGGGACGGACGAAAAAAAAATGGAAAAAGGGACAAGAGAATTTGATGAAGAAGACGAGTATGTGTGTTTGTTGTGCAAGAGAAAGTGATATCTTTTAAGGGGGGAGGGGCATCAACGCGAGCTGAGGAAGAGGGAATAAAAAGGTAAAAGGGAGGGAAAAGATAAAAAGTAAAGTTAAATTAAGGAAATCTGATTGGCGGAAGAATTGAAAATTTACATCCAGCCAATTGTGACACTTCTTTAAAGAAGTGCCACAGCTGCCTTTTTTTTCTTTTTCTATTTTTTTTTAAATTTTGGGGACCAAGGGTGGCGCTTGCCAAGGCAAGCGCCACCCTTGGGTACATACCAGCTGTGGCGCTTGGTGGACCAAGCGCCACAGCTGGGTCAATTGGGCCAACTGTGGCGCCTGCCCTGACAGGCGCCACAGTTGGCCCCACCAGCTGTGGCGCCTGGTCCACCAGGTGCCACAGCTGGTCCCCAAAATTTTAAAAAAATTAAATAAAAAAAGAAAACAAAAGAAAAGGGGGTAGCTATGGCACTTCTTTAAAGAAGTGCCACAAAATGTGCGCCACCTTTCAACCATTTTGTAGTAGTGATGGGTCAACTCTTTGACCTCACAAAATTGATTGAGATAATTCCACAATTTTTCAAGCTAGCTTATTCATATTATATTTCAAACAAATTTCACTTACATCATTGTTTTTCACAATGGCTATTGCCATTTGGCAATCTCAAATCATCGACATTAAGTGTCAGTTTTCCACCAAAATATATGTCAAGAGTTTTTCAACAATTTAGCCTCTAAATTTAGCCAATTCCAGAGTATCAAACTCTAACTCACATAATAATTTATTTTGGCTACTAGTGGATTTTCTCAGATAAAACTGAACTTCAGTTAACATCCATGTATCTCATACAACGGGAATCCACTGTACTTGATACCAATATTTATGGTACCCCTCAAATTTTTTATTTCCACACACACACACATATATATAAATATATATATATATGCTCAATCATCATATAGCATAATCTATATCACACTTATTGATATTAATGCAACAAATTCTCAACAATTTGTGCATACCTCACATAAGCTGCAAAATTGCTTCAAATAACATATTAATGTCATAAGAAATATTCACATATATATCCTCACACCAAGATAATTATATAGCCTCAAATTATGAAAATTACATTTATCTATCATAGATAAATGATCAAAATTTTCATGCCACATAATGCTTGTTTCAAGCAAAATATTTGAAAATCCACAAAATTTGCTCACATTAGCAAATATAGCAAAGCCTCCACTAAATCAATTATTGCAACATACATCTTGTATTTATAAAATGAGGCAGCAATATATAGTTTTGTAAGACATATTATAACACATGCCATCTACCTTAAAAAATTCAATATTCACAGTAGTCATGTATATTTATACCACTATAAATATATACTTGCAAATCATGAAATTTAAACACATTTATCTCTACACTAGATAAATGATTAAATTTCATGTCACACAAATAATTCACAAATTTGCTCTCTGCAACAAATAACAAAACCTCTATATAATTAATTTTAAACCACAACTTGGTTTTATCAAATGATGAGGCTAGAAACAATTTATAACTTTAAAAATTTATAAGGCACCCCACATGCTAGGCACCCCCACACTTTCAAATATCTCAAAATATTTTCACTCAAAATATTTTCACACCTTATAAATAATAATTCTAATTTAATTAGAATCTCACCGTACCATATAAAATATTCACAACAAATTATAATCACATTATCACTGAAATCTAATTGCCATGACCAAAACTCAGCATTGGTCCCATACAAACAATTATTAATTAAAATCAATGTAATATACTCAACCAAAGGCAATAAAGCCTCAAGACACCAATGGCAAAGATTAAATTCACCAACGGAATACTCATTGAATGAATTAAAACCCCCAATCACATCACCTATAGACACATATAATTGCTTAGGTGATTGGTGCAGTCTCAGAAAATTGTCTTGATCCAATAGAGGTTACCAAAATTATGAAGTATTAATTCATTAAAAAGAACAATAAAACCTCCAAAACCAAATTTACCAACGCTAACATTTTAACGTTTGCAACATTATGCTCCTCCAGTAATATATTCATAATGAATGCTTTCTATGTAACCACTTAAAAAATATTCATTCACATTTAAAATGCAAATAAACACCAGAAACATTTTCACAATGGAAAGGTACACCATTCACCCAATCACTAATATTTAGCTAGAACCCATTTCCACTAACAGACATAAAATCATAGAAAATTGTAACTTTTAGAAAAATATTGACGAGATGCATAACAGAAACATATTAATACCCATAAAACGCAACCAAGTGGCATTTAGCATATTAAAACCCAACGCTTGCAAATTAACAAAGCATCAAGCCTTAGCAGTTTCACACAAAGGACATGCAAATGAGTTTAAACATAATGCTTCTCGTCAATCCACGTGCCATTGCCATATCAATCCACTACCTCAAAAAGTATTTTGAAAGAACGTGTACCTGTGGAGAGATAGGACCAAGTCGCACACTTGATAAAATGTTTCAGAAGAAACACGTACAACAGTAGCATCTCTACCAATCATGGTGTTTATGCTGGGACTTTCCATCTGAGCATATAACACATGCCCCAAAATCAAGTTTTATAGACTTCATCAGACCACTGCTTTAACACATGCTTTCATCGGATTCACGTCTACCACCAACTCACATCACCATACTAGGTGGTTGTGCCCGGTTGTCATTCTGAGTTAGAACTCAATTTTCAGATCATCCCTAGCCTCTATAATTACTAGAGGTTTGTGCCAACATTAGTTTTGCACGGTAACAGTAAATTACTATCATCTTAATATGATCACAAAAAGAGGAACTGTCAATTCGACCAGCTTCTTTATTATAAAATCTCAGAGAATGTCCTGAAAGAAGGCACAAAATGTGAGATCCAACTCATCATAATATATATATTCACCTTTTTAAAATCAAGGTGCGCGTTAAGCTTAAGCAACTCATGTTCTGGAATACTTTGCCCATATAAAATCAAGACAGCCCTTAAATTCAATATTTAATTTATGAACCTCAGGAAAATAAGCACCCCAGGAGACATTTATGCATTATCATTATTGAGTCACTTTCAACAATGAAAAATACCCAAAGGAAATTACCGTAGGCACATTAAGATGAATAACTGTTTTGTCAATGGTAATTTATTACACCGTCCGACGTCTTCAAATGAAACAATGTTAGTTCAAGCTCGGTCATATGCAATGGAAACAAAATTCCTCTTACCATAGGTACTGAACATCAGAACGAAAATATGATGTGCTCAACTAACAACCATTTTGAGAAGACAAAGCAAGTAATAGCTCTTAAGATTGTTGGCGTCAGCACCTAAATTCTCATACGATCCAGTGAATCTTCCAACTCCACCTCATATTCTGCAAATCCTATATGTGACAGTACCTACAAAGTAAATGAATAATCCAAGTCACGTCTAAGGACGTTGTCCTTAAGAGCTATTCCGCAACCACCGGCTAAGAGGAAGCGGCACTCCCCAGGATAAAACGGATCCTTCCTATAAGAACAGGGTGAACAGAACAGGGAAATATAATAGAACTCAGCAAGCAAAAATCAGAGGAGGAGAGGAGTGCTCGAAGGCTCATGAGCAAGATTCATAGACCTCTAACCAAAGCACTTTATATAGGCCTCACCACACCAAACGTTGGCAGCCTTTAAAGCATCATAAGTGGGCAGTTTTTATTAACATAAAGTGCCATGAATGAGTTTAAATAAGGTTCTAAACGTTGGGCATAAGAAGCCATTAAAAGGCTATACATTAGACATTTAAAGGGAATTGAAGAAATAATCCGTTTTGATATTTGAATAGAACCAATGTCCAAAAATCATTATTTTTGTTGAGAAAAATGGCATTTTCTATATGGCTGATTATTCAAAATCTGTAATTCCATATTTCTCAAAAATCAATTAATAAAAGTGCCCAGTCTATGTTAACTCACACACGGGAAATTGCCGGATTTCCATGTGGCCATGTGTGTGAGTCCACTCCTCCTCTTGGCCCATTTTATTAGCTCAAGATCACAAGCTTTTATTTAAACTTTTGTGCTTCCACATTCTTGAGCAATATAGGACTTTTCCATTTTGACACACCCACAAATATATAATAACTCCAACAGGATCAAGTGAACTAATCTAATTTATTCTTCATTACGGCCTTGAATAGTAAATATCGAGGTACTGAAAACTGGAACTGGTCGAAGATATGAAACCTAACGATTATTAATTATTTGTGGATGTAGACATTGATGGGAAGACATGAGCATCAAGAGAAGCTTTGCTCTAGTTTAGAGAATTAGATGCAGTGTCGTAGATTTGAAGTTGCTTTTGTTTATTTTTAATTTAAATATTAAAATATTATATTAAAAAATAAACATGTTTTGTTAGTATTTAATTGCACGTTTATCTCTTAAGTTTGATGACTTGGCATTTTTTATTAAATGAAACTAACAATATTAAGATTGAAGGACTAAAAATCAATGTACTTTATAAATATATAGGACTAAAATGAAACTTGATGTAAATATATAGGACTAAACGTATACTTTAGTCAATTTTAAAACACTGAATTACCCTTAACTAAACCTACGATATTATCTCCCACCGCATCCTATAATTTTCTCATTGTTTCATGAAATAATAAACATTTATTTGAAGCAATTCAAACTAATTTAAATTTTAAATTCAGGAACTAATTATAAATAACTGAATAAATTAAATGCATAACCAACCGTCCAATATTAATTAATTTATTTTTCATATTTTTAAATTGAATAATGAGCATGCCCTTGTTTTATTTTGAAACATTATAACCATTTATATTGTTTTTCACACAAAATTATTACCTATATTTATCATATCTTTTTAAATATTTTTCTTAATTTATTCTCCATGTTTAATTTTGATATTCACTCAACTATAATTAAAAAAAATCATATCAAGATTGAACAGAACAAATGTTATACTCGTAGACTTCAACTAAAACACACGTACACACAACACGTATACCGATATGTTTCAACTCCATGAATATATTCGGTTTTAATATCAAAAAGTGAAGGTAAAAAAATGAAAAATTGCTATGATACTTTTTAGGGAAAATCCCAAAAAAATACCCTGCAAATTATAAAAGGATAAATTAGTAATCGGAATATACTAAATACCCACTGGAGCAATTAGGGATTATGAAATCCTGCGAAAAGACTCCCCTACCCCTGAGCCTTGTAGAAAAAAGTTAATACACCGTAAAAGGAGTTTCTCCCATCGTGTTCCGCATTATTCAAGATCCTCGGCTAGATTGGGGTTGACAAAGCAAGATTTGGAAGAGGGGAAATCAAGATCCACAAGAATGATGGGTACTTTGGAGTGGTCTAATCTCTGAGATTTCGGGTACTTAGGAGTGGTCAAAGGTAGAGTATTCTACTTTCTTCGACTCCGCCAGAACCACAGCCACCGACTGCTTCCCTGATCCACCTGCTACCAAGCTGTTTTTGGTATGGTTGTAATTCATAAGTTCCAAAAATGAATAAGGAACAGTACTCCTAGAATAATTCATGGAGGAGCCTTTGTTCTCTCAATTTACTATTTTGATTTTGTTATTTACTACTTTTATTTTGATATTGACTATTTTTGTTTTGAAAATTCTAATAATAAATTAGAGACCGCTGTACTTTGAGAAATTAATGAATGAGTCCTTATTACTCATCATTTACAACTTTTATTTTGTCATTTACTACTTTAGTTTTGATATTGACTACTTTTGTTCTTAAAATTCCAATAATGATTTATTAACACCCACAAGGGAAATTATTGACTACTCTTATTTCGAAAATTCCAACCATAAATTAAAAGTTTCCATATTTGGAGAACTTAATGGAGGAGTCCCTTATTTTCTCAAATTCCAAAACTGATTGAGAAACACCCAAAAAAATCATAGAGGAGTTCTTTAATTTATTGTTCACAAGATATAACTTGATGTCCTCGTTTAGTGTTTTTGTTTTGATAGACTAGTGACTACTCTTACTTCACCCCATTGACTTTCATCATAAAATATTGTCATTAACAACACTTCAATGGCATTTAATAGGTTCAGTTAGGTCTTTCACCGAAAACCAGCATAGCTACGACACTTACTACTTCTCATAGTATTCAATGATAAGTGAACAGTAAGATGACACCACCACTATCAAGCAATGAACGTTGCAACCCAGAATGTTGCTTTTGCATGCTGCCTAAATCTTAGTTTGAAGGTTGCAATTTTATCTTCGATCTCACTCTTGATTCCTTTGATTTCTCGTTTCCCTTTTATTCACCTTATATTCGTTCAATTTTCGTTAATCACCATCATGGGTTTCACATCCCTCTTCTATTGGAAGAAGAAAGTCCTTGAATCCGACGCCTCCCATCACGGATCACGTCCTGATTGTCATAGTTGTCAATGCATTCTCATGCCTAGCTCGAAGAGGTATTCAAGATATTCGACGTGAATGGCAGCAGCAAGATCTCCACATCGGAGCTGGGATTCTTATTGGGAAGATGAATTGGTGGATGGGAGGAGAGAGGGCAGTAAGCTAAGCAGACATAGGGGTCGTAGTGTCTTTTAGCAACATATCAATATTCCAAATTGGTCCAGCCACCCTGATATGGAATTATGGATATTTACCACCCTGATTTGTCTTATATAAATTTTAGAAGTCTTTTTGTGGGATTGTCCCTATTCTTTTATGTTTTTTTTTTTTTTTATGTTTAGAAGTTAGGAAGAAGATATGTATTATTAGTTTTTTGCCTTCAAGTATTACTCCATCCGATCTTAAATTTAAGACAGAGTTGACTTTTTTTGGAGAAATTAAAGAAGCTAAATAAGTTACTTAATTATATCATATATTGTATATCCTTAGATTCACTAGCACAAAATATCCTTTTTAGACCACAACATTTAGACTGATTATTGCGGATAAGGTCTAAAAAGTATCACTGGTGGCAGTTTTATAATTATAAAGAACTTTTAAAACCGGTTCTCAAAATATGAGGTCTTAAATATATTAGTTAGACAGGTTATCCAAACAACCGGTCTAAAAAGATAACAATAATTTAAAACTAAAAATATTAAAACTTTTTAAACCGGTTGTCACTAATAACTGGTCTAAAATATAAAACATTTTAGACCTCATATTTCAAAATAACCGGTCTCTTTTCTTCTCTACCGTGACCTTTCCCTAACTCTAAACTTCTACGACCTTGCTCTCGCTCTGATCTTCTCATTCTTATGTTTGTTGTTGTGGTGCTTTCACCTCGCACTGAATGAGTTTGTCGCCGCCACAACCTCACTTGCTCTGATCTCCTTCGTCGCTACTTTCCTCTTTCCCCATGACATCCATCATTCAGCACAACCTACCTTGGCAGCCTCACTTCTTTGCTGCCATGAGTTGCTCACTCCTTTAACTTGACCCAAAGATGTGTGAAGAAGATGCAACTGATGTTATGAGGTTTGAATAATCTTTCCTTTTAAACGCTTAATTAATTCGTAAACTAATTTTTAATTACGATGAGTCAGAACAAGAATCTGAAGAAGAAGAGCATAATAACGATGCAAATATGTCCTCCAAATCCAAATTCAAATCCAAATCTAGAGCATCGCTGGATTGTATTTACCCCAAGGGCATTATGATGGAGGAGTTTGAAGAGGCTGCAAATGGACGAGTGAAGAACTTAACGTTGGGTGTTCTTGATCATAGCTTCTTAGTGAACGATATAGGAATTCAGGTTTTCAGAAATTTTATCAGCGGGATTCACGGGGAAGGTGTTTTTGTGAAATCTAATGGTGGTAATTTGCTCAGTGAACCATATAGGAATTCAGGTTTTTAGACCTTTTTATAAGCAACTTTTATCCTTATTGAGCAAAACGATAAGTTAAGATTAGTTAAAAACAATAAATGTGTAAAAAATGTCATATTTTTTCCAAATATGCCCTTATTTATGAAATGAGCATGGGAGAAAGAATGAGTAACAAATATGAGAGAGAATGTATAATAAATGATTAAATAAAAAGAGAATTAAAGGTGGTGGGGGATAATTAATATAAAGATATGTATTTAATAGGGGTAGAAAAGGAAAAAGTAGTTTAAATTTTGAGACACAAGGAAAAAGTTGCTTATAAAAAGGACTAATCTCAAGAGAGAGAAAATTGCTCATAAAAAGGAGCAGAGGGAGTATAATCTTTCGGGAAAAGCTTCACAAGAAAACATTCCTTAACAACTTCTCGTATATACCACTTCTTAAATTTGCATCTACGACACAGACACACGATCTTACCATTAAAGTTGGTATGAGAGTATGTGAAATCCTAGAAATTGTTTAATCCGTACAACTATGCTAGAGAATTGCATGACAACTTGATCCATGACTTATCCATAGCTAGTGAAAAAAGTTAGCAAAGAAGATGAGTGAAGAGAGAATTTTGAGTTTTCTTAATGACAAGTGCCTGGAGGCTTAAATTCAAATTCTCCAACGTTCAACATTTTGTAGCGTTTTTTACCATGACCGCTACTAAATGTAAACTTTGTAGCGATTAAAGGGCAAAAATCGCTCCGAATTTTCATGAAATGACACACTTAGTAGCGATTAAGGGGCAGTAGCCGCTACAAAGTTTTATGGCCGATGGCGGGATTTGACATATTCAAATTTCAAAATGCCACACTTTGTAGCAGTTAAGGGGAAGAAACCACTACAAAGTTTTGACATATTTAAATTTCAAAATGTCACACTGTGTAGCAGTTAAGAGGCAGAAATCATTACAATGTTTCATGACCGTTGGTAGGATTTGACATATTCAAATTTCACAATGACACACTTTGTAGCGGTTATGGCACATAAACTACTACAAATATAAACTTAATTTTAAAAAAATACTTTACATTTTGTAGCTGTTTGTACTCAAAAATAGCTTAAAAAATGCAGTTTTTTTTGGATGAGTTCTAATCGAAAAAAGGAATTACATAAATGAAAATACAAATGTCTAAATTTTTTTTCAACTGTTCGAAATCAAAATAGAAATGCCCTAAATCATAAATAAAGCTAAGTAAGATATAACTAACTATCCAAAGGCTGATCATCAAGTCCTCTCTTAGGAGGGTAGGATCACGGGGCTAACTAGAGTTAACAGCACCATCATCATCTGCAGGAGGAGGCGGCTAGAAAATGAACATAAGGATTGGCGGGACCTGTGGATACTCCTCGTCGGGAAACAGCCGGCTCCACAACCTAGACAGCATGAAGTTCGTGATATCCTGCCACTGGGTCTGCTGAGTATAGAAAAAGTTAGCCTGCACCTGAAGCTGCCTGGCAACTTCCTCACAAATGTCCTAAATAGTCTCCTCCCTTGGCCTTTTGACACCAGAGCTCCCTGCTCAAAAGGTGCCAACCTCAGAGGCGCCGCTCCTACCGTAAACCATACTAGGTCTGGCTCCTAACCCTATACCCCTATAGTGTCTAGGGTGCTTAGCTAGGCCTAGACCATCTTTTAATGGCGCAATGGGATCCGCAGACCCTTGTGACTTCTGGGTCTGGGTCTCTTGCAACTCAGTTGTGACTACTAAATCCGCTCCTGCCATTTTATGAAACAATAAATTATTATTATTATTAACAATAAACTAGTATCATAAATAATAAAATAATAAAATATTATTATAAAAAAATAAATTATCTTATAATGGCCTCCTCTGCTTGCTGAAAGGTCACAGTCTTCTCTTGGTGTCTATGGGTGATAGTGAATAACTCCCCGTAGTTCGTCCGACGGTTCTCCTGTTAAGCCTTCCTCTCCTAAAAGAATTAAAACAATAAATTAGTATTATAAATAATAAAATAAATAAATTTATAATATAAAGCTAAAATTAATTGACATTGTAAAAAATTACCAGTTAGTTGTAAGTGACAGCAAATGTCTTCGATCCTATCATGTAATGGATCATTGCCTCCTGGTGTTTCTCTGAGAAAGAGCTTGCATAAACAACAAAACATTAAAATTATTAGAAAAATATTAAAAAAATATTTATTATTAAAATATTATTATAAAAAAAATTATCTGTCCCTCTAGACTCCTCCTATACTAGACAAAACTTGCCCAATCATTAGGTGGGACGCCGTCAGGCACATTCTCGATCAACTACTCCAGAGTCATCGTCCAATCCTTATTCATATTGTAGAAAAGATGATTCCTCCTGTTCTTCTAGCCATCCCCCATCGTTATCATCGTGTACCTCTTCCTATTATCTCAGATGACAAACCTATACTATAACACAATTGAATAAATAATAATTAAATACAATTAATTAATTACAAATGATATAATATAATTTAATACAATTAATTACCTTCACAGCCTTGTCCCATGTTATATTGTTCGGCGTCCGGGGAACATTCTTCCAGTTCTTGAAGTGGATAGGGAATGACATCCAATTTGAGCCCAGCTCGTTCGAATAAAGGTTGAATAGATGACTACCATTTTCAACCGATTGGTCTGTGACCTCATTTCATGGAACTATCATACATAGTGTCTGACCTAGGCTATTAAGACTAGCCACGTCAAGCCTCCTGGTGGATATGTTCCCTTGCTCATTTGTACAATTTACCACATACTAATTGATAGACCTATTTTATTACTACATTTTCTATGGGATTCTATTGTTTTTAGGATATATTTGGAGGCTAAAAATATGCAATCTGTGATAATTTGAGAACATCTGACGCTGCTGAAATTTTTAATATATGCAGGGACAAAGTGGTGGAATAAGCAATTTTGAGTCATGAGAAAAAAAGGGTTAGATGCGAATGGTTGAAGGGAGTCAAATGGAATGCATGTGATCACGTGGGGACCACAAGGAAAAGGCTGAACACATTAGTTAGAGAGAAGAATTGGACCCAGCTATCATACACTTTATTTCTTAATGCCTTTGATGTGGACACGTGGGGGGACGATCTACGTGTGGATTTCACTTTGGATTCCCAAGCCCAGATAATACTTGCACACACACGGGGAGAGCTGAAGACGAAAAGAGGATTTTATTAGGGGGATTTCATTCATCTCGTAGTTTCACAGACGGAGACCTGGGGGGGACTTTCGCAACTCGTGCCCTTCGACTTCTCCGTCGCTGATTCTTCTCCACACGATTCTTCAAGATTTTGCCATGGCCGAAGGATATTATCTGATTGTTGAAGCGTTCTGCAACACCATGAGCGGCTGAATATCTTTTCTTCCCTAAGAGAAAAGCCTGAGCCTGAGTCATCGATCTACAAGGGAGTTGATTCAATCATTGTATCTAGATTAGGATTCATTTTGCTCTGTTTGGAAATCGTGGATTTTAATCGATGATGCTATAGATTCTGAACTTCTCTGTGATTGTTAAATCAGAATTAATAGGATGATAATTGCTTAGGTGTTTAATACTCTCTGATTCAAAGTAAATTCAGTGATGACCTTGATTCGTTTGAACTAATTGTTGTTACTGAGTTGATTAATCTACAATGAATGTTGTTTAATGTTCATTTAGGAGTTTTAAGCAATGTCATTCTCTGTTAAATTTTTGAAGTCAGAATCTGAACTTCTTTTGGATTAATTCATTCAATTAGTGGCAATGAAGGTTAGGCAAGACTCTTAGGGAAGGTTTTTTCCATTTGTGATACTCTATTTCACATCTCTCTATTTTCTGTCATTTTCGTTTCTTAACTCTGAAAAATTAATAAATAGTAGGAAATAGGATATATGTTCACCAATAATTCAGCAAGATGAACTCATTCACTTAATTTGTTTAGTGCTTTTACAATTGAGATTTAAGGATTTCTAGCTCCTCAAGAGAATCGACCTAGGTTGCACTACTATATTGCATATTTAGTGTCCTAGTATTTTGATAAACTCACACGACAGGGTTAATCACTAATTAAATTTAAATTCACATTTAACCAATGGAATTAAATATTAAATTTATTAAAACAATAATTAAATTTACCTTGACTTGCACCTCGAACCCCGTCGACCACAAAGACGACCGTCGTGGGTTATTCTGATCTCGGGCCTCCTCCTCATCCGGGAACCGCTCCAAGTTGGTGCCATATTTGTGGCAATTCAGATATTGGAACCGCTATAAATTTGGCACCACATTTTGTAGCGGTTCGGTTGTGTAAATCGCTACAAATGTCATTCACTAACAAGCACGCAACTTGACATAAGTCATACCGTTGCAAATTTGTAGTGGATTCATTATTAACCGCTACACATCATGATATTTGTAGCGGTTTATTTGAACCGCTACAAAGTGACATTTTTTTTTGTAATGACACCTAATCCATTACAAATAAAAACTTGATTAGATGAGTTACTCATAGGTGCAGCTTTCGTCATGTTATAATAATGAGGAGTAACATGATGAGAAGCACCGAAATCAGGAATCCAAGAGCAATCATAGTAGCATGCAGATGTTGGTGATGGTGCAAAAGAAGGAATAGCATATGGTTAAGCAGTAGTGAAATTGACAGTAGGATAGCTTGGGTTATATGAATAAGGTAGAGGGTGAACAACATTATGTGAGGAGTAAGATGGAAAAGAGCAAGGAGGATGAGAAGAGAAGTTAGGTTTATGGTAACAATTAACAACTATATCGACTACAGTAATGACAATATAGATTAGATCTTTTGCCTCTTCCTCTATAGCGACCACCTCCACCTCTTCCTTTAAAAATCTGACCTTGATTTTGTTCAATAGGAAGCTAGTTGTGATAGATCGGCAAAGATGATTGTTAAGAAGGTTGAAATTTCTGCTGAGAAGGAGTAGTGCTAGAATAACCATTACTCACTTTTGAGTTAGTAGCGAGATTGAAATAGTATCAACTGAGGCAGCTTTTAAGGATTTTGCAATTCTTATTTCTTGTACTAATAGAAAAGATTCAATTTCAATAATAGTAAACTTGTGTTTTTGTGTAGTAATAATGATGACAATTACATCATAGCCCTCAAGCAGCCCTTCCAAAGTGACATCAATATTTTCTTGCACAGTAAAGGTCTCTCCAAGAGAAATCAAACAATCAATTAATGCCTTGATTCGAGGATGATACTCAGAAATAGATTGAGAAGGACCTTTCCTTGTATTTCTAAGTTCTATTTTGAACTATTGAGTCTTTGCTCTGGTTGGAGAATCAAAAAAGTTGACCGCACACCGCCAAAGACGATGAGCTGTATCACAACCTACAAGCCTGGTATGTATATCCTCAGAAAGAGTATAAAGAAGCCAGGAAACAAGAAATTGATCTTGTTTGATCCATCGAATGTATGAATCTGTAAGTATCCCAATTAAATCTTGCTTCTCCAATATTTTATTGCCAGTCAAGAAGTGTTCAAGATCATGAGCATGTACTACAACCAAAACTTGTTGCCTCTATGGTAGAAAATTCTTTTCAATGAGTTTCGCTAGTATAGCATGGTTAAATGCTAGAATACCAATATTTTGAGTGAGATCTACAACTTTCGGATTACCAAAAGCCATGGCGTCAATTACTGTGTTTGAGCCTTTAGCTCTGATACCATATTAAGGTTCAGAGAAAAGAAAGCGAATGAAAGAAAAGAAGGAAAAGGAAATTGTGTTAATAATTTGTGTTATTTTCAAGGTTATTAAACTTGGACTCCATTGAACTGGTTGGGTGATTAGGACTTTTTTCGTACGTTAGCCTTGGGGTCCACAATCAAAATTAACCAATAATTGCATATAAGCAAACCTAGGATCGTTCTCCCTTCTCGAGGAGCATTTTATTAGATCCTAAATAACCTAAATATCATGCAAATGCAATAAAACAAGGGGAAATGAGTTTTGCTTTTTCAAATTAATAGCTAAAAGAAAATGCAATTTAATTACAAACTAAGCTATTGTTTTTGGTATTTTTATAAAAATGGGATGGATATGAGGAAATGAATCTCGGTAGCAAAGTCAATGGCTTTCCTAGCTTCTTAAGATGATTTTGGGAGTTAATTTTCATCAAGTCAAATTGAAAACCTCAAGCAATCACATTGAATCCAATTTACCTAATTAATGACTAATTCTACGATCGCATTCATAGTCATCTCTTAAATAAGTTGTTAAAAGTCACTTGAAGTGTGTTTGAAAATCATTTCACTACACTTGTTTCCTCTTAAATGAAAGTACAATCGTAACACTCAATATAAATTAATTCAATTACATATCATAGTAATCACATATAATGTATAATCTCATTAAAACATAAGGAAATAATTTTAATATATAGTCTAAGTTCATCACCATAAAATTCAATATTAACCAATGTAGACAAATAATCACTCATCTAAGTCTCAAAACATATATATCCCAATGCAAAATTAATCCACACAGCACATAATGTATAAATTGAGCTCATGGAAAATAATGAAGTCCCCTTGTAGATACTTGAAGCTCTAGCCATCTACTCTACTACTAAGACCCAAGCAATTTAGCCTCCCATGAACTTAACAGTAGCCATAACCTCCTCAAAACACCAAAGTTCCATAAGGATATTAATGAATACCCAATTTAACAAAGAAAGGAAGTGGGTTTTGTTGGAACATGGGAGAGGCAGTAGATGAAAGAAGCCGAAATGATGCTATGGTTGTAACCCCCTCCGTAATTATATCCAAAATACACTATTAAAATGAATTAGAGACAATTGGATAAACAAAACTCATTTAAAATCCCATCTTCTCGATAGGGTTTCCACAAATGCTTGCAAAATCACTTTAACTTGGTCTCATATTTACATTTCGAATATAATTACTATGCGTGGATAAATCACATTCATTATAAATATCAGAGTACACAACATAATTCTCGACAATCCCGGGTTTATATCTTTACAAAAGGGTTTACAAAGGGCACATACGCCCATATACAAGTTCTCATACGGGGATTACACAATATCCTTTCAACACATATCCAAATACACATCCGAATATACATCCACAACCAAATACAGTCATCCCAACATCTATGATAACCAACTACCAAAATGACAACCCAAAGGAGTCTTTGTTGCCCTTGATTGCTTGCTCCATCCTCAATCCACCTACCCTGTCTAAAATATTGGTAGGGGAGGGTAAGATTTGAAAGTATCTCAGTAGGAAAATATTACCAATATGCATGCAAGATAAATGTTTAATACATGACATGCTTACATCACATAACTCATGCTCACACAATGACAAATTTGTAAGCTTAATACTTCAAACAATATACTTATGGCCATAGCATAAATTGAAACATAGCTTCAATCATTCATATATATGTTCACATAATCAAGCAAAGTAATAACATGCATCATCACACTAACACAACTATCAAATACATGCAGGAGAGGTAAGTTCCCTACACTTATTCTTCCCACGTATGCTCCAACACTGGCTACTCGTGATCAGAGCGAATATCCAACCCTAAAACCAAAGCAAGGACATAGGGTTATTCTCTATTCCAAAACCTTACTTTCATAACAATTAAAGTTGATTACTACTCATGACCTTTAGGTGGCTAATCAAAGCCTAAACACATGCCTAAAGGCTTGGGAAAACACTTAACCAGAGACCATCTTCGAAAGCCTAAAATGTCATTTTTGGGTGTTGGCCGCGGCCCACAAATCCACTGGTCGTGGCCAAAAATAGGTCAGAAACATTTGGGCCGCGGCCCAAAACCCGCTGGCCGCGGCCAAGAAAATCCTGTTTCTTGGCTGAACTTCCAAAAATAATAACTAATTCCAGAAAAATCAAAATGAGGTGATTCTAAAGCCAAATGAAAGGTATTTAAGTCCTATTTATAGAAAAAATATGGACCATTACCAGAAATCACCACAAAATGCCATGATTACACAAAATCCACCACTACCCTAAAATAGAGTCCAGTTTCGACATCAAACTTTGGACAATCATATCTCCTAGCTCACAAAACGAAATGACGTAAATTATATGTCCATTTTGAAGTTTGGAATGTGAACTTTAAGACTAGAAAGTTTTAGAATTCTCTGACATCATTTGCCCATTCAAAAAGGCAACACAAAGAGACTGCCCAACACAGAGTTTCAAAAGACAAAATTTCCAAACTTTCTATTAAATGTTCCAAACCAATTCCAATGACCATATCACACAACAAAACACCATTTTCAACATAAAACAACATCCAATTCTTCCAATTCACAAATATACAAAAATCAAGGCAAAACTACAATTTCCAAAACTTAACCAAAAGTCACAATATATAGATCAAAAAAGAGCTCTTACTCACCTCTTCCTCTTTCCGAAACTAATTCCTTGATTCTTCATCTTTCCAAATTTCCACAAGCTCTCAAACACCTTCTTTTAAAAATCTAAAACCATAGCAATGAAGCTCTCATCACTATGAACAATATTATAGAAGGACATTAGAGCATTAAAGAACCACAAACCAACCAAAATCTCACCTTTCAATTTCTCTTTCCTCCTCCTCATGGACGAACATAGAGTTTGAAGAGAGAGAGGGAGTGGAGATGAAGATGAAGGAAGCAGTTTTTTGGGCCTCTTGGCTAACCAAATAAAGAGAGAAAAGAGAGGAATGAGCTTTGAAAATGTTGACCCAATCTAAGGGTCCCCAAATTGCCACTTGTCACACACTAAATCCATCTTCCATGAGCTCACATACACACACATACACTTGATTCCACCTGTTGATCTCTACACAACAAACCACAATCATTGATCTTTAAGTTACCAAGGAGCTTCCTCTTCGGTAACCGATCAATTGGTCGATAACTTTACTGTTTTGCCCCTGATTATAGCAATTCCTCTTGAATCACCACCAAACATATCACATATTTCCATTTCATTACATTTTGCACCCTCCCTCTATTTCGAGTCAATTTAGATGTTAATCCACAATTGAACTTAAATACAGGGTTTTGGCGCTGCTCATAACACATACGAATCATAATACACCTCATAATCTCCAAAAGGGTCCATTTATCACTAATCACATATACTTTTGGGGTTATTTACCCTTAATCGAAACTGGGATCTTGCTAAATCGGGCTTAGCAATCCACTTATTTCAGGCTTATTTTCTAGCCTCAAGTCTCAAAATTTGGGGTATTACAGTGGTGAGTAAAGATGATGATGATAAGAGAATAATGGTTCAACGGTGAAGGGTAGAGGAATGGTGATGCTATGACAAAGGAAAGACTGAAGAAGTGTTGATTCTGTCAAGTTTGGTAAGGAAAATGAGAACTAAGGAAAATGCTTCGGTAGTGGGGGAGGGAATAAAACAAAGGAAGAAAGTATGGTGGTTCAACAATGAGGAAGGAAATGATGGTAAAATGAAGTAAGGAGAGTAGCTGGAAACTGGGAAATGTTGCCGGAATCTAGAAAAACAACGCCGGAAGTTGTAGGATAGAGATGAAGGTGATGGTAGTAATAAGAACAGAGGTAGACGGTGGTGATGGTGCTTGGGAAGTCGTCCGAACCTCTTCCTCACAAGCTCTCCGAATCTTAGCTCTGTCTGGTCATCTTGGCTCAGTGCTAGGTTTCTGTTCTGATGGTAGAGGTGCACGACGGTGTGGGGTGCTGCTGTGTCTTTTGGTCTGAGAAGCTCGCCGAGTAGGTCCTTAACGGTAGTAGTAGTTGTCCATCTCTTCTCCTCTTTTCTTAAAACTCTCGATCGCTAAACTCCTCTGGCTCTTACACTAAACTCTGATCAGTGGTATAAATCAGGGAGAGTCTATGTCTACAATGAGGCCGCTGATGATAATAGATGGAAGAGAGAAGGTTGTTGGTGACCTTAGACAGAAGAGGAATAAGAGGATGAAGGTGATCTGCGCGGCGCTCCACTCTTGTATCCCAACTCTGTTCCTTCATTAATATGTCAGGTCTCAGGTCCTCCTCACTAGTAGAAAAATGACTTTTTAGACCGGTTAAAAATGACTTTTTAGACCGGTTCTGTATTAGGTCTTGATACAGCAGGTCTAAAAAGTCTGTTATTTTTTAGACCGGTTCTTAGAACCGGTCTTAAAAGTCACACTTTTCAGACCGGTTGTCCACAACCGGTCTTAAAAGTCACTTAATAAAAGGGTCGTTTTTAAAAAAAAATAAGTTTTAAGACCGGTTGTAGTCACAACCGGTCTTAAAAAGAACTTTAAGACCGGTTCTAGAACAACCGGTCTTAAATGTGAGACTTTTAAGACCGGTTGTTGGCACAACAGGTCTTAAAAGTCACTTAATAAAAGGGGCGGATTTAAAAAAAAAAAGAAGTTTTAAGACCGGTTGTAATCACAACCGGTCTTAAAAATAATTTTAAGACCGGTTGTGGTGACAACCGGTCTTAAATGTTAGACTTTTAAGACCGGTTGTGGTTGCAACCGGTCTTAAATGTTACACATTTAAGACCGGTTGCAACCACAACCGGTCTTAAAGTTCTTTTTAAGACCGGTTGTGATTACAACCGGTCTTAAAACTTCTTTTTTTTTTAAAAAAAACGCCCATTTTATTATATGTACACGCACAAAATGCTCCAATTTTAAACAGCAGTACATAATAACAATCACTTTTGAATTTCAAAATTCAAAAGCACCAGTCTATAGCAGCAACAAATTAATGTTCATACAAGCAGCCAGTAAAGTCAGTTATTGATGATTCATTTGTAATTAGACAGTAAGGTTGACCAAATGACAGGAGTAAAACAAAAACAATGAACATATATATATGCAAAAGTTGCTTGATCTGCCAAGCCCTTCTTCTTTCCCTTTGACGAATATGAAGAATCCATAATCCCTGCATATATCACCAATTCACTCACTTCATTCATTACGCATCATAAAGGGATATTCAAGACATTATATCAGCATATTATTTTCTATTATATAACCATTACAGAGACATCCGTGAGACATAGAATATAGTTATTATCAACATCTATTCAGCTAATAATACTTGAGCTGTTCATGGCAAAGCAAATAATGCCTGAACACCCCACAATTACCACTACCATCACTCCAATTCCAAGTGTGTGTGTGTATATATCTTATTCCCATTTTCTGGTTTCTTCATCTGACATTAACCTTCCATAGTTTTCTGTGTAAATAGCCAACTCATTCTCTAATGAAACAGTCCGTCAGAAGAAACAAACATTTGCACATTATAGAAGACAAGATCATATAACAAAAATTGCTTCAAATAAATGAAACCAAGCAATCACAAAAATAAAATAAAACATACAAATCAGAGCCAAATACATGCAGAATGAAATAAAATAATGTACAATGAACATTGGATTCAAAAACTCACTATTTTTGTAATAGCTCATGGATGAATTCAGCACAACATGTGCGAATGAAATCAATATCTTCTTCAGGAAAGGGATCGGCAAGATCAAACATCTGTAACACCAAAACCAGACGAAACATTGACTTAGTAACTTAAAAACAATAAAGTAAAACAAAAGTTCTGAAATATAAATTTACCTCTTGAGTAAAATCAGTCGTGCCTAGAGTGATAATATTGTAAATGTGTCTCAAAATATAAAAACCACATAAGTTGGACCCCTTTGGTTGCCGACGGCTCTGAGAAAAAACATGATATCATTAAAACAAATATAAAGGCATGTCTTATTACATTCTTTAAACAAATGTTAATCCATATGTACTAACCTTTGGCATGATCCATGTAGGGTCCTTTAAATCACGAACATGCTTACCACAAGCACTGTGTAGGAATGTCCGCATAGACCTATGATCATCACAATGTCAAAGGTTATTGGTTTTACACAGATTCCATAAACTTTGCATACAAAAGGTAAGAATGCAAGAAAACTAACGAATTAATGGTCTTTTTCAAATCATTCCCTGGTTTGAAGTGGAGGGAACATAAGAGGATGACAGTGTAACTACTCTTGCATAGAAGAAGCAACTGCCAATGATCACTGAAAAAAACAGAAGAATATTAAGCAAACATAAAACATTATATAAATTATAGTATATCAATTTGTTTCTTACCTATGCACATATGGAGCCAAGAAACACTCAGTTCCAGTTTCACTAAGCCTCTGTGACAAGTATGTATGTCTAGTAGCAGCAGTGGTCCCTTTCTCTTGGATGTGATGGGGGCATAAGAATCCAAATTTTTCGCTTTTGCCAGAGGAGACCAACCTACGATGCATGTACCTACAATAACGCAAGCACATAAATAAAAGGTAAACGGTGAAACTTTTAAAATATTTATTTTGAATTGCAGAAGCTACTTACATTAAGAACAGTTGGACAATCGCAATCGTAAGATTTTGTCCAGGAGCTACCAGGGACATCAAATCATCCCTCTCAAGATAGCATGTCACTCCTGACTGTCCAACAAATGAATCCGTAGGCCACTCTCTTGTTTTGAATGATGTATCAAAAGCCATCAGAATCACTTGCTGCATGATATTCAATGGAGGCTGTGAAACTTCTTGCTGATCAGTGAAGGGAGCTGGACTTGGTGGGGCTTTGATCGGACTTGGGGGGGCTTTGATCGGACTATCCTCGGCTCGACCAGAAACAAGGTTCGTTGGCCACAAGATGAATGTGCCCAAGACATCGCTAACGACCTTGAATTCATCAGAAGGGATAGGGACAGGTGCATCCGCAATAATCACCTCGTCAACTGACACCCGGACTTGATCACCTTCCATTTGTCGGTGGTGGACAGTTGATCCCAGGTTATGCACGCTACCCCGTGCAACTAACCGTCTCAGAGGATCCTCGACAAAAAGATCACAAAGCTCCGTAATTTGCGGGTTAGGACCCTCTGATGACTGCCCGATGTTGCAACAACTACCTTTAGTGCTCTGCTTATTAGGATCAATCGATTGTGGAGGGGGAGCACTGGTATCTTGTCTTGAGCTCATAAACACTATCATTTCCTCTTTCATCTTGCTCAACCGGGTCTCTAAAAGTGCATCAAAAGATGCTTCAGCCTCGGCCTTTGCTTCTGCTCTTGCAATGGCCAACATATTCTCCAATTCCTCCCTAGTCACGATGTTTGAGGAATAGTATACGGGGGCTCCAAAGTAATCCCGTATCCCTACCCCTCCTCCAACTCCCCTGACATGGCCTGGATGCTCGTGTTTGCCAGTAGCAACTGTGAGGATGTCATTCCTGCCCTCCGACTTAAAAGATCCCTCAGCTTGTTGATTTCTAAGTTCATCCTGTAACATAATACAAAATAACAAACGTAAGTAATAATGTACGTTTCTTATGTAATTAATTACAATAACGTTATATACTTACAATTCTTTCACCAACTATACGAGATTGTTCACTCGTATAAGTCCCACTCCTCTTTTGGTGGGCAAATTGCCATTTTTCTTCTCGACGAATCGGAGATGGCGGAGAAAGAAGAACAGAAGGATCGGATTGAGATGCTTCTTCCAATCTCTTCCGTTTGGCCGCCAACAAGTCTCTTTCAGCCTTTGCATAACCCCCACGAGACATTGTATGAGGGCAATCATTCTTTCTACCACTCTCTTGTGCTTTTTGCCTTTTTGCCTGCGAATAAGAAATGATACAAAAGGAAAGTGTTATAATCAATTAAGATAATTGCTAAGTAAATAAAATAAAAAATAAGTCAACTAACCAAAGATTCAGGAGTAGTCCGAAGCCTAACAAATTCTTCCCAAGTCGCTTGATCAAGAAATGTATACGTGCTGCACGGATTAGGACGAGGCTGACCATCTTGCACCTCAATATGAATGTAATTGTTGGTCAGACTTGTCTTAAACTTGCTCCAGCGCTCATAACAATACGTCATCGTCTTGTTGAACAAGATCTCACTCTGAGGAACGTCGTAGGTGAGCTGAAATGCAATAATCACCGGAGTAAGTGACAAATGAAGTGACATTTGATAATAATTAATTACATACAGAAGATATTTGTATACCTGAATAGTGTCCCAAATATGCTGCTTCACCTTTGGATCGACATTTCTCCACTCCTCTATCAAGATGCTCGGCTTGTTACGTGCAAGGAGGCCGACGAAACTCCTATATCGTTGTGCATTAGGCCCGATTGGTTTCCAATGTCTATCAAACTCAATCGGTATCTTTTGGCCTGCACTCCGACTGAGGGAAACATCTGTCAACCGTGTGGCACGTCTACCCCTCCGTACAGACTGGCTACTGCGCTCACTACGACCCTGGCTCGGAGCATTGCTAGGCTCGCTCTGGTTAACACTATCTGGCTGACTCTGCTGAGCACTAGGTGACAGACCCAGAGGTGGAGGAGGTGGCTGATCCTCTGAACTAGGACGCTGGGGATCCGTCATTTTCCTGTAACGACAACAAAGAAAGATAAATCCTAAGCTATGACATGTGAAGACTATATCGATAAAATAACTAAACATATTCTTCAGATAATAATCATAATCATAATTACTTTAGTTAGTTAAGGTCAAAGTAGTATCATAAAGAGATATCCTCCCATATTCCCTCGTGATGATCATTTCTTGTGCCGTGCGCATTATCTGCTTCATCTTCTTCGTTCAGTTCTGGTAGACCCCTGGAAAAAGAAGGAGTCTCAAGAAGATCATAATTTGAGTGACTTTTCTCGTCAATATCAACGACCCTTTTTCCTTGGAGAGCTACAGACCACATTTTATTTGCCTGATCAGTGATATAGAACACTTGTTGCGCCTGATCTGCCATAATGAAAGGTTCATCTCCAAAACTTCTACTATTCAGATCTACTAATGTAAATCCTAACCTATCGATCTTCACACCATTATTGACATCAACCCACTTGCATTTGAAAATGGGAAATCTAATTTTAACATAGTCAACCACCCAAATCTCTTCAATCACCCCATAATAAGGTATGGCAGCCAACGTAGGGTTCTTATCTTTCGAACTAGAGAAGTGCATAGATTCAGCCACTAATACAACACCACTGTTCTGGACGGTGCTCTTATCATCTAGGGACCTCGTGTAAAAGGTATAACCATTGATCACAAATGAAGTCCAACTTATGACATCAACTTCAGGACCACGTGCTAACCAATTTATTGTATCAGAAACACATTCTTCTCCGTCAACCTTTTGTTTGAACCAATGTGCGAAAGTTCTGTTATGCTCCCTGATTAACCTTTGTTCGCTCATTCGACTATTTTGTTTCCGTACAATTTCTTTATGGGCATTCATGTAATATTGAACTTCATCAACATTGTTCAAGATGTACAGGTGGACTTGTTGCAATTCATCAGCATCTATGCTCTTTACTGTTGCCCCGCGTCTACCCCCTTCTTGATCATGATGCTTAGGAAGGCCAATATGTCGTACATTTGACAAATACTGTTGACAAAATTCCATAGCTTCTTCAGAAACATATTTTTGAACAATAGATGCTTCAGGCCGATTGGGGTTCTTCACATACCCTTTTAGTATTTTCATAGTTCTTTCGATCGGGTACATCCACCGGAAATAGATAGGGCCACACAACTTTATCTCCCTCACTAGATGAACAACCAAGTGTGCCATGATATCAAAAAAGGACGGAAGAAAAAGCTTCTCAAGCTGGCATAAGATAATGTATCCTTCATTTTCCAATTCCTCCAATCTTTCCGTGTCAATGACTTTACAACAAATGGCATTGAAGAAGAAACAAAGTCTAGTCAATATGTGTTGAAGATCATATTCGGCAATGCCTCGAATAGCTACTGGGAGTAGTTGTTGCATTAAGACATGACAATCATGAGACTTTAGCCCTATTAACTTCAAGTCTTTCATCGATACAAGCTTTTTAAAATTTGAACAATACCCTGAGGGAACTTTAGCGCCATATAAACACTCACAAAAGCTTCTTTTCTCAACCTTAGACAAAGTATGAGCAGCTGGAGGACAAAATGTTCTATTACCGTATGGCCTTGGATGTAAATCTTCTCGTATTCCCATTTCTTGCAAGTCTAATCTTGCCTTCACGCCATCCTTAGAACTTCCCTGTATGTTGAGCAGTGTCCCAACGATACTATCACATACGTTCTTCTCCACATGCATGAAATCAATACAGTGTCTGACGTCAAGATTGCGCCAATATGGAAGATCGAAGAAGACGGACCTTTTTTTCCATATATTTTTCTCATTTCTACTCTTTGATGACTTACCAAACATAGTATTGATATTTTTCACCTTTTCATAAATTTGCTCCCCAGTCAATGCCTCTGGAGCATCTTCAAACTCTTGGCCACCGAAAAAAGCTTTTTTTAATCTACGATAAGGGTGGCTTCGTCTTAGAAATCGCCTATGCCCAAGGTAAACCGTCTTTCTTCCATGTTGAAGTTGATGGTAGCATGTGCCTTCTTCACATATCGGACAAGCTTTGTGGCCTTTAACGCTATATCCTGACAAGTTCCCATATGCAGGGAAGTCATTTATAGTACAAAAGATCATTGCTCGCATATTAAAAGTCTCCTTCTTGTTCGCATCAAAAACATCGACACCTTTATCCCACAACTCTTTCAAGTCTTCGATCAAGGGTTGTAGGTAAACATCTATGTCATTTCCGGGTTGCTTTGGTCCCGAAATCAACATAGACAACATTATGTACTTTCGTTTCATACATAACAAAGGAGATAAGTTGTAAATTACCAACAGAACAGGCCATGAACTATGTATACTGCTTAAGCTACCATAAGGATTCATACCATCTGTGCTAAGCCCAAGCCTGAGATTCCTAGGTTCTTCACCGAAGCTAGGAAATAATTGATCGATTTTCTGCCATTGAGAAGAATCAGCTGGATGCCGAAGCTTTCCATCAGAAATCCGCTCATCTGCGTGCCATCTCAAATTTTTGGCATCAATTTCATTAGCAAACAGACGCTTGAACCTTGGAATGATTGGAAGATACCACAACACTTTTGCAGGGCCCTTATTTGATTTATACCTCGGAGTTTCACATATCGGACATTGCTCCTTCTCTTCATGATCTTTTCTATACAATATGCAATCATTAGGGCAAGCATGGATCTTTTTATACTGCATCCCTAGTGGACACAGTATTTTCTTAGCATCATAGTATCGACAAGGCAACACATTATCATCAGGAAGCATATCTTTAAAGGCCTCAAGCGTTTCTGAAAAACTCTTGTCGCTCCATCCATGCCGTGCTTTCAAGCTTACCAATTTCAATACTGCATTCAGCAATTGGTATTTTTTACACCCCGGGTACAACGGCTTCTCAGCATCACTGCACATATTACCATATGCATGTGATTGTTCAAAAGCCTCTTCTCCTACATCACGAATAATGTCCTCTATCCGATCATCCATATCCGTGTCATTATCATCACAAGTCACTTCCCCCTGTTGAGATGCACTTGGCATTTCTAATTGTTCACCATGCCATACCCATACTACATACGTCTTACAAAACCCTTCACAAATTAAATGTGTATATATATCTGCAGCACTTAATCGCTTCTCATTCAAACATTTTACACAAGGGCAATAAAACATTCCACTATCATCATCGGCATTTCTTTTTGCAAAGTCTAAAAAACCCTTGACCCCAACATCATATTCAACACTCGTCCGTTTAGCTTGTATCCAATTACGATCCATATATTCTAACACCTTTTATTTGTTTTGTACTTTTTCCCTGGAAAAGGTAGGAGAATGATGAGAGCATGCAATCATTACACCCAAGTACATAGTGTAACTAGAAGTAAACAAAGAATATCGTGATTTAGAGTAGCGTGTGAGGAAAAAATGGAATGAGGGAAAGTGGAATGGAGAAGGAGTGAGGGAATGAGGAATGGAGGTGGAAAGAGGAAGGAAAGAATGCGCTTTCGTCAGAGAAAGTGACTTGGATATATATTCTTTTAATGTCTTTTTGAGAGAAAAGTGTGGGGAGTGGTGGGTATAGTCATTAGAAGGGTACTAAAGAAGAAGGACAATTTCTTCTTGGCATCGTACTACCAAGGGTGTGTATACTACTTAACTAAATTGTTTGTTGATATATGGTATTGAATTAATTATGTTTATTGTACATATGGGACATTGGCTCCTCATTGTGCAAAATCCCTTCAAACAAAGGATTTTGTACATTGATTCGCTTCATAGGGATGCGGACAACTTATTACAGATGGTCGAGCTTTTCAATATGTAATAAGTTGATGAATATGTTTGTTTATATCTTTACTATGATGTGTTCCTTTATAACTTTTAGCAGTCATTAATTTCTTATCGTCTTATTATATTTGTTTATTGGTATGCCACAAATGAAGGCCTCATCTGCCCCCTGTACTTGGCCGTGGCTATTATCCATTTACACATGGAAGAGAGCAGAGGAAATTTACCAACACACACACACACACACATTGTTTATTTGTGTTCCTTTTACACAAATGAAAGCAAGGACTAGCAAATTTCATTTGTTTCTTTATAGTGTCTACGGCAATTAGATAAAAAGCTCTGATTATGGGTACTATGTCATGAAATTCATGTAGGACATAGTCATCCACAATCATGCCTCAATTACTACTAAGGTTTTTATATAAATATATATATATATATATATGCATTTATGCGTTTAAGTTAAAATAAATATCATATGATATATATTTTATCATATTTAATTTGGTTTTGCCTCCATTACTTTGAAGACACTTTTTGTGAGTAATATTTGCCCCACCAAATTGAAGTAGTAGAAGAGTTGGTATGATTATTTTTCGTAAGTGGGTTGCTGCATAACAGAATTAGCTAGAGTACCCATTTTTTGTTCAAGTATATATAGACATGTGGTTGTTGTTTCAGATTTGGATATGATTACATTGTTTTAATTTTCTGGATATTTTATGTTCTTAGTTTGCTGTATGTGTATATATAATTTGCTGTGGAGTAGCTTTGGAAAGGTGAATCTCTGTTTTGGTTTCTTCTTTACAGGTATTTGTATGTATATGCATGTGGCAAATAAAATTGTACAACTATGAGTCCTACTAGAAACTCTCTTGGTTCAGAGAATTGCACTTATTTTACCTCACGAAAAGCCCTCAATAGCAAAATTGAATCAATTTCCAGTTCAGGGGGATTTTCACCTCCAAGCACAAGAGGCAATAAGAGGATGATTCATCCAACCAAGGTATAGTGCACCATCTCTCTCTTCTAGAGTATAATTAATTGACTACATTAACCCCTCTCGTTATATATATAGATACATACAGATTCCCTCACACCGATTCTAATTAATTCACACTAACACTCTAATCAAACTTGCCTCCCATTCTCCTCTCTGCCTATTACCGTCTGCCTAAGAAGACAGAAAAGGCCATAACAAGAAATGGAATATGATAATCGCATGCCAACGACAATGAAGGTATCAAGTTAATTCGCCTAGACCTGAAATCAGGATTAAAGACATGAAGACAGTAAAACAGGGGAAATTACCAACTGCGTGCTTCTAAGCTGTGATGACAGTTGCTGGCGGTGCTGGAAATAGAGCCAGATCTGTGATGGTGCCGGCCCGGAAAGAGATTGACGGAGGCGGAGGGATAGAGAAAGAGGGCGTCGGTGATGGTGGCGGCCCAGAAAGAGATTGACGGAGGCGGAGAGTGCGTCGGTGACGGAATGGAAGACGGATTTGGGAGAGTGCGTCGGTGATGGAAGACGGATTTGGGAGGTGGAAGACGGATTTGACGGAGGAGGAGAGTGCGTCGGAGTGAGATGATTTCAGAAATTTGGGGAAAGTTTGGGGAAAGATGGCGCGCAAGAGCTGGAGTTGAAATTTGGGGACAGTTTTAAGACCGGTTGTTAGACAACCGGTCTTAAAACTCCACTTTTAAGACCGGTTGTCTCACAACCGGTCTTAAAACTCCACTTTTAAGACCGGTTGTCTAACAACCGGTCTTAAAACTCCACTTTTAAGACCGGTTGTGAGACAACCGGTCTTAAAACTCCACTTTTAAGACCGGTTGTGAGACAACCGGTCTTAAAAGTGGATTTTTAAGACCGGTTGTCAGACAACCGGTCTTAAAAATCCACTTTTAAGACCGGTTTTTTAGTAACCGGTCTTAAAAATATTAATTTTTAGACCGGTTATTAGAATAACCGGTCTAAAAATTAATCTTTTAAGACCGGTTAGTGTACAACCGGTCTAAATTTTATTTTTTAGACCGGTTATTATAATAACCGGTCTCCCAAATTCTTTATAATTACGTAAATGCCACCGCGCATTTCTTTTAGACCTCATTTACTATAACCGGTTTAAATGTGCCGGTCTAAATCACCTTTTTTGTACTAGTGCCTTTTGCTGAAGAAGAATCAGGAATAGTAACCTAGGTCCTTGCGTTTTGACCAGGGACCTATTTGAAAAATTTAAAAGTTTAAGGAGGGACCTAAGGGAATATTTTTGAAATGTTTTAGGGCTCGATCAGAATTTCAAGAAAATTTGGGTTCTTTTTTGTGATTTTTTTCTAGGCCCCTTTTCTTCACATTTTTGTAATTTTCAGAAATTTTGGGCCCTTTTCTGTAATTTTTCCCAGTCATCTAAATATTAATTTTGACCCTTCTGAATTTCTCATTTTCTTCTTAAGCACTTACAATGCAAGATGTAGCATCAAAAGTTCAAGAAACAATTGTATGAATAATTAACAAATTTATGACCTTTTTGCCCCTAATTACAATTAATTCAATACAGTTGTCCCTAATTTAAATTAATACTTAATCATGCAATATTGTCCTAGAAAATTCATTGAAAATCCCAATATAGTTATGAAAAATCATATAAAAATATGGTGCAATCAATTCCCCTACACTTAGACTTTGTACTCCTGAACAAAGGCAATTAAATACAATTTTCTAAATTCAAATCACTAATGCATTTAAAAGATGAGCAACTTCGTAATAAGAAAAATTAATCAAATCCTTCAAGCTAACACTAGTCATAGTCAAGCGATGCAAAGAAATTAGTGAACCACACAATCCAAAATATTAGAATGAAGCATAAGAGACTCTCAAGGTATTTGTGTTTCACTCATCTCACCTCATTGGGATAATTTGACTCTAATTCACTTAATCAACACCTTACCATAAGCTTGTAACAACTCTAACATCTCCACCACTTATAGCAATAAATGTAATAAATCAAAAGGGCTTAAAGGGCTTATAATGATGGATGAAGGCTAAATGGAATGAATCAATTAGAAGAAAGAAATAGTTGATATGCAAGTCAAAGTTATGAATAAGCTCACAGCATCTAAATAACTTGAAAACTCTTGCCAATTCTTTTCCAAATTCATGAACAAGTGCCTTTTTGGTATTCCTTTTGCTTTGCTTTGCTTTTCTTTTCTTTTTTCCAAACTATACTCACTTTTTCTCTTTCTTTTTTTTTCAATACATTTCTCTTTTTTTGAACCTCTTTTTTTTTAAACTATACTCGGTTTTTTTTCTTTCATTACGTCATCATTTTTTTCTTTACTTTCTCTTTTTATATACATGTTTTTTTCTTTCATTACATCATCATTTTTTTCTTTACTTTCTCTTTTTATATACATGGCATTTCAATCTATACATTGTTCACTTTCTATTGGAAAATTACTTTGATTTTAGACTACTATGAACAATAGGAGTAAATGACATGCATACAACATAGGAAAGGCTTAGAATGGATAACAAAAGGTAAGTGAATAAGGGTTTGTGTTTGAGTTAAAATGGTTTAAAATTGAATGCCTCTTTCATTTCTATCACACTAATGCAAATGTTATTTTGAATAAGAGTTGAAACAAGTTATAGAAGATTAAAGACTAAGTGAACATGCACACATAGAAAGAATTCAAAGCTCAATTAACCTTCCAACAAGGTGTTTTCTCTAATACACATTCTAACACAATCAATTGCATAGTAAACTAACCACAACGCATTTACATAACTATTCCAAGTGTTAAACCTACAAATACAATTAATCAAAATATTGCAATAAATTATAATAATGCTCAACTCTTAAATGCACTAATAATATATAAACTTTCTTTTCTCAAAATAAGGAGTAAGCAAAAATCTAATTGTGGGTACATTTCTCTTCTCATTCACTTGAAAAGCAAATTATGGTTTCAAAAAGTTGCCAAAAAACTAGATCACATAGAAGCTCAAAGAATTTCCCGCAAATCACATTTCTAAAGTGGTAAATGCAACCCTTTACCACTTAGGACATGCATCAAAGCAAGTCATTCTTAAAAAAAATTTTGAAAATTTTTCTAGTTAATGGCATTTTCTCATTTTAAAACAACCAATGGGATTCAAAATGTATTTCCCTCCCCCACACTTAATCAACACATTGTCCTCAACGTGTAAAGCAACTCTATTATTGTAACTTGTTTCTTAGTGAAGTGGGAAGTTGTGAAGTTCAATTGCAATTGGTGCACAACACATTAACATCACATAAAGAAAGAAGAGGAGAAACAAGTCATAATAACAGAGAAAATCAAGATGAAAAGGTACAATGGTAATTAAATATGATAATGGCCAAAAATGCAAAGCAAGCAAAGGGAGTTCTTATTCTTTATACTAAACTACACTACTTCTACCTTTTTCTACTGGATTGTGTCCCTCCCCTACACTAAATCTTCCTCATACAACAATTAAACTCAAAGAATCATAGGATTTAGGAAGAAAACAAGTGAGAAAAGAGACAACCTGTGTTAGAGTATCCTAAGTCTCTTGAAGGAGAAGTTTTCTTCCCCGATGAGAATCATGCATTTGTCTTGTGAAACAACTTCTCATGTATTGAATTTCCTTGGTGGAGGTGGCTCAAGATCAATTGTAAAAGTCCAATGATGTAAGGTGGATGTTGGTTCCTCCGATAACCTTTCCAAGGATGTGCCTGCAAAGAAGACAAGCAAACAACAGTATTCCATCCAAAAATAAAAACATGGAGAGATTTCAAATGAAATAAAGACATGTGAATTTCTAAACTCTCCAAGTAACTATGGCATCTAAGGAAATCAATGTCAATCCCATTAGTAGGAGGCAAACAAGCAATTATCTTTTGAAAATCTTTTTGTGTTTGCAAAGTGGAAGATGCGGAATCCAACTTAGTGTTGGAATACACCACATCATCATTGCAATCACAAGAGGTGGAAGTAAAAAAGAGAGGAAGAAGCAAGAGAATTTGTCAAATCATTACCACCCTAAACTTTTGAAGTTTCAAAAGAATCATTTTCCTTTTCTATATCGAGTGGTAGATCACAAGAAAGAATCATATGGAAAGATTTATTTTTATTTTCAAAATCATCAATCAAAACATTTGAATCTTTCCTTATGAAACTATCATGCAATTCATTGGAATCAAGAGAAGATCATTTCTTAGGCTATTGTCTTTCTCATTCACAACAACCACAAGGGCATTCATACAAGATTCAATATTTTCACAAGCGTCCTACTTACAATTGTCAATAGTACAAGAGGATGCATTATGATTAATAGTAAAATCAACCACTTCACTAGATGCTTTCTTTTGAAACTCAACAAGCAAGTGGTATTTTTCATGATAACAATCTACACATATTTGATCTACCGTACAAGAACATGAAAATATATCAACTAATTGATCACAATCATCCCTAATACTATGAAGGGAAGCATTTTTAACAATTAAGGCATCACACAAAGAAGTAGAAGCACACTCATCAACAAGTACAATGGAAAATAGGTTAAGCAATTACATTTTCAAACATTTGAGGGGATTTAACAATGATTTCCTCATCTACCTAATCATTACTCAAATCATGAATTACTTCACTAATTAAATTAGTAGGAGAGTCTACTTCTATAAGGATAGGATCATTAGCAAATGGTAAAGAAGATCCTTCAATGCTCTTTTGAACTTGCTCCACTTCATGTGCTTGTATGGGAATAGGCACCAAAGGATTGGAATCTTTTACTTGTGAAGTGGCATGTAGGTTTTGCTCTCCAATTTCCCCATCATCATTTGCATTATAGGATCATAGAGCTCCTTCTTCGCCTTTAGTCTTTATCCATAGCATATGGTCAACAAATGCATTGATGAAGCTTTCATTGTCCTCCATTTCCTTTTCCATTTCCTCAGAGAGTCCAAGAGCATCCTTGAGCATGAATAATTCTAGATGTTGGACCTTTAGTTGGCCATAAATTCTTCACAGAGAAGGGTTTAGGCATCCATATATGACAATGTGAGGAATGCATCAAGTCGAGAAGTTTGAGAAGTAGGGGGTTGGGGTGAATGTTCGTGGCACGGTAGAGAGGGTGGTTCATATGGAAGGGTATGTGGTGGGCGAGTCTCTAGTGAAGTATGGCACTTAGAAGCCTTTTATGCTTCCTCTAGCTCCTCATTGCTTTCTTTTAGATGCTCTACTTCATGTGTATGTAAGAACATAGAAGGAGGATTTTCTTAGGGATTCTTCAATACTTGTGATTGCTAAGTGAGACGCTCAAGTTCCTTTTCCAATCTCTTACTCTCTTTCTCTTGTTGTTCCATTCTTCTACAAGAAATTCCATTTGTGACCGCCGCTCTTTGGTAAGGTCATCCATTTGAGTTTGAAACTCTTGAATCACTTCCATTTGATAAGAAAATGTGTCCTTGTTTGACTGCTCTTCATTGATAGTCTAAGTGATGTGGTTTTGGAGCTCTCTATGACTTCACAAATGGAAGTGTCTTGGTTTGGCACATATGGTTGGGAAGAAGATTCATAAGATGGCTCAAATAGTGGGTATAGAGACTCAGGAGGTAGATGAAATGGTTGGGAAGTAGGATGGAGTGAAGGAAGGGATTCATGAGATGGCATGTGGTTGTATGGTGGAGGATTAAAATGAAGCTCATAATATGGGTTATATGGTGGGTGTGGTGGACAATAAGGTTGGAATGAAGGTTGTTGGTAAGGTTCATGGTATGAAGAGTGGAATAGATCATGACATTCTTGATCAAATAGACTTCTACCTTGAATTCCCAACTTAGCTTGAAGGAGTTCCAAAGTGTGTAGAGTAGAACAAGTGCTTTTAGAGATAGACTCCTCCTCTCCAATTGAAGCTCTTATCAAAGAGTGAGATTAAAAGAGTGACTTTCCTTGACAATCCAAACCTCGTTTTGGATTCTCTAATCGAGCTAAGATGAGGTCTAGTTATTGTTACACCAATTGAGATCCTTGGGAGATATTATCAATGCTCCTGGTGTAATTGCCTATGGAAGAATGAGAATTGAGAGGTAAATCTAGACAACCATTAAACGAAGCCATAAGAAACTCAATTTAATAACTTCCCAATGAATTACAAGATGGCTAATAACTATAAACTATTAAAAATTAAGAAAAAGAATCTACAAAAAAATACAAATGCAAGTGATAAAGGGCAAAAAGAATTTCAAAATGACAAAAGTTGCAAGTATGCTATGACTTAACTTGGAGACATGGTGAATTCAAACAAGTGAGTTCAAAATCATATCAAATTTAATTCAACAACACCACACATAAGCTACCAAGTCAAATCAAGGCAAGAATGCAATCAATGCTATGCAAACTACCTAAATGAAAAAATTCTAAACTACATGCAAAGAAAAACAAAATAAGCAAAACTAACAAGCTTTACCCGAGTGACCCTTGTCAAAAATGATTTGACAATTAGATTACCTAGAGATCCAATTACTTAGCTCTTCCTCACAAGCTCTCCGAATCTCAACTCTATTGGTCATCTTAGCTCAGTGTCAGGTCTCTGTTCTAATGGTGGAGGTGCACGAAGGTGTAAGAAACGGTGCTGATGTGTCTTCTGGTCTAAGAAGATCGCCGGGTAGGTCCTTGACGGTGGCAGTAGATGTCCGTCTCTTCTCCTCTTATCTCAAAACTCTTGACCACTAAACTCCTCTAGCTGTCACACTAAGCTTCGATTGGTGGTATAAAACATAGAGAATTTGTGTCTTCAATAAAGCCACCGGCGACAATGGATGGAAGAGAGAAGGTCACCGACAACCTTGGACGGAAGAGGAAGAAAGTAGAGGATGAAGGTGATCTGACAGCGCTCCACTCTTGTATCCCAGCTCTATTCCATCATTAAATATGTCGGGTCTCGGGTCCCCCCTTTTGCTAAAGAAGAATCGGGAATAGTAACATAGGTCCTTGGTCAAAATGCAAGTTTTGACTAGGGACCGATTTGAAAATTTTAAAAGTTTTGAGGAGGGACTTAAGTGAATATTTTTGAAATGTTTTGGGGTCAATCAGAATTTCATGAAATTTTGGGTTCTTTTCTGTGATTTGTTCTAAGCCCTTTTCTACACATTTTTTGTAATTTTCAGAAATTTTGGGCCCTTTTCTGTAATTTTCCCAGTCATCTAAATATTAATTTTGACCATTTGTAATTTCCAATTTTCTTCTTAAGCACCTACAACGCAAAATTAAGCAAGATGTAGCATCAAAAGTCCAAGAAACAATTGCATAAATAATTAACAAATTTATGACCATTTTGCCCCTAATTACAATTAATTCAATACAATTGTCCCTAATTAAAATTGGTGCTTAATCATGCCATATTGTCCTTGAAAATTCATTAAAAATCCCAATTTAGTTATGAAAAATCAAATAAAAATATGGTGCAATCACTGGGGTACTACGTCAAGGGTCAGTGGGTCAAATCGAAGTCAAACTGAAGCTAGTTCGGGGCCAAACCTAAGGAAGTGAAGATTTCAGAGTGATTAATATGGCATCCTAAAGAAAATTAAAAAAATCTTTTTTAAAAAAAAAAAAAGTGGACCGAGTTGATACCTGGACCTGATCGATTTACTGAGAGGTTTACTGGTTTTTGAGTCGAACCGGCTGATTCGTTCTGGGTATAATAACACTAGATATTTTTGTCTGAATAATCAAGAGTACATATCAGGTATATATAGCAGAGAACTTTACACCGAGACTAGTCTCTATTGGTTATAACAAAATGTACAACTGGCACTTTCTAAACTAATCACACTTTAACTGATGACAGCTGGCTAACTGATTTAGTTTCTCTAATAACTTTGACTGTTTGACGGTTACAGTGTGTATATAGCATTGATGTACGTGTGCTAAATGACACAATTTAATTGAGCAGCAGATCAATGCAATCCCCCCAATGCAATCCGCCAGTAGCAAATTTAATTATTTTAAAGTATTTTTATTTTTATTTTTTTTTCTACAATAATTTATTTAACTTATAAACTAATATATAATCTAACATACACAACATATAATATGACTAAATAACTTATTTAGTTTCTTTAATATTTAAAAAAAAATTAACTGAGACTTATATTTAAATGTCATGAGAGTAATACATATCCATACTGTGCTAGGCACGGTTTTTCACATTTGGTGATGTATATGTAATGGGTGGTCAGATGAAATTAAATTTTTTAGAGCCTATAACTCAACCGACATTACGGCTAGTAAGTGATGCAACTTGTTTAATCTCAACCGACAGTACGGGGTAGTGAGTGATGTCACTTGTTTAACCCTCAGTTGAACTAATTTATATGTATCACTTGCCTCAGACAATGCATCAGGAAAGAAGCTAAGCACTCCTTCCGATATATCTAGGACTTCATATGCGCCCTAAAGCGCACAAAGACACAAAAACACGCTTGGCATATATTGCCAATTCAGTGACGAATCCGAACATGAAGGTGAGGTCTATTTATAATTATATTACTTGCTAGTCAATTTCTTGAAATTTTCTTTTACGTAAGATTTTATCGAGAAGGCCACTTCAATATTCTGGGCGAATGGGTGCAGCAAAAAGTGACAGTAAAGGTGGGGATGGAGTGCGAGAGTTGCAGGAACAAGGCATTGAAAATAGCCTCCATGATAAAAGGTATATATACGTGTATCGTTATGTGTGAATGAACATAAGTAATCTACAAAGATGAATATGAGTTACATATAAATAGGGCGGTGCAGGTGTGAGTGCGGTGGCAATAGATGGGGACAGCAAAGACTAGTGGTGGTGACGGGGGAAGACGTGGACACGGTTTGCTTGGGAAGGAGTCTGAGGAAGAAGTTCTGTAATGTGACGGTGCTCACGGTGGAAGTGGTGAAGCCGCCGAAGAAGCCGGATCCGCCAAGGAGGTCACTGACCGGCGCAGATCACAGCTGCACATTGACCATGGCAACAGTAGCTGCTGCATCTGTAACACAAGTGCAGGGGTAAGTGCGAGCCTTGTGGCAACAGATGCAGCAGCTACTGTTGCCATGGTCAATGTGCTGCTGTGATCTGCGCCGGTCAGTGCCCTCCTTGGCGGATCCGGCTTCTTCAGCGGCTTCACCACTTCCACCGCGATCACCGTTACGGTACAAAACTTCTTCTTCAGATTCCTTCCTAAGCAAACCGTGTCCACGTCTTCCCCCGTCACCACCACTAGATCTTTGCTGTCCCCTTCTATTGCCACCGCACTCACACCTGCACCGCCCTATTTATATGTAACTCATATTCATCTTTGTAGATTACTTATATTCATTCACACATAACGATACACGTATATATACCTTTTATCATGGAGGCTATTTTCAATGCCTTGTTCCTGCAACTCTCGCACTCCATCCCCACCTTTACTGTCACTTTTTGCTGCACCCATTCGCCCAGAATATTGAAGTGGCCCTCTCGATAAAATCTTACGTAAAAGAAAATTTCAAGAAATTGACTAGCAAGTAATATAATTATAAATAGACCTCACCTTCATGTTCGGATTCGTCACTGAATTGGCAACATATACCAAGCGTGTTTTTGTGTCTTTGCGCGCTTTTAGGCGCGTATGAAGTCCTAGATATAGCGGAAGGAGTGCTTAGCTTCTTTCCTGATGCATTGTCAGAGACAGATGATACATATATATTAGTTCAGCTGAGGATTAAACAAGTGACATCACTTACTACCCCGTACTGTCGGTTCTGAGATTAAGCAAGTTGCATCACTTACTAGCCGTAATGTCGGTTGTGAGTTATAGGCTCTAAAAAATGTAATTTCATCCAACAACCCATTTCATATACATCACCAAATATAAAAAACCGTGCATGGCATAGTATGGATATATATTACTCCCTCCACTCATAAGACCCATTTGATGTTTTCTTAGAAAAGTTAACAAAGTTAAATAAATTACTCATATTATATGTTGTGTATGTTAATTATATATTAGTTTATAAGTCAAATAAATTGGGATAGAGAAAAAAATAAAAATATAAATACTTTAAAATAATTAAATTTATTTCATTGATTTTTCTAAAAAAAATCAATTAGGTCTTATATTTAGAACATCATAAATATTTGAGGGATGTGTATTTAGTTTACTGTTCGGGAGCTCATTTTATGCTCATCACTTAGATGAGCAAAAATATGCTCATCACCCATATTCACCGTTAGATTGATTTTGAACGGTACAGATTTAATATAACTTAATTTTTATATTTTAAATAAATTTTTATTTTACTATATACAGAATTAAAAATAAAGATAATCTTATAACTATCACTTCTCATAAAAATATATTTATCATTTAAAAAATCAAAAATTTTAAATTTTAAATTTAAACCTTTCGAATCAAAATTTAAATGATTGAAATCTCATCACAGTGATGAGAAATCAGTTACTCATCACTGTGATGAGCATGGAATGTAAACCCGTGAGGAATTCATGACGGCCCCTGCCAAGTATGGGCTTTTGTAAATTTGGAAAATTGGTGGAGACTGCAGACGCGTCACTTTATTATTGGGGGATTGCATTGATCCGCTGCTCAATTAAGTTGTGTGTCATTCAGCACACGTACATCAATGCTATACACACACTTGTAACAGTCAAACAGTCAAAGTTATTAGAGTAACTAAATCAGTTAGCAAGCTGTCATCAGTTAAAGTGTGATTAGTTTAGAAAGTGCCAGCTGTACATTTCGTTATTTTTTTTTTATACAAGCTGTACATTTCGTTATAACCGATAGAGCTAGTCTTACTGCAAGGCTCTTTGCTATATATATATATATATATATATATATGATACTCTTGATTATTCAGACAAAATTAATCAGTGTCATTAAATCCGGATTAGACTGGTCAATTAGACTCAGAAATTAGTGAACCGGTCAGTAAATCAGTCCGGTCGAGGCATTAACCCAACCTACTTTTTAAAAAAAAAAAAAAAATTTGATTTTTTTATTTTCTTTAGGATTTCATATTAATAACCCTGAAATCTTCACGTTTTCACCGATTTCGCCTCTGGTTGGTTCCGATTTGACCCACTAACCTTTAACCCAGTACCCCAACCAATTCAGTGGCTGGTATGCGTTTAATAACCTTGAAAATAACACAAAATATTTACGCAGTTTCCTTTTCTCTCTTAATTTTTCTCTTTTGTTCTCTTTCTTTTCTCTAAACCTTAATATGGCATCAGAGCTAAAGGCTCAAACGCTGTGATTGATGTCATGGCTTCCGGTAATCCCAAAGCTGCAGATCTCACTCAAAATACTGGTATTATTGAATTTAACCATGCTATAGCGAAACTCACTTAAAACAATTTTCTACCATGGAGGCAACAAGTTTTGGCTAGAATACGTGCTCATGATCTTAAACACTTCCTGACTAGCGATAAAATACCGGTGAAGCACGAATCAACCAGGACACTTACAGATTCATACATTCGATGGCTCAAACAAGATCAATGTCTTGTTTCCGGGCTTCTTTCTACCGTTTCTGAGGATATGCATACTAGGCTTGTAGGCTGTTCTACAGCTCATCATCTTTGGAGTTGTGTCGTCGACTTTTTCGATTCTCAAACCAGAGAAAAGACTCAGCATTTCAAAATAGAACTCAGAAATACAAGGAAAGGTCCTTCTCATTCTATCTCTGAATATCATCATTGAATTAAGGCATTAATTGATTGTTTGATTTCCGTTGGAGAGACTTTTACTGTGCAAGAACATATTGATGTCATTTTGGAAGGGCTGCCTGAGGACTATGACGTAATTGTCATGATTTTCACCGCACAAAAACACAAGTTTACTTAGTGAAATTGAATCTTTGTTGTTAGCACAAGAAATGAGAGTTTCAAAATCCTTAAAAGCCGACTCAGCTGATACTATTTCAATTAATCTTGCTACTAACTCAGAAGTGAGCATTGGTTATTCTAGCGCTGCTCCTTCTTAGTAGAAATTTCAAGCTGCTCAAGAATCATCTTTGTCGATATATCACAACCAGCTTCCTGTTGAACAAAATCGAGGTCAGACTTTTAGAGGAAGAGGTGGAGGTGGTCGCTATAGAGGAAGAGCCAAAAGATCTAATCTATGTTGTCATTACTGCTGCTTCACCATATGCTATTCCTTCTTTTGCACCATCACCAACACCTACATACTACTATGATTACTCTTGGATTCATGATTCAGGTGCTTCTCATCATGTTACTCCTCATTACTAGAACATGACGCAAGCTGCACCTACGAGTAACTCATCTAATCATGTTTTTGTTGGTAATGGATCAGGTGTGCATATCCTTCATAAAGGCTTAACTGTTCCGCCTTCTCTTAATCCAAAGTATCCATTTTGACTGAATAATGTTTTTCATGTTCCAAACATTATCCATAATCTAATGAGTGTATTTAAGTTGGCTAAGGAGAACAATGTCTATTTTGAGTTTCATCCTCTCTTGTTCTGTATTAAATCATGGGTAACTCATCAAATCCTGCTCAAGGGACACCTCAGAAGTGATGGATTCTATTACTCTGATGATATGCGTCCTGTTCTTGCTCATTCATCTGCTCGAGTTTCTTCGATTTCAAAGCATGTGCAGCCTTCTCAAGTTCTGATGTCAACTGTTTCACCATGTGACTCTTCTGCTCAATCTTTGGATCATGGCTCAACTATTAATTCTCTGAGTCAATCACATTCTCATCAGGATAACAGTAATTCTACCTCTGATGTACTTGCCTTATGGCATTATAGGTTTGGTCATGCTTCAATGCCAACTGTTATACGGCATGTCAAAGATTGTAATCGTGCAAAACTTGATCAAGTTCCTCATTTTGCTGTTCATCTTGTTTCCTTGGCAAACTACATCGCAGCCCCTCTCCCTCTACTCACACTGAATATGCCAAACCCATTCAGCTTATTTTTGCTGATCTTTGGGGTCCTGCTCATTGTAATTCTGCTTCTGGTTTTTCCTATTATATTGCTTTTGTTGATGCTATTTCCAAATATATTTGGTTATATCCCATTAAACACAAGTCTTATGTTCTTTCAACCTTTACTCAGTTTAAGGCAATGGTTGAAAATCAATTTGACTGCAAAATCAAGGCATTACAAATTGATAGGGTGGTGATGAATTTAAAGCATTTGATCCATGTTTGCTTCTGCATGGTATGATTCACAGAGTTTCTTGTCCTCATAATCATACTCAAATGGGTTCCGTTGAACAAAGACATAGACATACTGTGGATGTTGGCTTAACTATGCTTGCTCATGCTCATCTGCTTATGAAATTTTGGGATGATCCTTTTGTAGTTGCAGCCTTTGATCATCAATAGACTTCCATCTTCAGCTATTAACTATGAAGTCCCTTATACCAGACTGTTTCACAGTTCTCCTGACTACAATTTTCTCAAGGTGTTTGGTTGTGCATGTTATCCACTATTGAGACCTTATAATACTTAGAAGCTATCTTTCCGATTTGTTGAATGTACTTTTCTTGGTTACAGTCCTAAGCACAAAGGTTATAAATGTCTTGATCCCTCTGGCAGGATATATCTTTCCAGAGATGTCAAATTTCATGAACATTCCTTTCCCTTCTTGCGTCAATCTGGTTCATGTTCTACACAGTTGCCACAGTATGGCTCTATTGCTTCCTCTCTCATTCTGCTGTGATTATGAATATTATCTGGCAGGCCAAAAAAAGAATATTATAAGTTTTTTGCCCAAAAAATATACTCCCTCCGGTCCTAATTATAAGACAAATTTAACTTTTTTGAGAAATTAAGGAAACTAATTAAATTATTTTATAGTATTTTTATTTTTATTTTTTTCTTCAAACTAATTAGTTTCACTAATAAATTAATATATAATCTAAGGATACATAACATATGATATAATTAAGCAACTTATTTAGCTTTCTTAATTTCTCCAAAAAAAGTCAACTTTATCTTATAATTAGAACTGGAAGAAGCAAAGAAAACTTTTAGAAAAAACAAGTGGTAAAATTGGATCATGATTTATGAATGGAGAACAAATGGGTGCGTGAGGCATACTAGGCACCAACTAAATGCTAAGTGCATGTTTGCATTGGCGGTAGAATCTATTTTTTTAACATGATTTATCATGTATAAGATAAATATGTGAGAAAATTTTTTATCTCGACTTGCATAAATGTATTTCTCCAATTCTAAATCAAACACGCCTCAAGTGAGTCACGGTTAGGATGAAACTCAAACTTGGACATTTGGAAAAATGCAACATAAATGTTGAATAGTACTAGTGCGTAAGGTGATGTAAATGCTTCAACCCCCAGAATATGATGCTAAAAATTTAGGGAAAATCACACTTAGGTCTCACGGACCAGAAAAAATAATAAAAAAGTCCCATATTAGATTCCCCTATTAAAAAAGTCCTTAGGGACCTCAGTGATATAAATTTTAAATGTGAAATTACCTTTTTGCCCTTAGTAAATAATATTTGAATATTATATGATATCAAGTTATATGACTAGGTTCAGGTACTTGTCAATCGCCACTCTAAGACTTGTTAGTATAAGCATATTTACTTGTCAATGAAAGCTGTTTTAGTTAATATAGATGGGTTTATCAATAGCCACTCTATGACTTGTTAATATAGTTATGTCTACTTGTCAACGGAAGCTATTTTAAATTGTACTAGAAACTGACAATAGTTAACACACTACTACAGAATTATGATATAACCACCCCAATGGACATCCCAATTTTAAAATTGGGTGGTTAAAAAGGAAGGCGGAGGCATTTTCGTAATTATGTATACGTAGAGAAACTTTTAGACGTCCCAAATTTGAATTTGGGACGCCTAAAGTAGAGTTTAGACGTCCCAAATTTTATTTGGGATGCCTAAAGGTTTCCACTGGCGCGAAAAAAATAAATTAAAAAAATTTAACTTACTTTAGACGTCCCAAATGGGATTTGGGACGCCTAAAGTCATGTCAGAAATTCTGACATGCGTAAGACTTTTCTTCCCTTTTCTTCATTCCCATGTCAGAAACACATCCCTCCTTTTCCATCTTTCCCATCCCCCATGACTTCTCTTCCCTTTTTTCTTTCATTCCCGTGACTTCGTCTTCTCTATCTACACCATGGGTATGCTTTTTCATTATTTTCTTTTCTTCATTACACTTCGTCTTCCTCTCTTCCTTTTCTTCATTCCCTTTTCCTCCACCTCCTTTGCTCTCACCCTCTGACGAACGCCTCCTCCACCTTTTTTCCCCCTCCGGCGTAGACCTCCCACTTTCATCGTTGCTTTCAGCCTTCGGCGTACCTCTCCTCTCCACTGTGCATAAACAACTCCTCCAACGTCTTCTCTCCACCTTGGAAGCACATAGATACCGTTGGCTGCCCTCTCCCCTACTTTCATCAGGTTTATTTTTTTTTTAAATATAAATTTACATGAAGAATTAAGTTAAACTTGCAATGTGAAATTATTATAATGCTTTCAATTTATTTACATGATTCTAGTTATTGGAGTGTTTTTCCCTTGATTGTTTTTTTTTTCAGAATCATAAACTAGTTGTTAGTAGTTATGCAATACTAATAATGTTTTTGTTTTATACGTTTAGAGCTTGGAAATAGAGGGAAATACATATGTATATTTAGTTTGATGAAATGAACAACAATTAGTTTATAGTTGTTAGTGACAAACATTTTGACACTTTCTGGTTGTTGTTATACATATATAATATTAGGTTGTATGAGTTGTTGTTATTATACATATATATATAGTAAAAAGATTGCAATGCTAGATGTCTTTATCATTTTGTAAGGGATATTTTGTGGTTTATGAATCCATCTTCAATTCTGTTTCTGCAATTTTAATTTGCTGGGTAATGAAGAATATAAATAATAATTTAAAAAAAATAAAACTTTTTAATGTCCCAAATTAAGAATTGGGATGTCTAAAGTCCCTCTGTGGAGGACTTTAGACGTCCCAAATTGAGATTTGGGAGGTCTAAAGTCCTCCACGGGGGGACTTTAGACGTCCCATTTTTTTTGGGACGTCTTTTCTTAAAACATACTACGCCCCCTACATAGACGTCCCCCAGTTTTTGGATGTTAAAAGTGCCAAAATAGGGACGTTAAAACCCTTTTTTGTAGTAGTGACATAGATGGACCTTGTCAATAGCTACTCTTTCACTACTACAAAAAAGTAAAGCTGTGGCGCTTATAATTGCATTAACTGTGGCACTAGAGAAGTGCCACATATCTGGATGCCACTAAAAAAAGCTGTGGCACTTGGAAGCGCCACAACATTTTAAAATTTTTTTTTTTAAAAAATACCCTCCTATGGCGCTTGTTTGAGGAAGTGCCACAGGAGGGGGGCCTCCTGTGGCGCTTGCTCGAGCAAGCGCCACAGTAGGGGGGTCCTACTGTGGCGCTTGCTCGAGCAAGCGCCACAGTAGGGTCCCTTTTTTTTTTTCTTTTTTCTTCTTCTTCTTTTTTTTCCTGTGGCTCTTTTTTATGCTTCCTGATTGTGAAGTTTTATATAAAATGAGTGGATTTCGTGTTTATCATCTCCACAAATTGTCAATCTTTCTATTTTATATTTCAACCTATTATATATATATATATATATAATTTTCATATTTAAAATTCAAGTTCCCCAACAATAATGTTCTTACATTAATACTCTCCAAAGCTAACATAAAAAATATCACAATACAAGAACTTGATATGTGAACACAGTACATCAACAACTAATTAAGTAAATTAAAAGATTACTAAAAAACGCAAGCTTGTCGGCAAAAAAATTTAAACAAAGCAAAAAGGCAAACGAAACAAGCTAGGTTTTCATTCTTTCCTATTAAATTAGGAACAAAAAGGCAAACGTTATATTACGGTTTATCTTGACTAAAAAAAAATTTAAACAAAGCAAGCTAGAATGAAATAGTCTTCTTCTTACAAATCTATTAATTGACCAGCGCAGGGAGTGGGAGACCACGTTGGTGATGCTAGCTTGAGTGACGAGTGAGCGTGTGGGTGTGTTTTTTAGTGTGAAGATGATAGGAAATGGAGGGAGGGGGCCGACGGATCCACTAAAAAGATGAGAAAAGGGAAAGTAGTTTAATGGAGGAGAGAGTAGTTAAATAATTAAAGTGGAGTAGTAGTCAAAAAGAGAAGGAATGGGAGACGGACACAGGACCACTACGCGGGAAATGAAATAATTAAGAGATACACTATCAATTTGAATTTTTTTTTTTTTAAAAAAGTAGGCAAGTGTGGCGCCTAAATAAATAGGCGCCACACATTGCCACAAATCAGCTGCATTAGGCGCCACAGCTGATCAAGTCATTATCATGTGTGGCGCCTATTTATTTAGGCGCCACACATGCCCACTTTTTTTTAAAAAAAAAAAATTAATGCTACAGCTGTGGCGCTTGGTGGGTTAGGCGCCACAGCTGCTTTAGTGTGGCGCCTGCCTAGGCCTCCTCAATTGTGACACTTAATCTATTAGGCGCCACAGCTAGTACCCAAAATTAAAAAAAAAATTATAAAGGTAAAAAAAAAAAAAAAAAGGAGAAGCTGTGGCACTTGTTTAAAGAAGTGCCACAAAATGTGCGCCACCTTTTATCCTTTTTGTAGTAGTGTTTGACTTGTCATTATAGGTATATAGACTTCTTAAAATAGGGAAAACTTATCAAAATAGGCACATATACTTGCTAATGTCTAATTGCCATTATAGATACATAAATTTGTCAAAATAGACACATACACTTGTCAAAATATGTACATATACTTGCCAATGTATAACTTGTCAAAATACGCACATAAACTTGTCAAAATAGGTATATAAACTTGTTAAAATAAACACATACACTTGTCAACGTATAACTTGTCAAAATACACACATAAACTTGTTAAAATAGGTACATAAACTTGTCAAAATAGACATATACACTTGTCAAAGTATAACTTGCCATTATATGTACACAAACTTAACAAAATAGGCACATAAACTTGTCAAAATAGGCACATACACTTGCCAATATATAACTTGTGACAATACACAAATTGACTTTGTTAGGCTTTGTGTTAACTATGGTTGGAGAAGAGGGTTTTGACAACAGATCAATGTGTGTATTTTAACAAGTTATACATTGGCAAGTGTATGTGCCTATTTTGACAAATTTATGTGCCTATAATGACAAGTTGTACATTGGCGAATATATATGCCTATTTTGACTAGTTATACATTGGTAAATGTATGTACCTATTTTTATAAGTTATACACTAGCAAGTGAACGCACCTATTTTAACAAGTTTGTGTGTCTATTTTAACATTGGCGGGTTTATGTATCTATTTTGACAAGTTATACATTGGCGGTATGGGCCTATTTTGGCAAATTTATGTGCCTATAATGGTAAATTATACATTGATAAATTTATATGCCTATAATGACAAGTCAAAGAGTGGTCATTGACAAACTCATCTATGTTACCTATTCTCATTTTTACAGTACAATTTCAAACAGCTCCTGTTGACAAGTGGACGCAACTATATTGATAAGTCATAGAGTGGTCATTGACAAGCTCATATATGTTAACTAAAATAGCTCTCGTTGACAAGTGGATGCATCTATATTATTATAGAGTAGCGATTGACAAGTACATGAACCTAATCATATCAAAATATCAATTACTAAGGGCAATACGGTAATTTAACATTTGGAATTTATATCATTGAGGTTCCTATGGACTTTCCTAATAGGGGAATCTACAGGAAGACTTTTTTGTTATTGTTTCTAGTCCTTAGAACCTAAGTGTGATTTTTCCAAAATATTTTATGATTAATAAAATCCCAGTTGGCATCTCGAATAATGAATGTGCCACTACTTTTGTGGGAGCCTCCCAGTTTTCTGTTTTTTTTTTAACATAGTACATGTGACTTTCGCGCCACATGAGCCTCCCACCGTCGGTGGCAATATAAAATTCAACCTTTTTATTTTAATTTATATTTTTCCTTTTCGGCACCGCAGGAGTTCGTTTTCGTAATTTTTTGAAAGTTGTCTATGACACAGGCAACAACTGTGATTGGCCAAGACGAGATTAGGCAATAGCTGAAAGCAAATGGAAAAGGCCAGGAGACGACAGTAATTAATTAAGGGCTAAGGACGTGAAAGTGGCCTCTCTGTGAAATGATGTGGATTGATTGGGGCAGAAGAGAAGCTCCAATCAAGGGCACATGCCATTAATTGCTAAAATAAGAGGACAAACCATCTTTTTCGTTACCCCAGACGGAGAGGTCACAACCCTTAGTCCTTTACTAGAGATAGAGACTAGAGATTAGAAGGACAACTGATAATTATTTTTGCGTCACTCAACGTGCATCGCTGAAGTTGCGTCTTCTTGTTAAAGGGACATGGAATGAAGCCTGCTGATCTCAATTCTAATTCAATTAGACACACACACAAGAACAATATAATATCAGGCTTCATCTTTGGACCTTAGTTTATCTTTTCTCTCCCTTCGGGCTCTTGCAATGTTCGGTGAGATAGGATTTGGGTTTTGTCCAATGACCCATAAAATAAGTCATTAACCCATTATTTTTAAATATAACACAATTTTCCTTTTTATTCAAAATTGGAATCACACCCTGTCCTCCACCTTCTTCCACCATTCCCTCCGCCTCCCCCCCCCCTTCTGTTTCTACCTTCTACTTCTGCCGCCATATTCTCTCTCCTCGCCATGTATTTTGCCCCCTATCTCACCTACAAAAGATCATTTCTATACACGTTATGTGACCTTCTTAAAAAAACAAAGGATGTACTATGCTTGAGAAATGTTAATTTTTATCAATGTTTAATGAAGTAGTAAAAACTACTCCCTCTAACCCTAAATACAAAACATATTTGAAAAGTTAATATTAATTCTAATTATAAGACATAATTGTCTTAATTGTTATAATACAAACTTTTCTTTGTTTCCGTCCAGAGGGGTAGCTCTAGATTTGTTCATGGGCTTGGATTGAGTGTAAATTTAATCAAGCACAAACTTAACATGAGATCATCAGTAACTGCCTAGATGTGAGAGTTGTACTTGTACATGTGGGCGTGCGTACAAATACTCACCAACAATGACATGCAGGATTGTAATCTGTCAAATACTCACCAAGAAAACACATATGAATTAATCATGTCATCACCAGGAGACCAGATACAGCCCCAAGGCAAATGAATTGCTTCCACAATATAATAATCGTAATGGGTTCAATGGCCAGCTGCGACCAGTGGATAGCTATAACAATGCATTGATCAATTTTTTTTTGGGGCCACGCTTGAATTTTGTTTCTTCTTTGTATGACTGCCAGTGATGAGAACGGAGGACGAAAAATTGTTACGCAAGGCACCTACAATCTGCATCTGTGTATTTTGCAGGCGGGACATTAGTTTCTCTTGAGCCAAATTATGATTCCATGAATTTTTATGACAAACATTTCCTTAATAGCCATGCGATCCACGATATATTCTCAATTTAATGTGTTTGCCTTCTTTATTACTATATGAAGTTTATAATACTTTTCACTCCAAGGGCAGTCACACACAGCACATCGTAAAACATGATACGGCAAATGATAGTTCATGATGTTATATTCATTGAGTTTTTTTTTTTTTTTTGCCACTCATAATAAGTGCATGTTCCTAATGTTTGAATTTGTGTTCTTCTTACGAGAGCAAAACAACTTATCACCTCAAATAATAGCTTCTAGGTATGCCTATGTGTTCTGTAATAAATACATTAACTTCTTTTAATTGTAGAGCAAGTAAGCTAGAGGCATACATGGAAAAAAAATTATTAATGCTAATTAAGACTCCTTACAAAATTATTAATGTTTAGGACTGAAAAATCTTATAAGATGTGATAAATTTTAAAAGTCAGATATGGTGTCTTAGCATTATATTATTGACTTCATACTTCATTTCCATTCATACTTCATTTCCCCTTCTGTCTCTCCGTTGATTGCTCTATTTCACTGTCACCTACCCTATTTTTTCCCTATATAAGTCTTATGTAATCTACATTTCATATATGAATAAGAGATTAAGCTCCATGAGCTAATATGGTATCAGAGAGTAGGCTTTGAGCTTCAATCCTCTGCCCAAAATAAGGCAGAACCAATGGCGACAGTGAGGCTGAGAGAGAGAGAGAGAGAGAGAGCACAGCGTCAGGACCCTCTGTGTTCTACTGTCCGTGAGCGTGTGTAGCTACACCGCCCACTTCAGGGTGACCGGAACACGCCGATCGGCATTTCCCAGAAGTCCGATCACCATCCGACCGGCGAGTAAAGCACACACGCCTCCACAGTATTGGTGCATGAACCCCACGCGCCGGCGACTTCCCAGATTCTGGCAGCACGTGAACCCCACGCGTCGGCGACTCCAGAAACCTCAGACGACTCCAAATCAATTTTTTACCAGATTTTATGGATCCCTTGCAATTTCCTCCCTTGTTTGGGTCCATTCCAACTGCTTTTATGTCGGGAACCAATGGTAACAATCAAACCACAACCTCTACCTCTAGTACTACTACTTCCTCTCTGTCTTCTCCTGTACCTTCCATAAACACCACTCTACCAGAATTTCCAGAAAATCAGATTATGGTCATTAACCATAAACTCAATGGGAAAAACTACCTTCAATGGTCTCAAAGTGTGTTGAGATACATTCGTGGAAGGAGAAAAGAAAAATATATTAATGGAGACGCCCCTCAACCAGCTCTTGATGATCCAAGTTTCGACACATGGTTTGCAGAAAATAATCAAGTTATGACTTGGTTATCCAACTCTATGACCGTGGATATTAGCGAAGGATATCTCTTAGCCAACACGGCCAAGGAGATATGGGATGCAGCAAAAAGGACATACTCATCACTAGACAACACTGCAGCCTTGATCCATTTGAAACGCCAACTCCGAGACTTGAGACAAGGAAATATGACGGTGACTAAGTACTATAATGCTTTGCTGAAACTTTGGCAACAACATGATCTATTTGAGGTACATCCATGGGAAGTTGTCAAGGATGCTCAATTGTATCGGAAAATACTGGAAGAAGGAAGAATTCATGATTTTCTTCTTGGACTCAACAATTCCTTTGAAGACATAAGAGGAAGAATTATGGGTTTAAAACCCCTACCACATCTATTTGATGTAGTTAATCATGTTCAGTTTGAAGAAAGCAGAAAACTCCTCAGTCAAAGCAGCCAGAAGTACATTGAGGGCTTAGCTCTAGCAATGAAAGGGCCACAAGATGAAAGGAAAAACACTAAATGGTGCAATTACTGCAAGAAGAAAGGCCACATAAAGGAAGAATGCTGAAAACTCCATGGCAAGCCTTCAACTGGAAAACAACATGCCTAACAAAGTCACCTCACTACCACTGAACAGAAAGTGAAAGATGTCGACCACCTAAGCCAGGAAGAATTATAAATGCTTTGCCAGATGCTTAACAATCAAAATAAGTCAAACTCTGTTCCTAGTATGAATCTTGTACAATCAGGTAATTCCGTCGTACCCCTTAATGCTGTAGTGACTAGTGAAGATACTTGGATTATTGACTCCGGAGCTACAAATCACATGACCGGTAACAAAACTTTAGTCCAAAACCTTAAATTCTGTAATGAACACCTCAAAGTAAAAGTAGCTAATGGTGTATTCACCAAGGTTGCGGGTATTGGCACAGTCACATTATCTGATCACTTGAAAATACAAAATGTTTTATATGTGCATGCACTCACTTGTAACCTCATATCTGTAAGCAAATTAACTAGAGGTCAAATATGCCGAGTTATCTTTGATGATAATCTTTGCATCTTTCAGGATTTAAAAACGAGGAGGACGATTGGAACTTTTAGAGAATGGGATGGACTGTTCTACCTTGAAGGATCAAACTTGAAGAACACGTAGAAGGCAAGAAGAGCACTGGTTAGCTCCAATTCTCAAAATCATGAAGCATACTTGTGGCACTGTCGCACAGGCCACCCTAGTTTTGATTATATGAAACATGTGTTTCCAAATTTATTCAATAAAAATTCAATTCATTTTCATTGTGAAACTTGCCAACTTGCAAAACAAACTAGATCTTCATATCCCAAACAGCCTTATACACCTTCCTCACCATTCACATTAATTCATAGTGACATTTGGGGTCCTGCTCGAACAAAAACCCTCAACAATGCTAGATGGTTTATTACTTTTATAGATGATCACTGCAGAACCATATGGGTTTATTTAATGAAAGACAAATCCGAAGTCGCCAAAGTATTTCAAAACTTCTATACCTTTGTGCGAACCCAATTCAATGCTTACATCAAGGTACTGCGAAGTGATAATGGCAAGGAATACATAAGCAACACTTTTAAAGAATTTCTTGATCAGCAAGGAATTCATCACCAAACTTCCTGCCCTTACACCCCTCAACAAAATGGAGTAGCTGAACGAAAGAACCGTCATCTGTTAGAAGTAACCCGAACCATACTAATGGAATGAAATGTTCCTACCATTTTTTAGGGTGATGCTATACTAACCGCAGCATATCTCATCAACCGTATGCCATTCAAAGTTCTCAATTACTCCACTCCTATCCAAAAACTCCTTGAACACTTTCCATATTGCCCACTAATCAATTCATTACCACCAAAGGTGTTTGGTTGTGTTGTCTTTGTTCACAAAAATAATGGCAACAAATTTGCTGCTCGAGCTGACAAATGTATCTTTCTCGGCTACTCTCCGACTCAAAAAGGGGTACAAATGCTATTGTCCTATGTCTAGGAAACTTATTGTCTCCCGAGATACAGTCTTCTCGGAAGACGAAGCGTATTATCCCAAAGTATCCATTCAGGGGGAGCACTCTGATATTGAATGGCTAATCCTGACAAACCTGAACCACCATCACCACAACCTAATCTTATACCCATCATTGACTCACTACTTTCCACAAGCCAACCTAGTCTTATTCAAGTTGATCATGAATCCGAATGTCTTCCACCTCAACCTGAACTGACACATAATGAATTGGAAACAAATGTTAATGAATTGGAAACAAATGTTGAGATCAATTCAGGGATGGATACTGAACAGCAACGAGATGAAGAGTCCAGACTACAAATTCAAGATGAATCGAACACTGGTAAAACCATCTCTCCCATTCAAAGGAATGACCATGACTCCAATTTGGGATTAAATCATGAAGAACTAGGTTGGTCTATTGCATTGAGAAAAGGGGTAAGATCTTGTACTCAGCATCCAATTCAACGTTTTGTCTCATATAATAACCTATCTACAAAAATGCAAAGCTTTGTTGTAAATAGTGCACAGATTAAAATCCTAAACACGTTTCAACAAGTTATAGTTGATCTGAATTGGAAGCAAGCTGCAGAAGATGAGTTGAGGGCACTCAAGGATAATAAAACGTGGGAGATTACAACTCTTCCCAAAGGGAAGAAACCAGTAGGATGCAAGTAGATCTTCAACCCAAAATTCAATCCTGATGGTAGTATCAATAAATACAAGGCAAGACTTGTTGCAAAGGGATATACCCAGACATATGGAGTTGATTATCAGGAGACATTTGCTCCAGTAGCCAAGCTTAATACCATCCAAGTGCTATTATCAATTGCAGCCAACTTGGATTGGTCGTTGCACCAACTGGACATGAAGAATGCATTTTTTGAATGGAAACTTGGAAGAAGAAGTTTACATGGAGATTCCAGATGGAATTCTAGCTCCTAACAACTCTGTATGTAAACTCAACAAGTCATTATATTGTACGGACTTAAGCAATCTCCTAGAGCGTGGTTCGGTAGATTCACCAAAACGGTGAAAGGACTTGGGTATACTCAGGGACAAGCAGATGACACGTTGTTCATCAAACATGTTAATGGCTTAGTTACTATCTTGATAGTCTATGTTGATGACATAGTCATTACAAGAAATGATGAACAATCCATTACTCAACTAAAACAGGACTTGTCAACTGAATTCCAAGTGAAAGATCTTAGACAAATGAGGTATTTCCTGGGTATGGAAGTGGCAAGAACTAAAAAAGGCATCAACGTATCCCAGCGGAAGTATACACTAGATCTGTTGCATGAAACAGGAATGTTAGGGGCACAACCTGAAGGAACACCTATAGAAGAAGGTTGTCGCTTAGAAATCAAACCAAATGGTGTTCCAGTCAACCCAGAACGGTACAAAAGAATTGTCGGGAAACTCATATACTTGACCCACACACGTCCAGACATTAGCTATGCAGTTGGAATAGCAAGTCAATTCATGCACCAGCCACAAGAAGAACACATGGCGGCTGTGTACAGAATCCTAAGCTATTTGAAGTTTAATCCTGGAAGAGGGATCTTTTTTAAGAAAAGCACTATCAGAAATATTGAGATCTACACTGATTCAGATCATGCAAAAGACAGGGAAACTAGAAGATCAGTCTCCGGATACTGCACATATGTGTGGGGAAATCTGGTTACATGGAGAAGCAAGAAACAGACTGTTGTGTCAACAAGTAGTGTGGAAGCGGAACTGAGAGCTGTTAACAATGGAGTACATGAAGGAATTTGGGTCGTCAGATTACTGAAGGAGTTGGGGATTTCACATGAGGGACCAATATAAGTTTGGTGTGACAACAAGGCCAGCATTGAAATGGTCAAGAACCCAGTTTATAATGATAGGACAAAACATGTTGAGATAGACAGACACTTCATTAAAGAAAAGATTGAAGGAGGTATCATGAATCTATCCTACATCAGATCTGAAGACCAAATTGCAGATGTTATGACAAAACCACTAAGCAGACCTAAATTTGAAAGATTTCGGTGCAAGCTGGGAATGATTGACATATATACTCCAGCTTGAGGGGGATTGTTAAAAGTCAGATATGGTGTCTTAGCATTATATTATTGACTTCATACTTCATTTCCATTCATACTTCATTTCCCCTTCTGTCTCTCCGTTGATTGCTCTATTTCACTGTGTCACCTACCCTGTTTTTTCCCTATATAAGTCTTATGTAATCTACATTTCATATATGAATAAGAGATTAAGCTCCATGAGCTAATAATAAATATTGAAGATCATATTATAAAAGTCCTTTTAGTAAAATATCGGCTGGAATGTGGGATAAGGGATGATAAAGTGATACTTGAATAATCATCCTATTTTTATTATTTTATGATTATTTTCACTTACTTTTTGATTATTTTCAGTCTCTGGTTAGGAATAGCCTTTTTTTTTTTGTACCGGTAGTTATCATTATTCTTATAAGTAGCACTAGGGTTTCATTTTGACGATAGACTCAATTAGAATATAGGTACAAGCACGCTTGGATTCGAACTTATGTTTATTTTTCCTTACAGGGTTATACCGCATGCGACCCTAAAACCGACAAATTGTTAGTATACTCCCTCTTATTTCAATCACCCCATTTTCATGAAAAATAAGAACAGTATCAAAAAATATAATTTACACATTACACTCAACGACTTATTTGATTTATATTATAAGCGTTATGTATAGGAATTTTTTGTCCAAAATATAAATTCAATTTGAGGGTTACTCATTACTGTTTTATATTTTATTCCTATATAATTATTGATGAAAAGAAAGAAAGATAAGAGAACAAGGTGAAAATGATTTGTAAAGGTAAACGAAGAGAAAATTTTAATCAAGGTAAAATTATAAATTTTTATTAATTTTAAAACATATTTAATTACTTAATTGTCATTTCTTTATAGTTGTCAAATTCACGAATTAATTCTATGAGTTTATTATTTAATTTTATTTTTTAAAATTTATGAAGTCTAGGTTGTGTTAACCTGATATTAAACTTTTTCATTTACAGCTCATCACAAAGTTGTGTCAACTCGCTATTAAACTCATGTTAACTGTAAACTCATTAAACTTGTGAGTTCATATGCAAGTTTACTGTGTTTACATTTATACTTTATACCAGGCCAATTCAATTTTAAATTCGTGCTAGCATTTTCAGCTTGATCATATTTAATGGCTTTATATGTAAAATTCATAGAAATTTCATTGTTAAGTATAATAAAGTATTAATGTTAATGAATTTACTTTTAATTTATATTTAAAATATGTGTAAATCAAATAATTATCATTATTTATATTTTTATTATTTAATTATATACCTTTAACACCCATTTTTATTGAGAAAAACAATCTCTCATAAGTTTAAGATTTGAGCTCATGATTTGAATTTACATTTTTATCGAGATTTTTTTTTTTTGATACTGAAAATGGTGGGTAAGTGGGCATACCACTCCAGCCTTCTGTCAGGCGCGTACGGGGGGAGGCCTCCCAAAAAAGTTTGCTCCATTCCCATCACCTCAGCCTCGAATACAGGAGGTGATGGTTAAGAGACAAGAACCCCTTCCATCCATATCAACTTCTGTTGGTTTTTGTCGAGAGTTTAAATAAGGAAAATACTTACATCAAATTCCTTATATCTATTTTGTCAAGTTCTCCAATCACATGTGACCATGTGTCCTATTTTTGAATTATTATCAATTAAGTATAAATCCAAATGTGAAAAATATGACACATGGTCATATGTGATTGGAGAACTTGATATAACAGATATAAGGAACTTGATATAAATATGTTCATTTAAATAAACACTTTCTTACCACGAGTTTTGTGGTGATAAGAACGTGTTAGAAGCTAGAACTCGTGAGTTTTGCATTTTGTATATTAAATTCCTCACCAATCACATGTGACCATGTGTCCTATTTTTGAATTATTATCAATTAAGTATAAATCCAAATGTGAAAAATATGACACATGGTCATATGTGATTGGAGAACTTGATATAACAGATATAAGGAACTTGATATAAATATGTTCATTTAAATAAACACTTTCTTACCACGAGTTTTGTGGTGATAAGAACGTGTTAGAAGCTAGAACTCGTGAGTTTTGCATTTTGTATATTAAATTCCTCACCACCTGTTGGTGGAAATAAATGTCCTTCCTTTTCCATGGTCATTGCAATTCGCTCCGTATTTGTGGACTGTGGGACTTTTCTATTTAAACTTAATAAAATAGGGATAAAAATACTGGCCAAAAGTCAGAAAGCAGAGTGTAGAGAAAAGTGATGAGTATGGCGAAATCACTTGAATGTGAAGGCTTTTGGCTGGGCTGCCAGGGATACCTCTACCCATCTTTCTCTTTTTACCATTTTGTGGTATAGAGAAAGCAATCGGGAAATTCAGCGCTATCTTTTAGCAAAGAATTTCTATCATTCAGTTTATTTTTTTTCGATGTTTAGATGAAAACGTGTTTCCCATTTGCGCGTAGCAATTTTACAAAACTGTTTTGCCTGATGAGCAGTATATGTTTTAGCTTAACAACATCTAATCTTAGTGTCTTGCTAACCGCCGGATTTTGATTATTCTATAGGCAGATACCTGTAATGAATGGGCTTAAGAATAAGGAAGAAGCCCAAGAAAGTGGTGACCCAAATAATGAAGCCCATGTAGAGCCACGTAGGAGTAACAGAATGCGCAAGACCACATGGAAGGTAAGAGAGAATGAAGCATAAAAGGAATGGGCAGCAAGGCAGAGGATAAGGAAGATTTTAGAAGATGCTCTCTCTCTGATATTTCTATATTTTCTGTTATTCTCTTGAGACTATCGTATTGCTTCTGTGATTCTGCTATTCTGCAATATGACAGAATTAGTTAATTTTCATCATTGTTTTTATATTTGCAATTGAGAATTCTCTGTAAACATTGAGCTTATCCTTTGAGATTAATACAGAGATAGATTGCTTCCTGGTATATTCATCTTCATTTTATACAGGGTATAACATTTGGTGCTTTCATTCTACTATCATGGCTGACAATACTCGTCTTCACACTCTGAATACTGAGATTCAACGATTGAGCGACGCCTTCGCTGAATCGGAGCGGACGAACTCTACTCGTTTCTCTAATGTCGAATCCTCGATGACGACGGCCACTGCTCGTCTCCAGAGTGTAGAACATTCCATGGCTTCCATATCTCGGTCGGTCGATGCGTTAACCAGGGGATTTGAGAACTGGACACAACTTCATGCTGTTCCATCACCGAATTCGTCATCTGGTTCGTCTGGAAATTCTGGGTCTTCTACTTCTTTTGGCCGCCAGATTAAGTTGGAGATGCCGCGATTTGATGGTACGGATACGTTGAGCTGGTTATTTCGAGCAGAGCAGTATTTCTCTTTTTATCAAATCTCTGATGATCAACGTATACTAGTGGCCTCTGTGCATTTCGAAGGATCTGTGGTTCCTTGGTTTCAGTTGATGCAGAAAACAAACCAGATCCCCACTTGGCGTACTCTGGCTTTGGCCATTGAAAAGCAATTCGGTCCTTCTCATTTTGAGAATCCTCGAATTCAATTGTTTAAACTCTCACAATCCGGTTCTGTTGCAGATTTTCACACTACTTTTATGGCAACGGCTAACAGAGTTGATGGGTTATCCGATGAAGCCATGCGTGACTGTTTTCTCAGTGGGTTGAAACCGGCATTGCGTAATGAGGTTATGGCCCAAGAACCTTTTTCTCTTCATCGGGCTGCTTCTTTGGCCCGTTTATTTGATGAAAAGTTCATTTCGTCTGGGTCGGGTTTCAAGGGTCCGGTTGGTTCTAATACTTGGTCTAATTCCTTTGGTTCCAAAGCCAGTAGTCCATCGCCTGCAGCTTCAAGTTCGTCGGTGCCTTCGAAACCATCTACCGGTTTATTGCCTACGCCGTCGTCTAAACCGATGCCACCGATTAAGCGATTAACGGCAGCTGAAATGCAACTTCGCCGAGAGAAGGGTCTGTGCTACAACTGCGACGAGAAATTTACTTGGAATCACAAATGCCCTAACCGCCAATATTTGTTGCTACAAGTAGACGATGATGACTTACCTCCTCCTATCACCACACCTGAGTATCTGCCTCCGCCTGATCCGCCGAATACCGATATAGGTGACACAGGTGTACCTCATGTCTCTTTTCATGCTTTCCACGGTTCCTCGAGTCGTACCACCATTCGTTTCTCTGGTTTGATTCATGGAACCACTGTTCAGATTTTGATTGATGGGGGCAGCTCCGATAACTTCATTCACCCACGGATTGTCTCCCACTTGAAGTTGCCATTGCATTCTTCTAATGATAAGGTTATGGTTGGCAACGGACAAATAATGCGAGGGGAAGGTATGGTACATCAGTTTGTTGTTAATATTCAGGGTCATAATATTCCCTTGTCTGCTTATGTTTTACCTATTGCTGGGTCTGATTTGGTTATGGGCTCTTCTTGGTTAGCTACATTGGGTTCTCATATTGCTGACTACAGTACTGGCACTATTAAATTTTATTTGAACAATAAGTTTATTACGCTTACTGGGACTCAGTTGACATCCTCTGAACCTCTTCAATATCATCATTTTCGGCGTATTCAAGTTACTGATGCCGTGCATGAATTATTCACTATTGAATGTATTTCATCTGATAGTTCTGTGTCTCTCAATTTTCCTGAGAATTTACCACCAGATCTTCTTCAGTTGCTTAATCAATTTGCTGTGGTTTTTACGGCTCCAAAGGGCTTACCTCCACATCGTTCTTGTGATCATGCGATACCACTTCAGGAGGGTGTTCAGGCGGTAAAGGTTAGACCATATCGTTATCCTTTTAGTCAAAAAGCTATCATTGAACAAATGGTGACTGATATGCTTGATCAGGGCATTATCCGCCCTAGTACTAGTTCATTTTCAGCTCCTGTTTTATTAGTCAGAAAAAAGGATGGTACATGGCGTTTTTGTACTGATTATCGTGCTTTGAATGCTGTTACTGTTAAGGATTCTTACCCTATGCCTACTGTCGATGAGCTATTAGATGAATTAAATGGGGCTGTATTTTTTTCTAAACTTGATCTTCGATCGGGGTATCATCAAATCCTGGTTAAGGAGTCTGATTGTCATAAGACTGCTTTCCGTACTCATCATGGTCTATATGAGTGGTTAGTCATGCCTTTTGGCTTGACAAATGCCCCAGCCACGTTTCAAGCACTTATGAATGACATTTTTCGACCATTTTTGCGTCGCTTTGTATTAGTGTTTTTTGATGATATTCTCGTTTACAGTGCTGACTGGGAGTCTCATCTGCAACATTTGCACCAAGTTCTTACATGTTTATTAGAACATCAACTTTTTGCTAAGTTAGCTAAGTGTTCCTTTGCTCGTGATAGGGTCGAATATTTGGGCCATATTGTATCTACCAATGGTGTAGAAATGGATCCTACTAAGTTGACTGCCATTAAAGAATGGCCTATCCCAAGTACAGTATCTCAGCTTCGAGGATTTTTAGGATTGACTGGTTATTATCGACGTTTTATTCACCATTATGCGCATATTGCTGTTCCATTAACTAATTTACTGCAAAAGGACGCTTTTAATTGGTCTTCGGAGGCACATGTTGCTTTTAATACCCTAAAGCAAGCTCTTATTTCTGCTCCTGTGTTAGCTTTACCAGATTTTACTAAACCTTTTGTCATTGAAGTAGATGCATCAGGATCAGGAATTGGTGCTGTTCTTAGTCAAAATAGTCATCCAATTGCATATTTTTCTAAGAAATTGTCACCTCGGATGCAAGCTCGTTCTGCTTATGTTCGTGAACTTTATGCTTTGACAGAGGCTGTCTCTAAGTTTCGGCACTATTTAGTTGGTCATCCCTTTATTATTCGTACTGACCAACAGAGTTTGCGTCATTTGGCTGATCAGGTTATTCAAACTCCAGAGCAAGAGGCATGTCTTCCTCGGTTATTGGGTTATGACTATAAGATCGAATATAAATCTGGTAAGACTAATGTGGCCGCTGATGCCCTTTCTCGGTCTTATATGGCTATTTCATTTATCACTAATGATTTGTTTAATCAAATTCAAGTAGCTATCAGTGCATCTGCTGTCCTCACTGATCTTAAACAGCAAGTTCAGAAAAATCCATCTGCTTATCCTGGTTATAGTATTCATGATGATAGGTTATTTTATAAGCAAGGTTTGGTTTTGCCTTCTGATAATACTGATCTCATACAGCTTATTTTATCTGAATTTCATTCTTCCAAAGTTGGAGGACATGCTGGTACAGTTCGTACTCATGCTCGTATTGCTGCAGAATTTTGGTGGGACGGTTTACGCAGGGATATTAAGAGGTTTATTCAGCGGTGTTACATTTGTCAACAGGCTAAGAGTATGCCTACTGCTCCATACGGTCTGTTACAACCTCTTTCGATTCCAACACAGATTTGGGAGGATATTGCAATGGATTTTATCACCGGGTTACCTATTTCTAAGGGATATACTGTTATTTTTGTGGTGATAGATAGACTCTCTAAATTTGCTCATTTCCTACCTTTAAAAACTCATTACACTGCTGAAGCTGTTGCTGAGGTTTTTGTTACTCATATTGTTAGTTTGCATGGCATTCCTCGATCTATTGTTTCAGATCGTGATAAGGTTTTTACTAGCTTATTTTGGAAGCAATTATTTAAAATGCAAGGTACTTCCCTCTGCATGAGTTCTGCATATCACCCTCAAAGTGATGGTCAATCTGAGGCTTTAAATCGATGTTTGGAGATGTATTTACGCTGTTTTGTGCATCAACAGCCCCGTTTATGGGTTCTTTATTTACCATGGGCTCAATATTGTTATAATTCTTCTTTTCATACATCTCTTGGACTAACTCCTTTCCGGGTTGTTTTTGGACGTGATCCTCCTATGCTTGTTCGTTTAGATCAGTCCATTGATGTTCCATTTTCAGTTAGAGCTCAGTTGGATCTGCGTGATGCTGTGTTACTTCAACTTAAGAATAATTTACAGAAAGCTCAATCAAGGATGAAGTTTTATGCTGATAAGAAGCGTACTGATCTGACATTTCAAGTGGGTGATTATGTGTTCGTTAAGCTTCAACCATACCGTCAGCACTCCCTGCGGGGCCATCAAAACTTGAAGTTGTCTTTACGTTATTTTGGTCCATTCTTAATTGTGGAACGTATTGGTGCGGTGGCCTATCGTCTTCAATTACCCCCACACACCCGTATTCACCCTGTTTTTCATATTTCTGTCTTGAAGAAATGTTATGGTGATCCACAGCAGCAATATCAGCCTTTTCCATTACTGACTGATAGTTCAGGTCCTTTATTATCTCCTAAGGCTGTTTTGGATATAAGAAGGGTCAAGGTTCGTGATACATGGGTCACTCAATTGCTGATACAGTGGGATGATCATGCGCAGCCATCTTGGGAAGACTTATCTTCTTTTCAGCAACAATATCCTAATTTTGACCTTGAGGACAAGGTCCTTATTGATGGGGGAAGCAATGTAATGAATGGGCTTAAGAATAAGGAAGAAGCCCAAGAAAGTGGTGACCCAAATAATGAAGCCCATGTAGAGCCACGTAGGAGTAACAGAATGCGCAAGACCACATGGAAGGTAAGAGAGAATGAAGCATAAAAGGAATGGGCAGCAAGGCAGAGGATAAGGAAGATTTTAGAAGATGCTCTCTCTCTGATATTTCTATATTTTCTGTTATTCTCTTGAGACTATCGTATTGCTTCTGTGATTCTGCTATTCTGCAATATGACAGAATTAGTTAATTTTCATCATTGTTTTTATATTTGCAATTGAGAATTCTCTGTAAACATTGAGCTTATCCTTTGAGATTAATACAGAGATAGATTGCTTCCTGGTATATTCATCTTCATTTTATACAGGGTATAACATTATTCTATAGGCAGATACCATTGCAGCCCGACTTGATGCGCACAGAGTATTTTGTGTTCTAGTGCGTGCTGGCTTCTTCATTTTGCAAGCCCTATGGCATTATTGAATGGGCGGGACACAATGATATCGTCTCCGACTTTTCACGCAGACGTGTATTTCTATTATAGCTGAGGCTATTGGTATTCGATAACGCTTCTAAATATATGAACTAGTTGATTTTTTTTGAAGAAATTTAAAAAACTAAATAAATTAGTCCTAGAGAATCAAATAAAATCGGTTAAAATGACGAAAATCACATTATGGACAAATAGACACGGCCCACTTGTCAACTTCTTGCCACTGGGAGTATATTTTACAATTCTAGAGTTACCAACTAATATATTCAGAACACGTTGGAGTTCCTGGTCCATTTTAACTTGTGCATTTTTAGTTACTCTGTCTTCAATTCCTTGGTTATGAATCGTTATTTGATTTGTCACGTTGTATTAGACGGGACAGGGAGCCACTTTTCTGTTTTGTCAAAATTCCATATCCAACGTTTGAAATTTCAAACAACAAATTCACTATCACTATTGGTTGAAATCTCGTGCAATAGCAACTGATGAAATCTCTCCAATACATGTTGGACAACGTGGTATTTATATACAAACCAGCTAATGACAACCCAACAAAGTATGAAACACACAACTTTCGTTGCTCGACATATACTCGTAGTTTATAATCTATTTCGTGCCCTGATATGATTTTATTAATGATTTTAATGCCAACTACTAATTGTCGGTATGTTGTTGCCCGCGCGTGTGGTACACATATTAACGATACTCTATTACCCCCCCCCCCCCCCCCCCCCCCCCCCCCCCACACACACACACACACAATTTTGCGTAGCTCCGAAGCAGATGCCTCATCATGGATGATATTTCGTCTCAACACGTATTTTTGTTCTTGGTTTTGTATTTCAAGCCAATATACGTACGAGTATTTATTTACTCTTCCACATAAACCCATGTTTCACTCCTCTTCGTGTACGTGAGTGTTATCATATATATATATATATAAGCTGCCATTCTGCCAAACCCCACTTGCCTTTCCGTCTTCTTGTGTACAAGTATATATATATATTCTTTTTTTTTTTTCCTTTCTCTCTTCAAGACCTCGTGTTGTGTAATTATATATATATATTTCATTCTTTAAGACGTTGATGTTGCCTCTTTTTTGTTTTTGCTTCCCTACATTTTATATATTTTTTGGGGGATTTGTTGTCTCTACCAAGTCTAACTTATGACCCCTTGGATGAGAGTCAAAATACTCTCAACCCTAGACACAACTTTTATCCTCATTCTGCGGGTCTCTATAGATACAAAACATCCCCTTGTTCTGTTTGCCCAAGAGGCCATTTCCTTTTTCCTGGCAACAAATGCATATGTATACACACACATACTATGCTATCATGGTTAAATCTTTCACCATATATATAATTTTATTAGCAAATAATATTAGAATCTGATTGAACCATATTTTTACATAATATTTCATAATTAAATTGGGATTTTTAATGAATTTTATGGGACATTATTGCATGATTAATCATTAATTTTGGTTAGGGACAATTATTTTGAATTAATGAGGATTAGGGGTAAAATGGTCACAATTTATTAATTATTTTTATACAACTGTCCATTAAACTTTTGATGCTACGTTGTGCTTAATTTTGCATTGTAGATGTTAAAGAAAAAATTAATTATTTTGTAGGTGATTTTGGCTAAGAGAAGAGATAAGGCTTAATTCAAGTTTTTTTTATGGGCTGAGATTGAATGAGACAGGGTAGGCCCAATTTGAGGAAGACAGATCCAAAAAAAAAAAGAGAAGAGGGACATGGATCAGCTGGACAAGCCCAGAGAAAAAAAAAAGATAAAGAAACAGAAGCTGAAAGAATCAGAGGCTCGAGACAAGCCCAGACCCGACTTGTTGCACCCCGTGGATATGCAGTTGGATATGGCATGGCAACGTAGTGAGACCCAAGAGTGATACTTAAAAACAGAGCAGCGCCGCAATCATCGAGGATCATGATCTTCTTTCTCCTTTCCCATTCTTGTGTCGCCGGCGGCGCAGCTTCTCTTCTCCTCCATTGCCGCCGGCGGCGTGTTAAACCAGACCAGAGTTGAGAGCTGAACACAGACCTGAGATCGAAGCTGACAGTGCGAGCGACGCCCTTAAACCAGAGCTGAGACGCGAGCTAACAGTGAGAGCGACGCAAGCATCATCGGAGCACCTGCATTCTTCATCTCCCACTTCCACGGTCGCCGGTGACCCACATTCATTCCCACCATCACAGACAGCCACCGCTAGAACAGATCCGAAAACAGAGAGCGGAGGAAGTAGCACCGACGTCCCTTCTTTCTTTCACTTCTACCACTCTCACCGATCTCCTTCATCACCACCGGAGATCGTTTCAACACCACCTCAGCCGTCTCCCCTGTTTCTACAACTTCCGACGAGCAAAACCCAGATTCCGGTGAGCTCTGCCCAGTTTCCGGCGACTCTGTCATCACCATACAGTCACCACCGTTGCTTCCTCTGTTCTGGCGGCCACCTCCTCTGCACTACACCTCCATCATCGTCTTTCTTCATTCCATCATCATCTTCACAGCAACAACACCACCGTACCTTCACTGTTTCTCTTCTGCATTTCACCACGTGGCTGCCATGTTTATGGATTTTCTGTGGTTATTTTAAAGTGATGTGTGGCTGAGCTTGCCTTGCTCCTTGGGATGGACAGTAGCTTGAGCTTTACAGCTTAAAAGGGGAGTTTATTTTGTTCAATCCATTTTCTCTATTTTTTTCGGATTTCTTAGTTTTAGGAATGATGATTTGAATTGTTGAGACTTAGTTTGCCCGTTTGGATAATTTTGTGGATTGAACATATGTGATTAGATTAGATTTTTGTAGCTTGTTGAATTTATATATATATATTTTCTTTATTGATTCAATAAGATTGTGCTTTCTACGTGTTATTGTTAGAAAATATGATTGAATTGGATCAATTGAATGTCGTGTTATCGCATTCATATCAAGAGAAAGCAAGTTGCATTAATCTAATCCTAATCGCACACTAAGTGTATTTCAATAGTGCCTTAAGAGGTGATTGCTAGCTATGTTAGTAGAAGTAATTACTAATTAAAGACACTAAACTTAAGTGTTTGCTTGGAGTTTTTCATCAAGACTTAGTGAAAATTTACTCTCACATCTAAATGAACTATGATAGCCACTACTCCATTTCAAAAAGCATCCATTATACATTTCATACCATTCCATTCACTTTTACTCATTCTCCATTTTTATAAGAAAAATACCAAAAATATTATATTAGCTTTTAATTAACAATTGCATTCTCTTTTAATTATTAATTTCAAAAATCAAAAATTGTTTTCCCCTTGTTTTAATTGTATTTGCATGATAATTAGTTTATTTAGGTAGCTCAATAAAGGCTCTTCAAGTGAAACGACCTGAATGTTGCATTGTACTGTAATTCTTGGATTAAAAATATTTTACATTTGACCTAAAGGGGTAAAGACACGGTCAAATCAGAATCTTAAAATAAAAGTCTGACATATGGTAGATATAATAAGTGTGAGTATATAAAATATTAATTCCAAGGAGTTAACTTGAGGCTTTAGTGTAGTGTTAGAGTAATTCTAAAATAGTTTTGAGTAATATATGAATAGGTATTTATGTTTTTGACTTTGTTGACTCTCATAGAGAGCTTTGAAGTGACTCTTGTGTGATTACCTGTAAACTAGGGGAGTAACATATAACTTTGAATATTCTTTCAGATACCTATGAATTATGTATGATTGTGAATGACTATTTTTTATAAAAGAAATGGACTGAATTATAAGTATATGTGTATGTATATAAATTCACAAGTAATTAATGTTACAAGTAAATTTCTTTATAACTCACTTTATTCACATAGTTAATAATTTAATTATAATTAATATATTGTTATATTATTGTTTCCTTTTAGGTACATTTAAATATGTGATGATATTTGATACAAATGGAGCATGATTTATTGTACCTTGTCTTTTAATAATAATTATATTTATTGGTGATTGAATATAATTGTCAAGATGGTTGCATTTGTGATGGGTTGGAGTAAGGAGAAATTCATATGATGAGATCTTTTATCACGTGGTATGCCACTACTCGGTGCATAGCGTATGGCATTTGTCAAGGCCCCTTCTTCCATTTTTTCCTTTGGCCGGGATTGCATTGGAGTTATGAGGCATGTGACACCTCCTTAGTTTTTTTCTTTCAAGGAGGGGAGTCATAGTTCAAACTTAAACTCTACACCTTTGGCTAGATGTATCTTAAGAATTGGTGAGTTTGGGACAATCCAGTCAAATGGATGCTTTTCCATTGGACTATATGTTAGCCTATAGCTCCAATTAGCGGAATAAGAATGGATGGTGATACAGGGGGGTTGCATCTTGCATATTGTATAATTGTATATTACATGTTATGATGAAAATATAGGTTAGTAGAATGATGATTAAATTTGCAATTGTTTTTTATGTGGATTATAGTACATTCGAATGTGTGTGTGTCTGTGTCTGTGTCTGTGTCTGCGTAATTAGTTCTTTATTTTAAATCATGTGGTTGCTTGTGTGCGATAGAAACATTCAGTAGTTTCTGAGATGTGGAATCACTACAAAAAAAACATCAAATTTCCGTCACTAATCAGTTTAGCAACGGAAATCAGCAACGGAACCAGATTAGCGACAGAATTTGTTCCGTCGGTAAAAATACCATCACTAATTAAAATTGGAATAGGCTATCCCCTAAATTAGCGACGGAATTTTCCCTCACTAATTAACCTCCATATGTCCTTCGCCAGCTGCTGCCACAACACTGTCGGCCATGTGTCCCCACCAGCCACCACCATGTGTCCAATCAACCGCCGCATGCCATATGTCACCTCCGCCACTCGCCACGTGTCCACGTTACAAATTGGTTGCATTTTGTGACCAAGTTGATATTTAAATCCATGACCTCTCACACATATGAGAGTACCTTTGCCAGTTGAGCTAACAAGAATATGCGTGATTTAAATGTAAAATTATATATATGTATATATATATATTATTAAATATTTTAATATAGTTTTCTTATTTTATTTTACGTAAATATTCTACCTAAATTTTTATTATTAACATCTTTTTTTATTCATTTTATTATATTTTTTTTTGTATTTATAAAATTTGTATTTTTATTTGTATGTAATATATTATTCAAAATTCACATATATTATATTATAATTTCAATTTCAATAATAAATATGAATTAATAATTTTTATATACTTATATTAATATTTATATTATAATTTTATTATAATTTAAAATTTAAAATTTAAATTATTTAAGAAATTTATAATTATGAAAAAAATAATTATTGAAAAAGTTAACTATTACAAAATTTAATTTTTTTTATTTAACAAAATCAAATAATTTGGAGAGATTATAAAAAAAATTAATTATTCTATATTGTGAGTTATGACTAAATCAAATTATCTTTTTGATTGGATGTGATATCAATTCAACCCACATTTCAAAATTATATTATCAAAATAAAAGATATTCTTAACCAATTTATTTCATTGTTATATAATTATAAAAACTTATAATTACAAAATATAATTATTCTAAATCTGATCGTGTTATAAAATCAAATAATTTGAAAAGGTTTTTTGAACTTGATTATGTAGCCTTTATAGCTGTTTACAAAATATAATTATATAATTATTATAAAAAACTTCTAATTACAAAATATAATTATTATAAAATCTAATCATGTTATAAAATCAAATAATTTGAAAAGGTTATTTGTACTTGATTATGTAGCCTTTATAATTATTATATAATTATAAAAAACTTCTAATTACAAAATTTAATCATTATAAAATCTAATCATGTTATAAAATCAAATAATTTGAAAAGGTTATTTGTACTTGATTATGTAGCCTTTATAGCTTATTAACTTAATTATACGAATACCTTTAGATAAACTTCTTCAATAAAGCCTATTCTCTTAGGATGTTGTTTTTTTGTTAGATTATACTCTTTTTATAATTGATTATCTTAATGATTCATTCGATTGATCATGTCTTCTTCTGATAATACTATCTGCGATTATCATGAACTTACTCAAGATTATTACTAAATTTTTCCTATCTACTAGTAAAGCACTTAATTATGTTTTGTTATCATCAAAACAAGGAATCTAACCCTTATCATATTTGATTAATTATCATTAAGGCACAAGAAGTTTTGATCTCAATGAAATATAAAACAAGTTTTTTTTAGATTATAATCTTAAATAATACAATTTGAAATTAGCAACGAAATTTTGTCACAAAATATTTTGTGATAAAAATTAGTGATGGAATAATGATGAAATTTTTCCATCACTGATTTTTATTACAAAATAGTTTCTGACGGAATTATAGACGGAGATTAGTAACGGAAAAATTCCATCGCTAATTCCATCACAAAATGTTTCGTAACGGAAATTAGGGATGGATCAGTGACAGAAAATTTCCATTGCTAATTCCATTACAAAATATTTTTGACAGAACTTAGAGACGGATTAGGGACAAAAATTAGTGACGGAATTTGTTCGTCGCTAATTTTTTTATGACAGAATTAGAAAAGATTAGTGATGAAATTTAATGACAGAATGTTATTCTGTCGCTAAACCGTCACAAATTTAGTGACGGAAAACTTTTGTCGCTAATTTCGTCACAAAACATTATGATAGAAATTAAGGACAGATCAGAGACGAAAATCTGTGACGGAAAATGTCCATCGCTAATTCCGTCGCAAAATATTTTTGACAAAAATTAGTGACGAATTAGAGACAGAAATTAGTGACAAAATTTATCCGTTACTATTTCTGTAGCTAACTTTTTTATGACAGATTAGTAACTGTATTTAGTGAAGGAATGTTATTCTGTCACTAACCCATCACAAATTTAGTGACGGAAAAATTCTGTCGCTAATTCTGTTACAAAACATTTAGTAATGGAAATTAGGGATGGATTAGAGACGGAAATCTGTGTCAGAAAATGTCCGTCTCTAATTCCATCACAAAATATTTTTGAAAAAATTTAGTGATGAGTTAGGGACAGAAATTAGTGACAGAATTTGTCCATTACTAATTTATGTCGCTAATTTTTTTATGACAGAATTAGAGACTGATTAGTGACAGAATTTAGCAACGGAATAACCCATCACAAATTTAGTGACGGAAAAATTCGGTCGCTAATTCCGTCACAAAACATTTAGTCACAGAAATTAGGGATGGATCAGAGACGAAAAATGTCCGTCGCAAATTCTATTGCAAATTCTATCACAAAATAATTTTGACAAAAATTAGTGACGGAATTTGTTCGTCACTAATTTCTGTCTCTAATATTTTTATGACGGAATTAGACACAGATTAGTGACAGAATTCAGTGACGGAATAAATTCCATCACTAAAATTAGCGACAAAATTTTTTAATGTCGGATTATCGATGGAATGAAATTCCGACACTAATTCCATCACTAATTCTCTAATTTTTTTTATAGTGAATCTCATCCAAATAGTAACATTTTTCAACTGATTGTTTTAGTATGGAGCAAGGGAACAAAGGCACATATGGAGTGAGTCTTGAAGGTTCTCTTGTGCTCCTAAAATACATCTTATATTATTTTTATTTGCTATGACCCTAAGAATTCTTCATTTTATTTCGTTTTGCTGAAATATTTTGAGAATTTGATTTAACACACTGTGATGTGGGCTTCATTTGCACTGATTTTGTGTTTTTATTATTTGAATGTTGAACGTCCTTATTGGTGATATTTGAAATACTTTGATTAAGTATTTGATCTTTTGGTTCGAGGTGTTACAGAGGCTATTTTAACTATGTGCATTGCATAATCCTGTTAGCTTCAGTTACAAAAACAGTATTCTTTGGCCACTACTACAAAAAGGGTAAAAGGTGGCGCACATTTTGTGGCACTTCTTTAAACAAGTGCCACAGCTTCTCTTTTTTTTTTTTTTTTTTTTTACGTCTATAATTTTTTTTTTTAATTTTGGGTACCAGCTGTGGCGCCTAATAGATTAAGTGCTACAATTGAGGAGGCCTAGTGTGGCGCCTGCCTACGCAGGCGCCACACTTGGGGTCACGAAAGCAGCTGTGGCGCCTAACCCACCAAGCGCCACAGCTGCAGCATTGATTTTTTTTTTAAAAAAAAAAAAGTGGGCATGTGTGGCGCCTAAATAAATAGGCGCCACACATGTTAATATCTTTCTCAGCTGCTTAGGCGCCACAGCTGAGAAGAGGCAATTGTGGCGCCTAATTATTTAGGCGCCACAATTGCTCACTTTTAAAAAAAAAAATTCAAATTTATAATGTAGCTCTTAATTATTTCATTTCCCACGTAGTGGTCCTGTGTCCGCCCCCAATTCCTTCTCTTTTTGACTACTACTCCACTTTAATTATTTAACTACTCTCTCCTCTATTAAACTACTTTCCCTTTCTCATCTTCTTAGTGGATCCGTCGGCCCCCTCCCTCCATTTCCTATCATCTTCACACTAAAAAATACACCCACACGCTCACTCGCCACTCAAGCTAACATCACCAACGTGGTCTCCCACTCTCTGCGCTTGTCAATTAATAGATTTGTAAGAAGAAGACTATTTCATTCTAGCTTGCTTTGTTTAAATTTTTTTTTAGTCAAGATAAACCGTAATATAACGTTTGCCTTTTTGTTCCTAATTTAATAGAAAAGAATGAAAACCTAGCTTGTTTCGTTTGCCTTTTTGCTTTGTTTAATTTTTTTTGCCGACAAGCTTGCGTTTTTTAGTAATCTTTTAATTTACTTAATTAGTTGTTGATGTACTGTGTTCACATATCAAGTTCTTGTATTGTGATATTTTTTATGTTAGTTTTGGAGAGTATTAATGTAAGAACATTATTGTTGGGGAACTTGAATTTTAAATGTGAAAATTATATATATATATATATATATATAATAGGTTGAAATATAAAATAGAAAGATTGACAATTTGTGGAGATGATAAACACAAAAGCCACTCATTTTATATAAAACTTCACAATCAGAAAGTATAAAAAAGGGCCACAGGAAAAAGAAGAAGAAAGAAAAAAAAAAGAAAAAAAGAAAAAAAAGGGACCCTCCTGTGGCGCTTGTTTGAGGAAGTGCCACAGGAGGGGGGCCTCCTGTGGCGCTTGCTTGAGCAAGCGCCACAGTAGGACCCTACTGTGGCGCTTGCTCAAGCAAGCGCCACAGGAGGCCCCCCTCCTGTGGCACTTCCTCAAACAAGCGCCACAGGAGGGTATTTTTTTTAAAAATAAAATTTAAAATGTTGTGGCGCTTCCAAGCGCCACAGCTTTTTTTAGTGGCGTCCAGATATGTGGCACTTCTCTAACGCCACAGTTAATGCAATTATAAGCGCCACAGCTTTACTTTTTTGTAGTAGTGGGCGAAGACTAGTGTACACTCAACAGCTCTTCTTCTATTACATAGACATGAAAGAAATGAAAAGGGAACTAATTCCTGTTCTTTAATTTCATCCATGCATCATTGAACTTGTAGAAAGAAACATGTAATAATTTTCCTTCTCAATCACTAGCTGCAAAGCACGAAAAGGTTTGAAACTGTTGAAAACAAATAGAGGTTACTGGTTCTTTGTAGGATTTGAGGGTCTTGGAGGTATTCTTCTGAAAGATGAGTCGAACTTCTTCAAAGGATTCATATTATGTGCCTGAGAAGATGAAGTAGTCTTGCTTAATGGCAAAGAACGAAATTTTTTTTATTTATATTATCATCTGATATCCGGTAGGGGCGTTCACTTCTCTCCCGTTGCGGCCCTTTCATTCCAATCCCCATCATTTTGGGATGGGACGGAACGCAGGATAGCCTTTGTTTCATCCCAGATTTTTGTTCCAACCTAGAATCATGTTGTTATTAGTTTAATATATATATATATATATATATAATATCCAATATTTTTATTAAAGATATAGCTAATATCTTTTTAAATAGACAGTAGTTATATAAAAAGATATTATCATATAATCCTTTTTAGATAGATTTTAGTCATATAAAAAGTTATTATCATATATTGGTTATATCTTCAATAGAAAATGCTATAAATACTCTCAGTCTCTCTTGTACATGCTCGCCTAATTCTCTACAAAATGCTATAAATACTTATGATTATCACTCTTATTAAGTTAAAGTTTTAATTATTTCTTATTTTTGATTATGCTTTCGATCTAAAAATGATAAAAGATGATTATTACATATTTGTATTATATATTTTCAATCATTTAGGGTTAGCGTCCAACTGATAACCATACATTTTAGCTTTTCCAAGTTTAGAAAATGGGGAAAAGTGATGGTCCAGATCCTCAAAGAAAAACAGTTTTGCTATCCTGTACCCTTTGCGGGATGGGACGCGGAATAGGCTTGTCCGGTTCCTATCCCGTGAACACCCCTAATTTCCGGTTTGGGGTTCGTGATTGCCCTTTCCAACACAGTTGTCTCTTCTGGGACTCGAACTCAATACCCAAAAAGTTCTAACGGGACCTTACACTGCTAGATAAATTATGTGTTGTTGGCAAAGAACGAACTTCTGGGTTGGTCCTTGCGGACCAAGCTGATAAGAACAACAGTGTAAGAGTAAGAAAAGTCAGTAGAGAACTGGTCTTCTTCATGGTAATAGAGGATCTCAATTGAGCCAAGCCGGTAGGATCAAGTGAACTAATCTAATTTATTCTTCATTACGGTCTTGAATGGTAAATATCGAGGTGCTGAAAGCTGGAACTGGTTCAAGATGTGAAACCTAACCATTATTAATTATTTGTGGATGCAGACATTGATGGGAAGACATGAGCATCAAGAGAAGCTTTGCTCTAGTTTAAAGAATTAGATGCAGTGTCGTAGATTTGAAGTTGCTTTTGTTTATCTTTAATTTAAATATTAAAATACTATATTAAAAAATAAACATGTTTTGTTAGTATTTAATTGCACGTTCATCACTTAAGTTTGATGACTTAGCATTTTTTGTTAAATGAAACTAACGATATTAAAATTGGAGGACTAAAAATATACTTTATAAATATATAGGATTAAAATGAAACTTGATGTAAACATATAGGACTAAACATATACTTTAGTAAATTTTAAAACACTGAATTACCCTTAACTAAACCTACTATATTATCTCCCACTCCATCCTATAATTTTCTCATTGTTTCATGAAATAATAAAGATTTATTTGAAGCAATTCAAACTAATTTAAATTTTAAATTCAGGAACCAATTCTAAATAACTGAATAAATTAAATGCATAACCAACAGTCCAATATTAATTAATTTATTTTTCATATTTTTAAATTGAATAATGAGCATGCCCTTGTTTTATTTTCAACCATTATAACCATTTATATTGTTTTTCACACAAAATTATTATCTATATTTATCATATCTTTTTTAATATTTTTCTTAGTATATTCTCCATGTTTAATTTTGGTATTCACTCAACTATAATAAAAAAATCATATCAACATTGTACAGAACAAATGTTATACTCGTAGACTTCAACTAAAACAGACGTACACACAACACGCATACCGATATGTTTCAACTCCATGAATATATTCGGTTTTAATATGTAAAAGTGAAGGTAAAAAAATGAAAAATTGCTATGATATTTTTTATGGAAAATCCCAAAAAAAAATACCCTGCAAATTATAAAAGGATAAATTAGTAATCGGAATATACTAAATACCAACTGGAGCAATTAGGGATTATGAAATCCTGCGAAAAGACTCCCCTACCCCTGAGCCTTGTAGGAAAAAGTTAATACACCGTAAAAGGAGTTTCTCCCATCGTGTTCCGCATTGTTCAAGATCCTCGGCTAGATTGGGGTTGACAAAGCAAGATTTGGAAGAGGGGAAATCGAGATCCACAAGAACGATGGGTACTTTGGAGTGGTCTAATCTCTGAAATTTTGGGTACTTAGGAGTGGTCGAAGGTCAAGTATTCTACTTTCTTCGACTCCACCAGAACCACAGCCACCGACTGGCTTCCTTGATCCACCTGCTACCGAGCTGTTTTTGGTATGGTTGTAATTCACAAGTTCCAAAAATGAATAAGGAACACTACTCTTAGAATAATTCATGGAGGAGCCTTTGTTTTTGTTCTCTCAATTTACTATTTTGATTTTGTTATTTACTGCTTTTATTTTGATATTGACTATTTTTGTTTTGAAAATTCCAATAATAAATTAGAGACAGTTGTACTTTGAGAAATTAATGAATGAGTCCTTATTACTCATCATTTATTACTTTATTTTGTTATTTACTACGTTAGTTTTGATATTAACTACTAGCTTGTTCTAAAAGTTTCGATAATGATTTATGAACACCCACAAGGGAAATTGTTGACTACTCTTATTTCGAAAATTTCAACCATAAATTAAAAGTTCCAGGTCCAAAACAAAAAATTTAAAAGTTTAATTTCCATATTTGGAGAACTTAATGGAGGAGTCCCTTATTTTCTCAAACTCCAAAATTGAATAAGAGGCACCCAAAAAAATCATAGAGGAGTTCTTTAATTTGTTGTTCACAAGATATAACTTGATGTCGTCATTCAGTGTTTTTGTTTTGATAGACAAGTGACTACTTTTTCTTCACCAAAATGACTTTCATCATAAAATATTGTAATTAACAACACTTCAATAGCATTTAATAGGTTCAGTTAGGTCTTTCACCGAAAACCAGCGTAGCTACCACAGTTACTACTTCTTATAGTATTCAATGATAAGTGAACAGTAAGATGACACCACCACTACCAAGCAATGAACGTTGCAACCCAGAATGTTGCTTTTGCATGTTGCCTAAATCTTAATTTGAAGGTCGCAATTTTATCTTCGATCTCACTCTTGATTCCTTTGATTTCACCTTTCCCATTTTTTCCCCTTATTCGTTCAATTTGTGTTAATCACCATCATGGGTTTCAAACCCCTCTTCTATCGGAAGAAGAAAGTCCTTGAATCCGACGCCTCCCATCATGGATCACGTCCTGATCGTCATAGTGTGTGTTTGGGGGGGTGTTTGGACCCCCCAAACGCCAAATTGCCCATTTGAAAAAAAATTGTGAGTGTTTGTTTCCCAAAGTGAGTAATCGAGCTTAATTCTTTCTTATTAGTTTTTGCCATAAGCTCCATTTCTCAGCTTTTACTGATTTAGCTTTTGGGGAGAGTGAGAATGGTTAAAATATTTTTTCAGTTGTGTCCAGTGTACTATCAGACTTATTGCAATTTTACCCTTAATGTACTTTTTTTGCTACAAAAATTAATTTCAACTATTATTTTGTGCTTTTAACCCTTAAAATATTTTTTCAACTGTACACAATATGTTATCAGACTGATTGCAATTTTATCTTTAATATACTTTTTCAGTTCCAAAAATTATTTTAAACTTTTTTTTGGTGTTTTTAACCCTTTAAAATATTTTTTCACCCACTCTCTCTTACTATTATCACAAAATTCACTTGTGCTTAAGTCAATCCAAACAAGTTTTACTTTTGCAAAAATCATTTATACAATCGTTATTCCAAACATAAATCACATTACACAATCGAGCTTTTACCAAAAATAAAATTACCAAACGCTAAATTGAGAAACTCTATTTTTCCTATCGATGTTCCAAACACACTCATAGTTGTCCATGTATTCTCGTGCCTAGCTCGAAGGGGTATTCAAGATATTCGACGTGAATGGCAGCAGCAAGATCTCCACATCGGAGCTGGGATTCTTATTGGGAAGATGAATTGGTGGATGGGAGGAGAGAGGGCAGTAAGCTAAGCAGACATAGGGGCTGTAGTGTCTTTTAGCAACATATCAAGATTCCAAATTGGTCCAGCCACCTTGATATGGAATTATGGATATTTACCACCCTGATTTGTCTTATATAAATTCATTAGTGGAAAAAAGACTTTTTAGACCAATTATGGATTAGATCTTGTTATAGCCGGTCTAAAAAGTCTGTTACTTTTTAGCTACAATAGGAGTTCTACTTTTAAGACCGATTGTAGCTACAACCAGTCTTAAAAGTTCTATTTTTTTTTAAAAAACGCCTCTCTTACAAATTAACCCTATCCAGCAAGCCATTTCAACATTTATCCCATATTCCACAGAAGCAATGTAACACAAATTTCACAAAAGCAATGACAGCAGCGAGATCAACAACAAGCAGAAATGAAGGTGTGTAGGTAACTTTAAATCAACTTCCAACAAATGGTTAAGTGTAGAATACTTAATTTTGCGCCACAAATCAAATGATTTAGCTAACAATTGCTGAAATGTTGCAAGATATCAAGGTTCAAGATCAAAATAAGCAATAATGAATTTCCACTAGGAAGAATCAGATTTTTGCAGCAATATTAATTCATATACATGAGTTGACAATCATTTCAATGTGGACAATTCAAGCAACAAGCTTAAATTAGATTCCAAGAACTCCAAAATGCACTCAACAACTATCTAAAACTAAAACACAGCTTATGAATCAATTTCAGAATGCAATATGAAGGAATGTCCAAACAAACAAATTTGCTCAAAAATGGATGCAAAACTTTGAATGACAATGGCAGCAATAAAATTCAAGGATTGATACAAGCAACAACAGAAATTCCTCAGTTTTACAGAATACAAAGGGAAGAAAAAGTACAGAGGTCAATCCCTCAAATCCCATGCCTATATCACCCATATCCCAGAAATTTTCCTACACAAATATATAAACCCAATTAGAAATTCATACAACAGGAGCAATACATATGAGAACAATGTACATTATAACGTTGGATTCAAAAACTCACTATTTTTCTAAAAGCTCATAGATGAATTTAGCACAACATCTGTGGATGAAATCAATATCTTCTTCAGAAAAGGGATAAGTAAAATCAAACATCTGTAACACCAAAATTAGACAAAACATTAACTTGGTAACTTAAAAACAATAAAGTAATATAAAATTCCTGAAATATAAATTTATCTCTTTAGTAAAATCAGTCATGTCTAGAGTGATAATATTGTAAATGTGTCTCAAAACATAAAAACCACATAAGTTGGAATCATGTAGTTGCCTACGACTCTGGAAAAGAACATGATATCATTAAAAGAAGTATAAAGGCATGGCTTATTACATTCTTTAAACAAACAAATATGTACTAACCTTTGGCATTATCCATGTAGGGTCTTATAAGTCACAAATATGCTTATCCCAAGTAGTGTGTAGGAATGTCTGCATAGCCCTATCATCATCAAAATCACAAATGTTACTTATTTTACACAAATTCCATAAATTTTGCACACAAAAGGTAATAATGCAAGAACACTTGCGCGTTCATGGTATTTTTCAAATCATTCCCTGGTTTGAAGTGGAGGGAGCATAAGAGGATGATAGTGTAACTACTCTTGCATAGAAGAACCAACTGCCAATAATCACTGAAAAAAGAGAAGAATATTAAGCAAACATAAAAAATTATATATATATATATATATATTATAAAATATAAGTTTGTTTCTTACCCATGCACATATAGAGCCAAGAAACACTCAGTTGCAGTTTCACTAAGCCTCTCTGATAAGTATGTATGTTTGATAGCAGCAATGGTCCCTTTCTATTGGATTTGAACTGGGCATAAAAATCCAAATTTATCGCTTTTGTCAAAGGAAACAAGTCTACGATTCACGTACTTACAATAATAGAAGCACACAAATCATAGGTAAACAGTGAACTTTTTAAAATATTTACTTGGAATTGAAGAAGATACTTACATTAAGAACAGTTGGACAATCCCAATCATAAAATTTTGTCTAGGAGCTACCAGGGACATTAAATCATCACTCTCAAGAAAGCATGTCACTCCTGACTTGCCAACAACTGAATCCGTAGGCCAATCTCTTGTTTTAAAGGATGTATTATATGCCATCAGAATCACTTGTTGCATAATATTTAATGGAGGCTGTGAAACTTCTTGAGTGAAGGGAGCTGGAATTGGTAAGGCTTTAATCGGGGTTTCCTCAACTCAAATAGAAACAATGTTCTTTGGCCACAAGATGAACGTACCCATGACATCACTTACGATCTTGAAATCATCAGAAGGGATAGGGACAGGTGCATCTGCAATGATCACCTCTTCAATGAACACTATGACTTGATCATCTTTCTTTTGTTGGTGGTGAACAGTTGATTCCAGGTGTGCACACTCCCCTATGCAACTAATTGTCTCAGAGGATCCTTGACAAAAATGTCATAAGGCTCAACAATTTCTCCTGTAGGACCCTCTGATGACTGCCCGATGTTGTAACAACTCCCTTTAGTGCTCTGCTTATTAAGATCAAGCGATTGTGGCTGGGGAGCACTGATATCTTGTCATGAGCTCATAAACACTATCATTTCCTCTTTCATCATACTCAATCGGGTTTCTAGTAATGCATCAAATGATACTTCAGCCTCGACCCTTGGCCTCTACTCTTGCAGTGGCTAACATAGTCTCCAATTCCTCCCTAGTCATGATGCTTGAGGAATGGCGTACGGGGGCTCCAAAGTAATCCCTTATCCCTACCCCTCCTCTAACTCCCCTGAAATGGCCTGGATGCTCATGTTTGCCAGTAGCAACAGTCAAAATATCATTCCTCCCCTCCAACTTAAAAGATCCCTCGGCTTGTTTTTTTCTAAGTTCCTCCTATAAGATAATACAAACATAAGTAATGAAATATATTTCTTATGTAATTAATAACAGTAATGATAGATGCTTACAATTTTTTCACCTACCATACGAGATTGTTCACTCGTATAAGACCCAATCCTCTTTTGATGAGCAAACAACCATTTTTCTTCGCGACGAATCGAAGATAGTGGAGAAAAAAGAACAGAAGGATCAAATTGAGATGCTTCTTCCAATCTCTTTCATTTGGCCGCCAACAAGTCTTTTTTAGCCTTTACATAACCCCCACAAGAAATTGTATGAGGGCAATCATTCTTTTTACCACTCTCTTGTGCTTTATGTTTTTTTGCCTGCGAATAAGGAATTAAACAAAAGAAAAGGTTACAATCAATTAAGATAATTGATAAGTAAATAGAATGAAAAATAAGTCAACTAATCAAAGATTCTGGAGTAATCCGAAGCCTAACAAATGCTTGCCAAGTTGCTTCATTAATAAATGTATACTTGTCACAAGGATTAGGACAAGGCTGATCATCTTTCACCCCGATATAAATATAATTGTTGGCCAAATTTGTCTTAAACTTGCTCTAGTGCTTATAACAATACGTCATTATCTTGTTGTACAAGATCTCACTTTGAGGAACGTCGTAGGTGAGTTGTAATGCATGCATTAAAAAAGTAAGTGAAAAATTTGTAACATATTTGATAATCATTACATGCCGAAGAGAATTGTATACCTGGATAGTGTCCCAAATATGTTGCTTCACTTTTTTATTGACATATCCTCACTCCTCTATCAAGATGCTAGGCTTGTTACATGCAAGGAAGCCGACAAAACTCATATATCGGCTTGCATTAGGCCCAACTGGTTTCTAATATCTATCAAACTCAATTAATATCTTTTGCCTTGCACTCCGACTGAGGGAAATGTCTATCAACCATGTGCCACGTCTACCAGATAGAGCTCAATATTTATATATTTTTATTAAATAATCTTAGGCTTTTTTGGAACTTAATTGAATATTTTGGGCATAATCAAGTTAATGTGAGACTTTAGTGAAAGGATAATTTTGGAATTAAAGTGGTTAAATTGTTATATTTTTTATTAATATTTGTTATCCTCATTATTCTTTAATTGTGAGCAAAAGATATTACATTTGTGAATCTAATTTTGTAGGTGATGATGTGGCACAACTTGAGTGGTCAAGGTCAAAGATGTTATTTTGGAGCTTAATGAAGGACAAAAGTGGAACATTACAAGTGCAGAATTTATTTTCACATTTTTTTCTAAGAGGAGGTTAAATGAGTAAGGGCCTTGTTTAGTTTTTGCAATTTTATGCCTAATGCAAATATATATTTTTACCTCTTATTCAAACAAGGCACAACTCATTTTAACCTAAAGACAATTGAAGAAATTGGAAGGAAGGGGACCACATGAAATGAGAAGGCAAGAGACGGCTGAATAAAAGGAGTGAACCAAATAGAAAGGAGGAGAAAGCTGTTGAACCATTTTAAAGAAGGACGGCTAAGTTGAGTTGAGTTGAATGAAGAATAGAGGACTTGACCGAATGGAAAAGTTGGACCAAATGTGAAAGGGAAAATAAAGAAAAGAAACAGCTGAACCGAAAATTGGAAATGAAAGAAAAAAGGGAGCAGCTGAATTAATTGAAGGAAGAAAGGAGTGAACCAAATTGAAGGAAACAACTAGATCGAATTGAGATAATTCAAGAGAAAGGAGGAGGCGTGTGGCAGCTATTGAATGGGAATGAATAAAATAGAAGAAGAGAGCACTAAATTGAATAGAGAGGAAGATTTGACTGATGAATAGGAGGAAAGAAGTTGGAACAAATTGAATTGGAGGAGAGGATGCTGCTGGGCCAAAGAGATAATTAAAGAGAATGAATAGGTGTGAAAAGATGCTGGACCGAATTGGGTGAGGATTGAAAAAAACAAAAGAAAGAGATCCGGCCGAAATTGTTCACTGAATTTAAGATGGGTTGGACCGAAAAAGGGGAATTGAAGAATAAAGAAAAGAAGCTACAAGATGCAAGAGAATAAAGGGTTTGGCAGTTGTGAAAAGTGAAGCACCGAATGGAATAAAAAAAGGAGATAGACACAAGTAAGAGAACCGAATAACGTGAGGAGGGGGAGAGCTGAAATGAAAGGAAAATAGATCGAATTGAAGAAAGGCGGTTGTGCATAACAAGAGGAGCTACACAATAAAATAAGAGATAAAAGGTGGAGGCACTGGACAATAACAAGAAGGACGTTGGTGCTGCAACTCCCATGGCCAATTATCTCTTCATTCATCATGCTTCATCTTCCTCTTCCTTGAGTAGCTAAATCTTGATGATTTTCTTTAGTTGGATAATGATTTGAGCTTCTAAACTTCAATGAAATTCCTTTAAGCTCTCTTTCTAGTTCATAATTGTATGGCTTGGTTAAGTATATGGTTGTGATCTAGATTGTTCTATGCCAAGTGAATAAACTTGGTAGTTGAACTAGGAGTTGATTAATTAAGCTTTGTATGATTCAAAATAGGAGTAAGTTGAGTTGTTTATTCCAACTCGGTTGAGTGGATTGTAAATGACTAAATTGAATGCTTTAAACTTTTGTAATGGTAATTACAAGCTAGAATTAGAAGTTGATTATTCATCTCCTTGAGTCTGAATTATTTGGTGGTATTCATTTAATTGCTTCGGTGGAATGAATTAAATGATTATTGCAAGTATGGAGTTAGTGGTAACTTAGTTCTATCCTCTTGACTCATATCATGAAATTCATGTCATTAGTAAGCAAGGAAGACTAAAACCTCAACTCAAGGGAATCTCATTTCATCATTATACTAGTTAATTGAATTTATCTTGTTGTTACTGTTAATTTCAATTCTATTTGCTTCTTTGTCTTGAAAATTGAAAAATACAAAACTATTGAATTAGATTAAATTACTTCATTAGTTTTAAAATCAAATTCTCAAAATGATTTCTCACAACTTTAAGGTTTTTATCATTTTACTATTTAGAAACTTGGAAATTAATCTCCTCACAAGAACGACCTAGGTTGAGCTACTACGCTACATTTTCAAACCTAGTTTTATTTTGAGAACTCACACGACATGTGTTCACCACTACCCCTCCATACAAACTGGCTACTGGGCTCACTTTGATCCTTGGTTGGAGCATTGCTAGGCTCGCTCTAATTAGCACTGGCTGGCTGGCTTCGATGAGCACTAGCTGGCTGACTCTGATGAGCACTAGCTGGCTGATCCTCTACACTAGGATGCTGAGGATCTGTCATTTTCCTGTAATGAAAAGAAAGATAAATCCTTAAGCTATAACATGAGAAGACTATATCTATAAAATAACTATATATATTATTCGGATATAAATCATAATCATAATTACTTTAGCTAGTTAATTTTCAAAGTAGTATCATAAAGAGATATCCTCCTACATTCTCTCATCATGATCATTTCTTGTGCCGTGCTCATTATCTACTTCATCTTCTTCGTTCAATTCTTGTAGACCCCTGGAAAAAAAAAGAGCCTTAAGAATATCAGAGTTTGAGCAACTTTTCTTATCAATATCAACGACCATTTTTCCTTGGAGAGCTACAGACCACATTTTATTTGCCTGATCGATAATATAGAACACTTGTTTTGCCTGATCTATCATAATAAAAGGTTCATCCCCAAAACTTCTACCATTACTAATGTAAATCCTAACCTATCGATCTTCACACCATTATTGATCTCAACCCACTTACATTTAAAAATGGGAAATCTAATTTTAACATAATCAACCACCCAAATCTCTTTAATAACCCCATAATAAGGTATGACAGCCAGTTTAGGGTTCTTATCTTTTAAATTTGCATAGATTCAGCCACTAACACAACACCACTGTTCTGGACAGTGTTCTTATCATCTAGGGACTTCGTGTAAACGGTATAACCATTGATCACAAATGAAGTCCAACTTATGACATCAACCTCAGGACCACATGCTAACCAATTTATTATATCAGAAACACGTTCTTCTCCATCAACCTTTTGTTTGAACCAATGTGCGAAAGTTCTGTTATACTCCCTAATTAACCTTTATTCAGTTATTCGACTATTTTGTTTTAGTACAATTTCTTTATGAGCATTTATGTAATATTGAACTTCATCAACATTATTCAAGATCTACAAGTAGACTTATTGCAATTCATCAAGATCCACACTTTTTACTGTTGCCTCGCATCTATCCCCTTCTTGATCATGATGTTTAGGAAGCCCAATGTGTCCTACATTTGACAAATAATGTTAACAAAATTCCATAACTTCTTTAGAAACATATTTCTGAACAATAGATGCTTCAGGCCGGTTAGGGTTCTTCACATACCCTTTTAGGATTTTCATAGTTCTTTCAATTGGGTACATCCACCGGAAATAGTTAAGGCCGCACAACTTTATCTCCCTCACTAGATAAACAATTAGGTGTACTATGATGTCAAAAAAAGAAGGAAGAAAAAGCTTCTCAAGCTGGCACAAGATCAAATATCCTTCATTTTCCAATTCATCCAATCTTTCTGTCTCAACAACTTTTATACAAATAGCATTGAGGAAGAAACAAAGTCTAGTCAATATGTGTTGAAGACCATATTCGACAATGCCTCGAATAGCTACTGGGAGCAGTTGTTGCATTACGACATGGCAATCATGAGACTTTAACCCAGCTAACTTCAAGTTTTTCATTGACACAAGTTTCTTAAAATTTGAAGAATACCCTAAGGGAACTTTGATACCATATAAACACTCTCAGAAACTTCTTTTCTCATCCTTAGACAAAGTATGAGAAGCTGGAGGACAAAAAGTTCTCTTGCCATATGGCCTTGGATGTAAGTTTTCTCGTATTTCCATTTCTTGCAAATCTAATATTGCCTTCACGCCATCCTTAAAACTACCTTGTATGCTAAGCAGTGTCCCAACAATACTATCACATACATTTTTCTCTACATGCATGAAATCAATATAATGCCTCACATTAAGATTGCACCAATATGGAAGATCGAAGAAAACAGACCTCTTTTTCCATATATTTTTCTCATGTCTACTCTTTTTGGTCTTACCGAAGGTTATATTGATATTTTTCATCTTTTCATAAACCTTTTCCCCAGTCAATGCCTCTAGAGTATCTTCAAACTCTTGACCACCAAAAAACACTTTCTTTAATCTACAATATGGGTGGCCCTGTCTAAGAAATCTCCTATGGCCAAGATAAACGGTCTTTCTTCCATGTTGAAGTTGATGGTAGCATGTGCCTTCTTCACAAATCGGACATGCTTTGTGGCCTTTAACGCTATATCCTGACAAGTTTCCATATCCAGGGAAGTCATTTATAGTACAAAAGATTATGGCTCACATTTTAAAAATCTCCTTCTTGTTCGCATAAAAAACATCGACACCTTCATTCCACAACTCTTTTAAGTCTTCGATCAAGGATTCTAGGTAAACATCTATGTCATTCCCGGGTTATTTTGGTCCCAACATCAACATAGACAACATGATATACTTTCATTTCATGCATAACAAAAGAGACAAGTGTAAATAACCAAAAGAACAGGTCATGAACTATGTATACTGCTTAGACTAGCATAAGGATTCATGCCATTTGTGCTGAGCCCAAGCCTAAAGTTCCTAGGTTCTTTACCGAAGCTAGGAAATAATTCATCAATTTTCTTCCATTAAGAAGAATCAGCGGGATGACAAAGCTTTCCATCGGAAATCCTCTCATCTGTATGTCATCTCAAATTTTTTGCATCATTTTCATTAGCAAACAAGCGTTTGAACCTCGATATGATCCACAATACTTTTGCTGGGGCCTTATTTGATTTGTACCTTACGATTTCACACATCGGACAATACTGCTTCTCTTCATGCTCTTTTCTATACAATATGCAACTATTAGGACATGCATAGATCTTTTTATACTTCATCACTAGTCGATAGTCGACACAGTATTTTCTTAGCATCATAGTATCGACAAGCCAACACATTATCATCTGAAAGCATATCCTTAAAGGCCTCAAGTGTTTCTGAAAAATCTTATCGCCCCATCCCTGATGTGCTTTCAAGCTTACCAATTTCAATACTGCTTTCAACAATTGGTATTTTTCACACCCGGGTATAGCAGCGTCTCAGCATCACTGCACATATTACCATATGCATGTGATTGTTCAAAAGCCTCTTCTTCTACATCACAAATAATATCCTCTATCCGATCATCCATATCCATTTCATTATCATCACAAGTCACTCCCCCTATCGAGATGCACTTGGCATTTCTAATTGTCCGCCATGCTATACCCATACTATATACGTCTTACAAAACCCTTCACAAATTAAATGTGTATATATATCTGCAGCACTTAGTTGCTTCTCATTCAAACATTCTACATAAGAGCAATAAAACATCTCACTATCATCATCGACATTTCTTTTTGCAAAGTCTAAAAAATCCTTCACCCCATTATCATATTCAACACTCGTCCGTTTATCTTTTATCCAACTATAGTCTATATATTTCAACACCTTTTTGTTTTTGTTTTCTAGTTTTTCCCCTGGAAAAGGCAGGTGTATGATGAGAGCATGCAATCATTACACCCAAGTACCTAGTTTAACTACTACAAAATGAACAAGTAGAAGAGAGTAGAGAGCTAGAGATAGAAGAAGAGTAATCTAACTAGTACAAGTCTCATTAACAATGCAAATCTGTCCAATGCAATAGGTCGATTGCCATATATATTGCCAATACAAATAGTAGAAATAGAATAGTACCATAGGGATTAAGGGTTCATTAATTAGGGGCCTATTAGTAATTAGACACAGTTAAGGCCATGTTTGGCTAATGCCGCTCTTAAACAGCTAGAGCCACTAATGGTTAATCTCGATCTTCTAATTTACTAACCTAACTAACTTTCAAAATATTCCAATTATGATATCATATATATAGCAAAGATCAATTTTGGTTGGCATTATTTCAATTATTTATTGGCAAAGACTAATTAAATTACCCGTCAATCACTCGAACAAAGGCTTTGAAGACCGGAAACTACACGGGAAAGATGAGTTTGGTATGATGGGGTGGATTGCATGCTGGAAGAAAGGCTTTAAAGACCGTAAACTACTAATCAATAACCAAAAGCAATAAAATAAGCCTCAGTAGCAATAATAGAAAGGTGAACTTTAGCAATAATAAAACCAATATTGACATACAATCATGATTAATTAAAGAGAAATGATCGTATATGTCTCATGATAGTTCATGTTTCATGAAACAGTTCTATGACTGGTAGGTCTAAATGTATATTAGGAACTCTCAATGAACAAGAACAATAACAATCAATCTCAGTATAAGATATTGGCCAAACATGTATAAGATACAAAGAAGATATGTGCATCTCATTTAAATGTCAGAACCATAGAAAAAGAATAAATTAAACCACTTGTTTTCAATTTTCAATACGAAAAAAAGAATTTTTTTTAAAATACTAGCTTTTATTTTACAAAATTTTCAAAAGTTTTGAGCTTAAGTTTATCAAACATAGGATCAATTACCACTCATAAATACTTCCTAAAATCATAAATGTAAGAGCCATGTAACTATAATTTCATGGAGAAGAAAGAATTAGCATTCCCACACTCCATCAACTTGTCTCCCCCCTATTCCCTTGGCTTTCTAAGCTCTACAAGAGTATTATTAATCCCTTTGTTAAATGAAATAAAAAAAATTCTGGTGCAAACGAACATGTCATACAAGTATCAGACATACAAGAACACAACAAAATAGCAAGCACAATTTCAATGATTCATGAAAGCATGAAATTGAATGAAATATGAAAATTCAGCAATGATTATGCCAGTAAAAATTCCATATTCGATGGATAAATGAGTGTGGCAGTATTTTAGTTATACCAATGTCCTAGAAAGTGGAGTCAAGTACCAAGATTGTGACACAACGTCTTCGCCTTTGTCAAAATGATTCCTCTTCAAAAAAAACAAATGTCAATCATAGTGAAAGAACTACTTTCAATAATCAAAATAATCATATACTCAAACTAGAAGGTACCTACACGTCTTCTGCTGCCAACCACACGTTATCAGCAACTCATTATGCAACAAATACCGGGAATGTCACATGACTTCATCAGGACCATTTATATCAGTCAGCATTGCCCTACAATGAATCATAGAGAGCATGAACTTTCTCAAAATCAACATGTACACAAATTCGAAGTCCATATTTAATTGCCAAAACTTCTACATGAATAAATCCTTAATTTTACTGACATTCAATACAACACTATATAAGGAGGGTTAGATAGATCAAGCATGAACAAATCGCCATTACAATAGAACTCATCAAGCACTAACACAACACTTTTCTTCTTTATTGGATGAAGAAACCAAAATAAACTGCCTAAAGGGAAATTCTGCAGTAATATAAATTTAGCCAATTCTTTATACATTCTCTTCTTGCTCACTCTTTTTATTTAAAAAATAGAATTAGGTAGGCCAAAGAACGAGCTCCTTTCCTGTTGACTTAGAAGCTTTTCTTCAATTGAAACTATAAGGATTTGCAATGGTGACACCTATTGTAATACCCCGAATTGTGGGACTCGAGGTTAGAAAATAAGCCTAAGATTAGTGGATTGCTAAGCCCCGGTTTATCAAGATCCCAAATTGTGATTAAGGGATAATGACTCCAAAAGCGGATGTGATTAGTGATAAATGGACCCTTTTGGAGATTATGATGTGAACTGTGATGCATTTACGTTGTGAGCAGTGCCAAAACCCAATATTTAAGTTCAATTATCGATTAATATCTAAATTGACTTAAAATAGAGGGAGGGCACATATTGTGGCTAAATGGAAAAGTATGATGTGTTTAGTGGCGATTCAAGAGGAATTGCCATAATCAGGGGCAAAACAGTAAAGTTACCGACTAATTGGTCAGTTACCGAAGAGGAAACTCATTGGTAACTTGAAGATCAATGGTTAGGGTTGATTTGTTGTGAGATTGAGTGGGTGGAATCCCATGTGTGTGAGTTCATTGGAATTGGTCTGGAACTTTGGAAAGTAAAGAATTGCAATGTGAGTTTGAATTGTGACTTGTGTTGACATGTTGTGATTATTGGAGAAACATGTCAATGGAATGTGAATTTGATTGATTTGGTGTTTCCAATGGATTCCTTGTGAAAATTTATGTAGGAATGATGTTTGGTATGAAAATGGGATCATTGGAAGCAAATATGCAAAATCTGAAGTTTTGTCCAGTGAAACTCTATTCTGGGCAGTACTTTTGTGTGAACATTTTGAATGACCAAATGGTGTCTAAAAATTCTAAAACTTTCCAGTATTAAAATTCACATCTCAAACTTCAAAATGGACATATAATTTGTACCATTTCGTTTTTGGAACTAGGAGATATGTCTGTCCAAAGTTTGGGATCAAAACTGGACTATGTTTTAAAGCAGTGTTGAGTTTTGTGTAATTATGTATTTGTGTGGTGATTTCTAATAATGGTCCATATTTTTCCTATAAATAGGACTTAAATACCTTTCATTTGGCTTTGGAATCACCTCATTTTGATTTTTCTAAAATTAGTTATGATTTTTCAAAGTTTGGGCCGAAAATCTGCTAGAAAATCCGAAAATTGGAATTATGACATCATCAAAATAAAATATAACATCTGCATGGAATTAAAAGCAATTCCTCCATCTTCATTAGCCATTTTCTGATGCCATTTCAGAAACAAAAATGTGAGAGAGAGCTTGGAGAAAATAGGGAGAAGGAAGGAGAAATCTCACAAGGTAGGTCGATTTATTCAGTGAATTCGTACCTAACATGTATAATCCTTCTCTTAAGTTATTACTCTATGTGAATTAAGGTCTTCAAGCAAGGAATTTCATTGTTTAAAGAGGCTAGGGTTCAGCCATAAGAAGGATAAGTCAGAAGGAGCTTAAGGTAACCTCCAAAACTTCAATCTTTGATTGTTCTGGCTGCTGTGGTTGATTTAATCGATGAAATTTCACCGGATTGTCTTTGTTTGTAAATTTGGAAAATGGGTTGGCCTAGGTGTTATGTTGCCCAAATTGATACTAAATGGTAGTTGTAACCCAACCCAATGTAATGGTTAATAAAGTGGTTAGAAGTAGAAAGAAACACGTCTGCGGAGCCGAAACCGAAAAACCCCAATTTTTCCCGAGGAATTGAGAATTTCGGCTAAGGCTAGTTTGGAGGGGTTAGAGATGGATTTTCAATGATTTTATGATTCCATTGAGTTTAGGAGAAAAAATTAGGTGGGGTTACAGTTGATCACTTTTTCGGAAAAGGCCGAAAAAGCATAATTACGAAAACGCCCCTGAAACCCTTAAAGTGGGGCTGCCAAGGGTAAATTTGTAAATTGACATTGAATTTCATAATTTTGAGTCCAGAAATGGATTCCTTGGGTGAAAATATGTTAGAATAGCCCATGTCAAAATTTCAAGAAAAGTACAGCCAGACCGGGTATGGCGGGGTCTGGGCCGGGTCCCCGGGGGTATTTTAGTAAATTTTCAATATAGCCTCATATAACCCCCAGAAACACTATGGAAGTGTCTAAATAGTACATTTGACATTGTAGGATCGAATGTAAAGCCCTGAGTTGCTGGAACACAAATCGAGGATAAAAGACTGGAGGTAGGGGACTTACCTTACTTGCATGTATTTGATATCTTTGCTTGTGTAGTGATGTATGTGATTGCTTTACTTGATTGTGTGGAGCATATTTAAATAAATGAAGCTCTGTTTCTATTTTGCTGTGGCCATAGTTTTGTTACATGAAACATTGAGCATGCAGAAATGTCATTATGGGGCATGCATCTAGATAAATCTAATATGTCATACACATAGCATCTATCATGCATGCATTATGGTATCTGTTTCCTACTGAGATTCTCTCGAATCTCACCCTCCCCTACCAACAATTTAGACAAGACAAGTGGCTCGTGGAGGGAGCGGCTAGGACTCCTTCGAGATGAGAGTTGGTAGTTGGTTACCAATAAGTTGTGAAGACTGTATATGATTCGGTTGAATATATGGTTATGAATTTGAGATGAGATTGTGTAATCCCCATTTGAGGAATTGTAATGGGCAATTGTGCCCTATGTATCTTTAGCGAAGGTATGTACCGGGATTACCGGGATGATTATGTTGTGCACTCTGATATTTATATGAATGTGATTTATGTTTGCATAGTAATTGTATTCAAAATGTGAATATAAGACCAAGTTAATTAGATTTTAAAAGGTATTTTTGAAAACTCTATCTCAAGGATGGGATTTTAAATGAGTTTTGATTATTATTGGTCTCTATTTTATTTTAATCGCGTATTTCGGATAAAATTACGGAAGGGGTTACACCTACATCTGAACTAGTGCTCATGCAGCAGAAACTTCAACAATAATACTTTTAGTCTTCAACTCAAATCTAATTGGCTTGCCCGAAGTACTATTATCTTAAAAAAGGATTTGAGAAGTTTCCTATGCTTGTTATTTTGCGGGAACTCTTATAATATTGATTTAGTTAGAAAGTTATAACAATATCTATCTTACTTGTTCTGCAGACTTCCATTTATAAAAAATGCTTTAATTTACATGAATAAGCAAAGGACAACACCAGTAATATAGGAACTACAAGGATGTATTACAATCATTACAATCACAGAAGAATAAAAGAAAGAATAAGGAATAGAGAAGCTATCATAACGCAAACAAATGTCTCAGATAAAAGAAAGATCAGTAATGTCTCAGAAATCAGAACCACAATACCCCCACATTTCCAATCTCCCAAATCATACCCACAACCTTTTTCGTCGGCCATAGCAAACAAATCACCAAAAAAAACAATAGATGAAGAAAAAAACTACCTAGAAGAGAATTAGGGCTTCAACAAGTTTATTATCCAAATTTTGCAGATTGATGATGCATAAATAATAAGAAAGTCCGATGAAAGGCTCGGTGGAACACGGGGGGTGCTTCGTCGTCCTCCCGCGCCCATTGGAAGGCGCTGGATGGAGGCTAACTGCAAGTGGCCTTATTCCCTTTGAAAGGGGTAAGCAGTACAAGAACCAGCCTCAAAGGCACCATCCTACCTCACAGCAACCGACGCGGATTGCCTGCCGACCGTTCGGTGGACGAGCACGGAGCCAGCCGGCAGAGACAATCCAAACACCACTCACACGCCCACACGTTCCTGCCTTCCCAACGCCACCGTGGCAACCACACCCCGCAAGCCCTCAGGCAAGCGGGCAGATGGAGCACGAGAGGCACCGGTCCAACACCGCTGGGCGTGAAACAAAAGGGACGGATCGGGAGGAGAACCATCAGATCCTCCATCAACACCGTCGGGAAAGAAGGGACCGATCGGGAGGACCACCATCATATCCTCCATCAACACCGTCAGGAAAAAGGGACCCATCGGGAGGTCTACCATCATATCCTCCATCAACACCGTCAGGAAAAAGGGACCGATCGGGAGGACTACCATCAAATCCTCCATCAACACTTTCGAGAATCCTTTCCGACTCGGCACGGTGACTTCTTACCGAACCCATAATATTCCCACGCCGCCTCATGCACAGCATTCCCCTCACAATCAAGCGTATGGCTAAGCACCCGAAGGCTACATCCGAAGGCATAAATCCCGTTATCAATTGGTGTGCTTGACCGCCCGAGCCCAAGGGGAATCCGACTCATGAGACGGCCGTGTGTACGAAACCTAGAAGAGAATTAGGGCTTCAACAAGTTTATTATCCAAATTTTCCAGATTGATGATGCATTAAAATGAGAAGAGAGTGTGTTAAGCACTGTCAAACCTCGACACTCAATGAAAAGAGAGAGTACCAATACGCCCTAACACTGAGCAACGGGGATGCTAGCTCCAAGATCCCATTCTCATAGCGGAAGTGCAATACCAATCCAAGATAACACACTAATTCCACTCTTGTAATGACTAATTTGGAGGAGTTGTTCGTTCTTGAGTGTTTGCTATTCAGCTTGGAAGGATTTCAGAATGGAAGAAGGCACGGAGCTTAAGTCGTGAAAGTAATTTGGGGAAGACTTTTAAGACCGGTTATAAAAATAACCGGTCTTAAAACATTTTTAAGACTGGTTATTCTAACAACCAGTCTTTCTTAAAAGTCTATCTTTTAGACCGGTTATTAGAATAGCCGGTCTTAAAACATTTCTTTTAGACCAATTATTCTATTATCCGGTCTAAAATAAATATTTTTTAGACCAGTTATGTCAATAACCGGTCTAAAAAATAATGAGTTTTTAATTTTTTTTCCCCGCTGAAACATTTAGACCGTTTTAAAATCCAAGCAGGTTTTAAAAGTTTAATCTTTTTAGACCGGTTAGTATAAAACCAGTCTAAATAATATTTTTAGACCTTATATCACTCTACCCAGTCTCCCAATTTGTTTTTAATTATGAAAATGTCACCGACCATTTTTTTTAGACCTTATCCGCTATAGCTGGACTAAAGGTGCCAGTCTAAAACACTTTTTTTGTACTAGTGATTAGTTATTATATTACCTCTTAAAATTTGTAATTATATTAACTAAGATTTAATTTGTAATTAGGGATTGGGATTATAGTGGCATGAAAAAAAATAAAAGTATGGAATCCTAAAAGAATATATTATTAATGGCCAAACAAAAGAATGCATGTTAATGAGGGGAAAGAACTTTGTCATAGACTCATTATTAGCTTACTAAATAAACAAAAATAAATAAATAAATAAATATATATATAACCCAACTTTGTGATATCCAACCGAACCAATAAATAAACAAAAATACGTTCCAACTTTATGGTTTTGATAGACGCATAACTCATTCACTATAAAAAAACAACATATTACCCACGGAAATTACCCACGGAATTCCGTCTCAGAAATCAAATTACCTACGGATTAGGGACAGAAACGGAATTACCGACGGAATTTTTTCCGTCTCTAAAAAATCCGTGGTAAATTGATTTACCGACGGAATTTTTATTCCGTCGGAAATTACCCACGGAAAAAATTCCGTCAGCGATTACCCGCGGAAAAAATTCCGTCGGTGATTACCCACGGAATTTTTCCGTGGGTAATCCGTCGGTAATTTAATATTATTTTTTTTAAAAAATTCCACGTGGCGACTTTAAAAGAGGCCACGTGGACATCACTGAAAGCCCCCCACCGCCCACCCCCGCATCTGGCCTTGGCAGCCCTCGAGCAAGGGCCATGTGTCTCTGTGAGATAATTGTTGCATTTTGTGACGAAGGTGGGATTTGAACCTTGGACCTTTTGGTATTTGTTCTAATGCCTTTGCCAGTTGAGCTGTTTTAACCTTGCGTTTAGGGGTGAGCAACGGGCGGGCGGGTCTGACCCGTGGGTCAACCCGTGACCCGCCCGTTTAAGTTTCACGGGTACGGGTCAACCCGTACCCGTGACTTAACTCGTGTAACCCGTATCTAAACGGGTACGGGTTAAATGGGTTCTGGTTAAACGGGTCCAGGGAACCCGTTTAACCAAAAACTTTTTTTTTTTGGGCCTCCATAATAGGGAGCCTGTTCACACAGCCCAGTTTAGTTTTTTCCCCCTCTACAAAGGGAGCCTATTTGACAGCCCAATTCTCGTTTTTTTGGCCCTCCAGAAGGCAAAAGGACAGAATTTATTGGAACTCAAATGTCCATATTTTTTGGACTTCCAGAATATTGAGAATTTGAACTCATAAAGACTAGTATACTACATAAACATTCCTTGAGTCTTTAAATACTAGTATACTACATAAAATGTCCATATTTTTATACCTGCTGAAATGCCATAAATACTAGTATAACATGCTAAATTGCTAATGATAATATGCTATGAAGGTTAAACTTCAATGATCACAAATTCACAAGCTACAAAACAATAGCAATATAACATGGTAAATTGCTAATGCTAATGCTAATATGCTATGGTGAGGATTGAGGACCCTGTTTGCAAATCTTCATTTTTTTGTCAATTCACCTCCTCCCTCTGCTTTTGCATCTTCCTCTACAAAATGAACAAAGATAAATCATGTACCATATTAATCAATGTGTATTAATATGCTATGAAGGTTAAACTTCAATGATCACAAATTCACAAGCTACAAAACAATAGCAATATAACATGCTAAATTGCTAATGCTAATATGCTATGGTGAGGACTGAGGACCCTGTTTGCAAATCTTCATTTTTTTGTCAATTCACCTCCTCCCTCTGCTTTTGCATCTTCCTCTACAAAATGAACAAAGATAAATCATGTACCATATTAATCAATGTGTATTAATATTAACTAATAAGAAGATGAAATGAAACGTTAATTATTGAAAATAGAGAATGCAAATTAAGATACCGATAACAATAGCTGCAATCTCATCAAAATTATCAACATCAAAGTCATTCAAGTTGGGTGGTTTCACTGATAGCCAATTTTGTGCACATATGAGTGCCTCAGCCATCCTTGAGGATAAAGAGCTTCTGAAAGCATCTAATACTCTACCACCCGTACAAAAGGCAGCTTTTGAAGAAACTGTAGAAACTGGGATAGCTAACAAATCACATGCCATCTAGCTTAACACTTTATACTGAGAAGCATTCCCTTTCCACCATGACAAGATGTCAAATTTTGCATCGCGATAACCAACCAATTCAGCTCGAAGGTATTCATCCACTTCTGAAAGTTTCTCTACACTACTCTCTGCATCTGCCTTGGCTAAAAACTTTTGATATGTAGCATCAACAGATGACAAGGCCACTTCAACTTCTACCTCTGGTAATGGAACATTATTCCCACCACCACCACTATTATCCCCTTGTTCCATTGATGGTTGAGATCCAGAAGTTTCACCAAGATGAACACTAGCTGAATAATGGTCATATAAACGATACATCACACCCATAATCTTCCTCATCATAGCTTCACACTTTGTTGGTTCATGGAAAAGGTCAGCAAAAGTGACTTTGACATATGTCAATTTATATCTAGGGTCTAATATCAATGCTACAACCAAAAGTGGATTCATTTTCTCAGCTGCTCCCCAGTATTTGTTAAATTTAGATAACATTCTTATTGACATGTCATTCAAGAGAGAGGAGGAATTACTTGCACTTCCATTGAGGCTTGTCTGAATTGCAACTATGTGCTGGAAACAGGTGTTACTTGTAACATAGTTTGATCCAGAGAACTTCAATGTCATGTTGTAGAACAACTTTAAGAAGGCAAGAAACTCACTCGCAGTGCTCCAATCATATGCAGTAGGAGGCAAAATGGTAGGTTCTATTGTCCTTCTTGTAATTGCATCATCAGATACATCATCAAAACCTTCAAGGAAATCAATCAAGGCATAAGTATCTCGACTGGACCCTACCTTAACCTTTTTCTTGAAGTATTCTTTGTACTCTTCATCCTCCTCTTCCATCCGAGTAAAAACTTTGACAAACTTAACAGCACTCTCAAGCATAAGATATGTTGAATTCCACTTAATCACAACATAGAAATGAAAAACAATTGCACATCAATTATCAATACATAATAATAGATTCATATCAAAGCTCATTCAAACTAATTATAAATAAATTACCTCGTAGGACAGTCCAAGGTAAGTAGACTTTTTGATTCAACTCGCTCCCTTTCAGCTAGTATTATGAACTTACGCTTCCTTGATAGAGAAGATTTAACAAATTTTACTGCATGTCGGATGAGCTCAATGGACTTGTTCATTTCTTTGAGACCTTCAGAAACAACCAAATTTAATATGTGAGCAGCACACCGCATTTGCAAAAATTCTCCATCACAAACCAAACCATCCCAACTCCTGAAACGCTTTTTCAAAATTGCAATTGCAGAATCATTGGCAGAAGCATTGTCAACTGTGATTGTAAACACTTTGTCAATGCCCCAATGAAATAAGCAATCCTTAATTTGTTTAGCAATTGACTCCCCTCTATGATCCGTAATCTCACAACAATTAAGAATGCGTTTCTGTAAAATCCAATCCTCATCAATCCAATGTGCAGTCAAACACATATAGTTGTTTTGTTGTACAGATGTCCAACAATCAGTGGTGAAGGACACACGGACTTTCAAAATCTTGAAGTATTTTCTCAAGATATCTGCTTGTTCTCGATATATGTTGTAGCAATCTCTAGCGGCTGTCCACCTTGAAGGCATTTGAAATTTGGGTTGAAACTCTTGCAACAGTTCTGTAAAACCCTCCTTTTCCACAGTTAGGAAAGGCACCTCATCCTTTATGATGTACTTAGCAACAGCCTTTCTGCCTCGTTCTTGACTGAACAAGTGATGAGTCAATGTTTGATTTGTTGCGGCCGCGAACAAGTTCTGGCCCTTGCTTGCTTTGTTAGGATTCCTTGGACACTTTTCGAAATGTCTCCATAATTGTTTAGTACCATCTTGCGAAGGATGACTTGCATAAGTTAATCCACAATAGTTGCACTTGGACCTATGTTTTCCTTTGGTTTCTGCTAGTGGCAGCCTTGTAAAATGGATCCATATATCAGATGAGTCCTTCCTTTTTTTCCTAGGTCGTGTTTCTTCTGTTTTCCCCTCATCGTTGGTTTGACTCTCAACATTAGTGCTATCTTGTGTTATTCCTGCTGTTGTTAGTCCAGTCGCAGGTTCATCATCCACAATCACATTTTCAAGTGCAATTGGTGGTTGTGCCATGCTATTTGACTTTCTCAAACAAATCAACAACTTGAAGATAAAAAACTGACTATTGAAAATTTTGGCAATGATAAATATCCTCTATCTTACCCATGATAAATATATGTTGCATAATATAAAAAAAATGGATAGGTTACACACATGAAAAGAGTTGCACTTACTGGAAACATGTTGCACATAAATACTCAAACGAATTTTAGATACTTCAGAACAATAAATTTTGTATGCAAGTCTGACCCCTTAATTAAGCATAATAATCTTATGTTAAAAAAAAATTAAGCATAATAATCAATATTTGCATATCGTCAACCTCAGAACAACTGAATCAAAGCTTCATAGTCAAGACGTCTGTCTGCTCAATTGATTTCTCAGTCAAAGAAGCAAAACGCAAAATGCAACAGGCAAATAATCTCTACTTGCTTTAACTTCACCTTATCACAAAATTAAATGAATCATATATATCATACTATCTATTTTTAACCACAAATATCAGTTTATTGAAATCCAATCACAAACCAGAGACCTAAATGGGAGACTCACTCCAAAGGAAAGTCAATCGAAACACCACAGGACAAGAGAAAGGAAGCAGATCGAAATGGGAGACTCACTCCAAAGCAGATTCACATTAACAAATTCACAATAAAACACAATGCTAGATTGAAACACAATCACATTGAAACAGATTCACATTGCTACCCCAAAGCAGATCGAAAACGCAAGCTAGATCGAAACATAAAAGATAAAAATCAGAAATCAAAGAGAGAGAGAAGTGTAAATCCTACCGAAGAAGCAGATCCAAATGGGAGACTCACGACAAGACTCAACACTTGAATCCTGAAGGCTGCTGAAGCAAAGGAATTCAGAGAGGGAGAGACCTCCTTAGTCAGACGGACGAGCGACGACGGAGAGACCTTGAAGAACGATGACGGCGAGACCTTGCAAGCGACGGCACTCCTCTCCTCTCCTCGATCGGCAGCAGGCCTTGTCGAGCGACGATAATGACGAGCCGAGGCGAGGACAGCGATCGGGTTTGGGGGGACTGGGGCCTGCGGGACTGGCCGACGACGACGAACGAGTGCCGACTCGACGAGGCCAGGCGCCGAGAAGAGCGATCTGACCGAGAGACGAGAATGATTGCTGGATGAGAGGAGATTCAGATTCAGTGTTGAGAGTTGGAGTGAGTGACAGTGAGTCACGAACAGACGGACTCACGGCACGGGAATGGCCGAATGGGATCAGAGAATGGAATTGGAAAGGAAAGAAAAAAAGCAAATGCCCTAACCTAAAAAAACTGACGGGTATTAAACGGATAACGGGTAACGGGAAATTTAGCCGGGGTGCGAGCGGACGGGCTGGTTGTGGGTGCTTTGCTCAGCCCTACTTGCGTTATTTATTTACGTAATAATATATATAATGTAATAATTTAAAAAAATATATAATATTAAGATAAATATATATTTATATATAATTATATTTTTCATTTTTTATAATATAAATTTTTTTAATTTCTAATTTCGTTTAAATATTTAATATTAATATAAATATATACAATATTACATATATACTTATAAATAATTATATATTTCGTTTTTTATAATATAAATTTAAAATTTTTTAATTTCTTATTTCATTTAAATATTTAATAGTAATATAAATATATATAATATTAAATATATATTTATATATAATTATATATTTTATTTTTATTATATAAAGTTTAAAATATTTAATTTTTTTATTTCATTTAAAATTTTTATTACTAATATTATATATATTTAATATATTATATTAAATATTAATTTTATGATATTTAAATTTTTATTTGTTATAGATTATTTTTATTTTTATTATTTTATATAAATTATTAAAAGATGATAAAAAAATTATTAGTTTTACCGACGGATTACCCACGGAATTCCGTGGGTAAGGCGTGAGTAATTACCAACGGAAAAAATTCCATGGGTAAAAGTCAAATTTACCGACAGAATTTTGATTCCGTCGGAAATTACCGACGGATTACCCACGGAAAAAATTCCGTGGGTAATTACCGATGGAAATTACCCACGGAAAATTTTTCCGTCGGTCATTAGAGACGGATTACCCACGGAATTCCGTGGGTAAGACGTGGGTAATTACCGACGGAAAAAATTCCGTGGGTAATCCGTCGGTAATTACCCACGAAATTTTTTTCCGTCGGTAAATCGTAGGAAATTACTGACGGAAATAATTCCGTGAGTAATTCCGTCAGTAATAACATGTTTTTTTGTAGTGATTATTCAAAAATCCTAAAAAAAATTAATGATTAAAGGGAGAATTGCTGATAAATACTTTTTTGGGAAATTAATTGCTGAATCCTACCATGGAAGATCTGTTGCACATAACGGAAGATATTTTGCACACAACGAAAGATTGTTTGCACATTTATATGAAAGATTTTTGCACACACGGAAGATGGTTTGCACAAAACGAAAGATCGCTTGCACATACGGAAGATCGCTTGCACGCTTGGTAGCAATCAGCAATTAATTTGGCCCAAAGGTATTTTTGGGCAATTCTCCCATGATTAAAAGCGATAAAAAGTAAAGAAATTAATGTTTTTTGTTAATTTAATTATTTAAAATTAAAATTACTTTGAATTATTTTGAATAAATATTGATTATTTCACGAAATATTGGGAAAATTATAAGATGTGGTGAGAGAGAATATAGAAGGTTTAAATAATGGTAATTTAGTATTTTCTAATTTATATTTTTTATTTAGTCTTTCTAAATAATTACAACATTTAAGGTCCTCTTACCTAAATATTATTCCCACTAGGTCCTTCTCCGTCCCTAATTTTCCTTATATGAAAGTTTATTTATTAAATAAACTTGTTTAGAACACGCGCAATACGTGAACACAAAGAAAAAAAGTATAATCTTTGAAAAGATTCCAAAATCTCATAGTAGAAAAAAAGACTGAAAAAAGACCCATAACATTTTTTTTATTGGATAATTTTTTTACCCAAACAGATATTGAAAAAAGGATTAAGGCATCTCCTACTTATTATATTTTGTTCTAAACATGAACATGTGTTTTATATATATATTTAAGAAACTTTATATTTTTCTATTGATTTATCTTCTTTAATGGCTGTGGGGTCGTTGAAAGTTATCTCTTAAGTTAAAATTTACAAAATAAATTATTTAAATAAAGAATAAGCTACCTAAATTTAGTAACCTCTCATTATTTTCTATTGATTAATGTATTATTTTATCTTTATTTATTTTTAGTTTTTACGATAATCTTACTTGTGAGATGGCAGAAAGAGGGCTTGTCAGGTGGTAGAAGAAGGAACTCTCAACGTTCCTCCTTTCATATAATCAATATATGGGTTTGAGCTTTAAATTGAAATAAAATGCAATAATTTCATAGTAGAAAATCGAGATATTAGAAATATCTGAGTGTGACTGTAGAACATTAAAATTTAAAATCCGTACAACTTGATTGCAATTCATCAATCAATGCCAAAATAGTAAATTGTTGAACCAAAAAAAAATCAAAATAGTAGATACTAGCTAGTGGTGTTTTGATTAGCTTTTAAAACAGTGTTCCAAAAGCTAAACCATCTTTTAACCCTTAAAACTTAAAAGCATAGTATTTTTTTTTTGGAACTATTAATCAAAAGCTTATTCAAACCTCCACATGAAATTAAAACAGATTTGGAAAATTAGGAAGAAGGACCAAGGTAAAAAGATATTTATTACTAAGGATTTTAAAAATTATAATTATTTTTAAGGATGAAAGATTAAAATATGATTTTTCATTTGCAAAATTAACATTGTTTAGTAATTGAGATATTGGCTATTTATTAAAGAATTTATTGTTTAAGAATTGATTGTTTAAGCTAATTCAAACCTTTGCATTCGGTAATTTGTTTAGGCTTTTTTCCCATAAAAAGTCACATATTTTTAAAATAAATATATTATAATATTTCTTATGTTTTACGGTTTTTAAAAATAATCAAAACTTAGAAAGAGGTAGATTTTTTATTATTTTTAGATTTTAGAGGCGATTTTAATTTGAATAACTTTTAAAGATACTCTTATATGTATAAGAATGCCATAAAAATATTGAGTTGCTTACATTTTTTTTTAATCAAAATATACATGGAGATATCAACAGATTTGATAACTAAATATAGATATAGAAAACCTAATAGTTTTATCAGGGTTAGAATCGTAATTGAAAAAATGTATTTTAATTTTTGGAGTTAAAAAATAATTACAATTTTTAAAATAATTATTAATAAATATCTTTTTTTTCCTTGGTTCTTCCTAGGGGTGTTCAACAAATTCTCGTCCTGGTCTTCCCGTCCCGATCCCGAGTAAATTGGGACGGGATTTTCCCGTCCCAAAAAATCGGGAATGATATTTCCCGATCCCGAAATAATGGACTATGTTTATTTTATTTTTTTTAAGTTGTAGGTAAAGCCCATTCAGCCCAGGCCAGCCACGAAGCAATCAAGTCTTTCAGCCCCAAAAAAAACACTCAAGTCTCATTTTTTGATCAATGTCTCAACTCTCAGGCAGATGAGCAGATCTCACACTCTGACTCTCTCGTCACTATCGCTCTCTCGTCACTCTTGCTCTCTCAGAATCCCAGTCTCGCCCTCAAGCCTCAAGTCTCAACCACAAATTGATTTTCGACACAGTCCCAACTCCCAAATTCGAACCCCCTTCCCTCATCGGCGTCCTCGCTTTCTCTGAGATGGTCTTCTCTTGTCTGCTTTGCATCATGGTCTTCCGGTCTTCCCCTCATCGGTGCCCTCGCTCTCATTGCTTTACGGACGACTCACGACAGTATTGCCCTGCTCTGGTCGGTCTTCCAGATCTCATCGTCAAGCACTCAAGCTCTGTAAGGTATCTAATTGCCATTGGGAACTACTCTATATGCGCAAAGCCTAAAATATGTAGCCAAATAGCTTACCGAATTCACTGATGTTTTCCTGTTTATTTTCATATGAATTCACTGATTTTGCCTACATTCACTGAGGCAAAGCACAAATTTATGTTATTGAATTGACTGATTTTTCTGTTGGTATTGTGCCTTGTTTTTGTTACTGATTTTTGTGGAAACATATAGCTTATGGGTTGGAGTATGTGCGGTAGATGGGGCTGGAAGATGATGATGGGATTTTTAGTGTATGTGGGATTAGGAATTCAGGAAATTCTTGATCCCGAGCTCGGGAATTCCCGTCCGGACGAGAAATTCTCGGGATCGGGAAGCAATTTGATTCCCAAAGACCTTTCGGGATCGGGAATGCCATTCCCGATCCCGAACCCGAACACCCCTAGTTCTTCCGCCTAATTGTCCCAAACAAATTCCTTATTAGAACATGGAGAAAATTGCTCATAAATACCTCATTGAAAATTTATTTTTCAAATGGAACCTTATTTTCAAACAATCTTCCCCGTGTGTAGAAGATCTTTCCTTATGTTTAAATAATCTTCTTAGTGTTCAATATATCTTCCTTTGTGTTCAAATAATCTTCCCTATGTACAAAAGATCTTCTCTTGTGCACAAGCAATTTTTCTCATGTGGCAAAGATCTTCCCTTAAATAATTTCAGATTTTATTTAACAAATAAATTTTTAATGAGGCTTTTATGGGCAATTCTTCCTAAAAGATATGGAAGGTTATTTCAATTCAAAATTTTTCATTTTTATGAGCATGGGATGCAATTTGTACGTACCCCAAGTTGAGACCCAATTCAAATATAGCGTTATGGGAAAAAAAACACTAGAATTTTGGCAAAAACAAGAATCTCTAGAAACAAATCGCATCCACATAGCAAAAATTAATTGATCATAGCAAGGACAAGAATGATTGATTGTGAAGTAATTGAGTAGATACTCTAAGAAATTTGTACCTAGCCTTTTTCGTTCTTCAATAACAAAGGATCTCTATTATTTCCATCATGCACGAGAAAATCCCTTTGGGCTCGTGTGAAATTACCAACCTCTCGCTGGCGTGCGGGACACTGACCTCTATCCGTCGGAATTCTTCAACGAGCTTAGCATAAACTACTTCCGTGCTCGTCTGAAAGCTGCGCCGGATTTTAAAACTCGCCGGAGCTGCCCCGTCACACCCGTAAAACCCGACCATCACGCGCCCGTTTGCGTACGCGTCACACGCCGCTAGAATCGCTTTTGCTCGCCGGCGAAAATGGTGCTTAATCAAGGGTTCGAAGTTCGTCGGAGGGTTCCGAATCAAGTTAATTGTAGTCTTACAGGTGAGCAAGAACACGTTCTGACTGTAATACTCCGACAGTTTTTTCCAGCAGCAGACTGTTCCAGGCTCGTTGTAGTAGGGTTTTTCGTTGAGGACGAGGCTTTGAATCGATAGCAGAACCTGTAATAATGTTGACTGTTTCGGGTTCCAATGCTCGCTCGGGTCGCCTTTCCATGTGTTGAGGAGGCTCAGGCAGACGGTGCCGTTGCTGTAGAGATTCGGGTTGACCCGGTGCCCGTGTGAGAGGTAATGAACCTTGGGAGGTTCATTAGGGTAATTGGGAGTGAGGGCGATGTCGAAGAAGAAAAGAGCGTCGTGGTAGGGCGTGCCGGCGGCCCCGATGATGGCGGCACGGAGCAAGTCGGAGTGGGTCTCGGAGACCCGAACGAAGATGGATTCGGGTAGGTTATCTTGGAGGATCCGCCACTCCTTGCTGATGATCCTGTGGAAAAGATTCGTCGCCGAGCGAGGCGAATCACGATCCATAAAGTGATGATCTGAGAAATCCGAAACGACGTCGCATTTTGTGAAAGTGAAATTGTTATCCTTTTCCTGGGTCATGGTTCTGGCCTTCTAAGCAAGTAGAGTTAAACAGTTAAAAGCCTAAATAAGAGACTTAATACTTATAAGAGAAACAAAGGGTGACTTGTAGAATACTCAGGAACAAATGCAATCTTGTTGAGGGAAAATATCAAAATATCTAATATAATTTCATTAAAAGAATCTATCACTGTGATTTTGATTGTTTAAAAATGCAATGCATCAATATAAAATATAAAAGACCTATCATGACCCTAACTTTCCCATTTAGTTCTATAGATATATGGAAATATTAATATGCAAATCCGTTAACTTCAGGCCATTTTTAATTAAATCTGCATTGTTTTAATTAAATCTGGATTTTTTTTCCTTTTTTATTAGGTTATTATATAGTAATTAATTAAATCGGTAATAAACCATGAAACATGGACTACTTGCAATGTTATTATTATAAAACAAAACTTAAGCTAAAATCTGAGGAATCTACCAGAATATATCTCAGAAATCTAGTAAAATAATGAAGCAAGATCATGACTTTATGCCTGATAGGGATGAATCTCTCAATCCCACATGAAGCAATATGCCTTACAAGTTTCAAAGGTCATTCTCTCTATGCACGGCTCTTTTATTATCTTTTTTTTTTTTTTTTTTTTGGGTGGGGGTGAGACAATGCGTTTAGTTGATTGTTTCTTCATCAACTTGAAAAATGGGTTTAGGTCCTTAAAACAAAATCTATCACTGTTATTTTGAATTTTTTAAAAATGCAATGCATTTCATATAAATTACCTTGATAAAAGACCTATCAAGACCCTAGCTTTCCCATATGCAAATCCTTACAATTTCAGGTCATTTTTTTAATTAAATCTGTATTAGTTTTTTTTCTTTTTACTGGGTTCTTATATAGTTATTTAATTATAGGTATTGTCCCCGTATGAAATTACCTTGATGAAAGACCTATCAAGACCCTAATTTTCCCATATGCAAATCTTCTAATTTCATGTCATTTTTTAATTAAATCTGTCTTTTTTTTTTCTTTTTATCAGATTCCTGTATATACTCATAATTAAGTAATTTCCCATAAAAACAACCTTAATTGTCTCCACATTTCCCTATACTCTTCTTTCTTATATTTTATTTACAGAGTAAAATTATACATACATATGAAAAGTTTAATGATACGACTTATAATTTAAACCAAAAAAATAACTGGTTTATATAGTTTTTTTTAATATTACTATCGAATTGGCCATATTTAAAAATTGTTGGATTCAATTAGTTGTAAATCTCCTAATAACATTTTATGCATTCATATAAATTCAAACTCAAGAGCTCATATTGAAGCTTTCAAACTCTATTCCACTAAAACTTATGTTTGCTAGTGGTATAATGGAGTTTAATATATTGTTGAATTCATGATAATAAACCAAGAGAGTGGCATTCTTTATTTTTTTAATTTTTTTTATATAAAGGAAAAACAATAATAATAAAAATAAGTTTTTTATAAAAGAAGTTTGGCTACATGAATCATGACTTCTGGAAAGCATGAAAGAAGAATGTGGATGTCATGCCAAATTGTATATTGAAGCTATATATAAGATGTAACACCCTAAATTTTATTCACCAAATATATTGTAATTATTGGAAATAGTCAATGAAATGAAATGATGAATTTTGGAGAACATAATTATGTTTTCGGTGAAATAGCCTATGAGGCAGTGAGTTTGTCGTGTGATTTTGTATGACCAAATAATGAGCAAAAATTATGAAATTTTATAGGGTGAAAATAGACATCCTGAGCTTTAATTTGATAGGTCATATGAATCATTTAAAGCTATATGCAAAAAGATATGCATTTTTAAAATTTACCCAGCGAAACTAAAAAGTTTCTATAGCAGCGTCTAAAAATGGAATTTCTGAGAATGAAGTGTTTTCAATTGGCTAAATAATATATTTTTCCTTGAAACTAGACTCAATGAGGGTTTTATAGCCTTTGGAATTACTCCAATTCGATTTTTCTAGAATTAGTTATGATTTTTCAAAGTTTGGGTAAAAAATTTCTTAGAATTTGTAAAAAAAATCCGAAAATGGGGAAATCAATTAAAGTAAAATTATGGGACAATTTAAAAATTTATCTTCATTCTTTCCATACTCATTCACATCAGTTTTTTGCTGAAAAAGGAGAGAGAAAGCTTGAGAGAGTTTAGAGAGAGAAGGAGGAAAATCTCACAAGGTTGTTTGAAGCAAATTTCATTGCTTAAGAAGCTAAGGTTTTTAGCCACAAGAGGAAAAAGTCAGAAGGAGCTTGAGGTAATTTCCAACACTTCAATCTTTGGTTGTTCTGGCTATTGAGGATAGTTTAATCGGGGGATTTCTGTTGGTTTGGCTCTGTTTGTAAAATTTGGAAACGTTGAACCCTAGGCGTTATGCTGCCAAAATTGGGTCTAAATGATAGTTATAACGTAATCAAATAGTTAATAAAGTAGTTAGGAGTAGAAAGCAGCAAGAATTTGAAGTCAGAATTCAAAAACCCCAATTTTCTTCTGAGAATTTCAAGTTCAGCCAGTACTATTTGGAGGGGCTAGGGTTGGATTTTTTATGTTTTGATGATTCCATTGAGTTTAGGAGAGGAAATTAGGTGGAGTTACAGTTAATCACTTTTTTGGAAAAGGCCAAAAAAACATAATTATGAAAACGCTCCTAAAACCCTTAAAGTGGAACTGCCAAGGGTAATTTTGTAATTTAACATTAAATTTGATAATTCCATGTCCAAAAATGAATTTATTAGGTGAAAATATGTCAGAACAGCCACAATCAGAATTTCAAAAAAAGTATAGTCGGATCAGGTAAGGCAGGGCCGGCCGGGGTCCCGGGGGCATTTTGGAAAATTTTTTTAGCAGGCTAATATAATTACAATAAACACTATAGAAGTGCCTAAAATGGTACATGAATGGGTTTTAACCTAACTCTTGTACATTTGACATTTTGGGAACAAGTCGAGAGCCATTCGGTGCACGCATTACAAGGCACGTTATTTGAGGATCAGGGAAGGGCAATTAAGGTGGAGAACTTACCTCTCCTGCATGTATTTGATATTTATGCTGGTGTATTGATGCATGTTATTGCTTCGCTTGATTATGTGAAACATATATGAATGAGTGAAGCTTTGTTTCTGTTTATACTGTGGCCATATTTTTGTTGCATGAAACATTGAGCACGCAAATATGTCATTATGTAAGCATAAGTTATGTAATGCAAGCAAGGCATGCATTAAGCACTTATCTTGCATGTATTATGGTACTGTTTTCCTATTGAGATTCTTTCGAATCTCACCCTCCCCCACCAATAATTTAAATAGACGAATACAGAAGGTACGCGAAAATCAGAGAAGAGAACTGCATAAGAGAGGGTTGCAGTGGTGGAGTGAAGATGGGAAGAAGTCTTCGTTTCACTAGAACGGGTTTAGACACCCTAGTAGTCCTGTGCGGCTACATTTATTATAATTATCATGTATGAACTCCTATGGGGAATTTTAGTAATCATGCACGTAATATCAGTATATTTATGTTATTCTTGTGTTACCCACCGAATCACATATTATTTTCCGCGAATACTTTGATAAAGGTAAAATTGAAATTAGGGCATGACATAAGATTGGTCTTAGCAAGTCATGTTTGGTTGATGTTTGCCTGAACAAACTACATGAGACAAGGAGCTAATGGGAATTATTCCCCAAATTATTAGTTAATTGTAATTGGGCTTTAGCCCTCGTCCGTAGAAAAAAAAACAATGAGAGAGACTAGAGCCGATAAAACGGGTCCAACCCGCGGGCCTGTGGGTTGGGACAGGGTTTCCCAACCCGCGAAAGTGTGGGCTGCACAGGCTCGCACCGCCTGGCCCACGAGTTAGCCTGCAAAAAAAACTTTTTTTTACATATAATAATTTCACAATATTTATAAGTTGTCTACTCCTATCTTGACACTTCCTAATTCAAAGAGAAAAAATCTTAGCCTCTTCCCTTCTTTTTTAAACAAAATTATTATATTTTAGTTGTTTGAGGATGAGTTTATATTTTGCTTATAAACTTTGACAAATTTAATAATTTTATCTCTTAAATTGTGAATTATGTCTTTAAATTTTTATAAGAGGAATGATTGATGCTAGAAAAGTAAATTTAATAACTCATATATGTGTATATCGTATTTTCGACTACCTTTAAAAAATATGATCTTTTTTTTTTTAAAAAATTGTGGGGCCCGCGGGCTGGCTCGCAACCCGCACACTGCGAGTTAGGGTTGGCAAAATGCCAACTCACAGAAGTGCGGGTCGCACGAGCCCGACCCGCGTGGCTCGCGGGTTGGTGCGGGCCAGCCCACAACCAGTGGGCTGGCCCGTTTTCCCAACTCTAAGAGAGACCAAGCATGCTTTTCAGAACAAAACATTGCATAGCTGAAGCTAAGGCTAATAAAAAGGGAGAATTGTCTATAAATATCTCATTAGAAACTTATTTATTAAATGGGATCTAAGGAAAGATCTTTTGCACACAAGAGAAGATTGTTTAAACATAAAGGAATGTTACATGTGGAAGATATATTAAAACATAGGAGAAGATTATTTGAACACAAAAGAAGATATTTTGCATACAGGGAAGAGATTGTTTGCACCGAAAGTCCCATTTATCAAATAAATTTCAAATGAATCATTTATGGCAATATTCCCTAATAAATATAAGCTTCGCACCAAAAATAAAAAGGAATATAAGATGATATATCAAAGTTTATTTATTAAATAAATGAGTCTGATCTATAAATTAAAATAAATGCTATTATTTCATTGTAGAATAAAATCAATCTAGAATACAGGAAGTATTTGAGTGTGAATATAGAACATTAACCTTATGTTTGAAAGGAGAGGAGAAAGAATACTAGAAGCAAAGCTCCCAAAAATAATAAATATTTTTTACCATTTTGTGTAAGTTTTCTTTTTTTTAGTAATCCCTCCCCTTATTTTCTCTCACTTTTGTCTTCATCCAAACAAATTTTAAACCCACACAATGTGACTGGAATACATTAATCAATAACAAATATAGTAGTATTGTAGTAGTGTTTGGATTTTGGAACTACTTTTTCTCCCGAAACAAGGATAAGGAATACGAGCTGATATCATGGTGTGAAAAATCGGATCGGACCGAAAACTTGTGAACCGGTCCTTAGTCTGGTCCGATTTGCTGTTTCAAAGGGGGGGAAGGTCGAACCGGTGGAAACCGGTCGAACCGGTCCAAAACCAGTGGGTCACTGGTTCAACCGATTTGCTCTTTGTTTTTTGGAAAATGAGATATCCGATTCAAGAAAAGGTTGAAAAAGAAAGAAAACAATAGATTTAGACCAATATACATACAATCTATAATATTTTACTAAATTATAAGAACAAATTTTAATTTCAAGGCTACAAAAATTTAAAAATTAAAAAGAATAAATGAAAAAATATTATATATTATATACATATAATATATAATATTTTAGTCAATTAATTTTATATGATTCAAGTAATCAAATCTAACATAATCAATTGATTTTATCTATAGAAGTTTAAGAATATATTAATATATACATTGTTACTAATAAATTATAATATTTTAATATGACCGGTTCGACCACCGTTTCAACCCCGGTTGAATCATTAACCCTTGAATTTGTTCCATAACCGTTTCATTGACCGATCCGGTTTTTTGTTCCTTGGCTGATATATGAAAGTTTATTTATTAAATAAATGAGTTTGAGCTATAAATTAAAATAAATGCAATAATTTCATAGTGGAATGAAATCAATCCAGAATATTGGAATTTGGAAATATCTATGAATGTGAATGTAAAACATTAAAATCCATACAGTTTGACTAAAATCCATCAATCAATATCCAAAATCTAAAATATCTTTTAAACCTTGGAACCATAGTAATTTAAAATCACATGCGTTGAGAATCAAAACAAATTCATCATTAAAGGATATAGGAGATTATTTTCATTCTAACATTTCCGTTTTTATGAGCGTGGGAAGCAATTTGGACCCAAAAGTGATAAGTTGAAACCCAAAGCAAACACAGCATTATGAGAAAAAATCATTAGAATGTTGGCAAACAACAAAAACAAAATCTCCAGAAACAAATCGCATCCATAAAGCAAAATTTAATTGCTCATAGCAACAAAAAACAGGATTGATTGATTGTGAAATAATTCAGCAGACGCTCTAAGAAATTTGTACTTTGCCTTTTTTCTCATTATCGTTCTTCAGCCCAAAAAGCTATAATATCCATCATCCACGCGAAAATCCCTCTGGGCTTGGTTGAAATTACCAACTTTTCGCCGCCGGCCGGCACCCTGACCTTTATCCGTCGGAATTCTTCAACAAGCTTAGCATACACTACTTCCGTGCTCGCCTGAAAGTCGCGCCGGATTTTGAAATTTGCCGGACCTGCCGCGTCACACCCGTAAAAACCGACTATCACGCGCCCGTTCGCGTACGCGTCACACGCCGCCAGAATCGCATTTGCTCGCCGGCGAAAATGGTGCTTAATCAAGGGTTCGAAGTTCCTCGGAGGAGTCTAAATCAAGTTAATTGTTGTCTTACAGGTTAGCAAGAACACGTCCTGACTGTAATACTCGGACCATTTTTTAGTCCAGAAGCAGCAGAATGTTCCAGGCTCGTTGAAGTAGGGTTTTTCGTTGAGGACGAGGCCTTGAAGCGATAGAAGAACCTGCAATAATGTCGACTGTTTCGGGTTCCAACGCTCGCTTGGGTCGCCGTTCCATGTGTTGAGGAGGCTCAAGCAGACGGTGCCGTCACTGTAGAGATTAGGGTTGACCCGGTTTCCGTGTGAGAGGTAATGAACCTTCGGAGGCTCATGAGGGTAATTGGGAGTGAGGGCGATGTCGAAGAAGAAAAGAGCGTCGTGGTACGGCGTGCCGGCTGCGCCGATGATGGCGGCACGGAGCAAGTCGGAGTGGGTCTCGGAAACCCGAACGAAGATGGATTCGGGTAGGTTCTCTTGGAGGATCCGCCACTCCTTGCTGACGGCCCTGAGGAAGAGATTCCCCGCCGAACGAGGCGAATTACGATCCAGAAAGTGGTGATCTGAGAAATCCGAAACGACGTCGAATTTTGGGAAGGTGAAATTCCTGTTATGCTTTTCTGTCATGGTTCTGGCCTTATGGGCACGCAGGGTTAAACAATAGAAAGTGAAAACCCTGAATAAGAAACTTAATACTTATAAGAGAAACAAAATGGATTTGTTGTGCAAGCCTACACCGGTTAGAAGTTTAAACACTTGAAGCAAGTGTAATGTTTAACGAGGGAAAATATCAAGATATCTAATCTAATTTCATAAAAACAATATATAACTGTTATTTTGTTTTTTTTAAATGCAACGCATCAATAATTAATACGGTTATTAATATATCGATATAAAATATAAAATTTATAATACAATGAATTTCATGGATTTTCTCACACTTATGAAATTTTCGTATTGGGCAAATATAAATATATATTTGGAAAGTTTAATATGAATATCCCGTAATTTGGCCTCATTTTTAATTAGATCCTAATATTTTTATTGGATTCTTATAGTTACTTAATCATAGCAATTACTCCCTGTATATACTCATAATTAAGTAATTTTCAAAAAAAAAATTAACATTAGTTAATGGGAGGCATCCTCACGCAATATACACTTGGAGTCATTTTGCCTTGCCATATGGATCTAAATAAAATCAAAATAGACTAGACTACATGTTATATATAGATGAAAAGAAGCGACTGAAAACATAAATTTTATTAGGTTGATAATAAATAAATTTTATTTTTAAAAATGTTGTGCATCAATAATCAATAAAATTATTAATATATAAATATAAAATATAAATTTTATAACAAATTACCTTGGAAATATTTACATGCAAATCTCCATAATTTCAGGTCATTTTCTAATTGAATTGGTATTTTTTAATTAAATCTGTAAATTAAGTAATTTTCGATAAAAACAACTTAATAAGTTAATAGTTAAGGAGAGCCACTCGATACACATTACACATTTTATTTATGATAAAATTCTACATTCATAGGAAAAAAAGACAAAAAAGTCCTGTGAACACCAGTAAGCGTGGTTCATTTCCTTTCTAGATGGGAACAATCTCAAACTGGCTGGTCTATATAGGTTTTTAAATCCAACCATCTAACTGGCCATATTTGAACATTGTCATATTCATTTGGTGGAAAATCTCTCAAGGGTGCCTTTTGCATTCATATGAATTCGAACTAACAAAAAAAAAACACACCAAGCATACTTTTATAACAAACAAAACATTGCATAGCTAAAGTTAAGGATAATAAATATGGGCTTTGCACCTAAAAAAGGGAATATGAGCTTATATATATGAAAATTTATTTTTTAAATAAATGATTTTGATCTATAAATTAAAATAAATGCTATTATTTCATTGTAGAATTAAATCTATCTAGAATATTAGAAAATTTTGACTTTGAAAAATTAAAGGAAAAAGAATTCTAACGACAAAAGCTCCTAAAAATAGTAAATTTTCTTTTACCATTTTTTAATGTTTTTGTTTTGTAATCACTCCCTTTATTTTCTCCTCACTTTTTTCTCCATCCAAACAAATTTAAAATCAACACAATTTGACTGCAATATGTTAATCAATTTCAAAATAGTAGTATTGTAGTAGTGTTTGGATTAGCTTCTAAAAATTGTAGAGTAGCCAAATAGGGTTCCAAAATCTAAAATATCTTCTTACCCTTAAACCATATAACTTTTTCTCTGGAAACTAAGGATAAGGATTTTGAGCTGATATATGAAAGTTTATTTATTAAATGAATGAGTTTGAGCTATAAATTAGGATAAATGCATTAATTTCATAGCAGAATGAAATCAGTCGAGAATGTTGAAAATATCTATGAATGTAAATGTAGAACATTAAAATTTAAAATCCATACAATTTTACCGCGTTATGGCCTATTTGAGATAGCGGTAGGACGAAGGGAACATACGGTGGAAGGAGAAAAAGCAGAGTGAGAGTAGTCAATATCAAAATAGTGGATAGTAGTGTTTTCATTAAAACTTGCAGAGCTCCATGACCATTTACCAAAAGCTAATCCAAATATCCACATTAAGTAAAAAATCACAGGAGTTGAGAATCAAAACAAATTCCTCATTAAAACATATGAAAGATAATTTTCATTCTAACATTTCCGTTTTTATTAGCATGGGAAGCAATTTGTAACCGTGATAAGTTGAAACCCAACTCAAACACAGCATGATAATAAAATATCTCTAGAATGTTGGCCAAAACAAAAATCTCTAGAAACAAATCTCATCCATGAAGAACAAGATTGATTGGTTGTGAAATAATTCAGTAGATGCTCTAAGAAATTTGTACTTCGCCTTTTATCTCATTATGGTTCTTCAATCAAAAAGCATGTCTATAATATAACTGAGCATCCTCCAGAAAATCCCTTTGGGTTTGTTTGAAATTACCGGCCGTATCAAAACCAACCTTTCGGCGGCCGGCGGCACACTGGCCTCTATCCGTCGGAATTCTACAACGAGCTTAGCATACACTATTTCCATATTCTTCTCAAAGCTGCGCCGGATTTTAAAACTCGGCGGAGCAGCAGCGTCACACCCGTAAAGACCGACCATCACGTGCCCGTTCGCGTACGCGTCACACGCCGCCAGAATCTTATTTGCTCGCTGGCGAAAATGGTGCTTAATTAAGGGTTCGAAATGCCTCGGATGATTCTGAATCAGGTTAATTGTAGTTCTACAGGTGAGGACGAACACGTCCTGACTGTAACACTCCGACATTCTTGCATTCCCGATGTATGTGGCAGCAGGTTCATTGAAGAAGGGTTTTTCGTTGAGGACGAGGCTTTGAATCGATAGCAAAACCTGCAATAATGTCGACATTTTCGGGTTCCAACGCTCGCTCGACCAGCCGATCCATGTGTTGAGGAGGCTCAGGCAGACGGTGCCGTTGCCGTAAAGATTCGGGTTGATCTGGTTGCCGTGAGAGAGGTATTTAACCTTGGGAGGCTCATTAGGGTAATTGGGAGTGAGGGCGATGTCGAAGAAGAAAACAGCGTCGTGGTACGGCGTGCCGGCGGCGCCGATGATGGCGGCACGGAGCAAGTCGGAGCGGGTGTCGGAGACTCGAACGAATATGGATTCGGGTAGGTTCTCTTGGAGGATCCGCCACTCCTTGCTAATGGCCTTGAGGTAGCTACTCCCCGCCGAACAAAACGAATTACGAGACAGAAAGTGATGATCTGAGAAATCCGAAACGACGTCGAATTGCGGGAAGGTGAACTCACTGTTATCCTTCTCCGGCGTCATGTTTTTGACCTTCTAGGCAAGTAGTGAAAAACAGTGAAAAACCCTAAATAAGAAGCCTAACAAGAGAAAGAAAGTGTGATTGTTTTGGGTAAGGCTGTAACTTACAGAATACTCCAGGCAAAAAAAACTTATGGAATGCTCCTCTCTAATTCTCTTGAGAGAAAATATCTAATGTAATCTGGAAATATTAATAGGGAAATCTCCTTAATTTCAGGTCATTTTTAATCAAATCTGTATTTTTTTTTTAAAATTAGGTTCTTATATAGTTACTTATAAAAAAAAAATCTAAATTGCCCCCTATCAACTCAAGTGTTTCTTTTGATATTCAAGCAGGCGCATTACGATTTCTCTCACTTTTTATTAAGAAAAATTGGGTCATTTTATGTTAATCACCATTATTTAAATTAAGTAAACCATTAAATTTTATTCATTTAAAATCTATATCTAATTATGGATGGTTATGAGACGTGAAGCCCAAATAATATAATGTAGTTATATGTTGGATTATAACAATAAGATTCAAGTAAATGACGCGTTTATTGGGTATTGTGTAGTTAATCAGTATCCAATAAAACTAAAGTGTTTGTTTGAAATAGCGATTATGACATTAAAAATTATCTTTTAATCGCTTTCACATTGTGCAAGGTAAGTAGATTTATGTAAATAAACACTTTTGATGTATCTAATTGGAATCCAAACACTACTGGAAAAATCAGTTTTAAGACCGGTTAAAAATGACATTTTAGACCGGTTTCAGATTCGGTCTTGATATAACCGGTCTAAAAAATCTGTTACTTTTTAGACCGGTTAAGCAACCGGTCTTAAAAATCACTTTTTAGACCGGTTTCACGAAGACTTTTTTTTTCAAGACTTTTAAGACCGGTTATTCTAAAAACCGCTCTAAAAAGTGACATTTTTTTTAAAATAAATAAATAGGATTTTTTTTTAGATTGGAAGGATTTTAAAATCATCCCAATTCAAAAAAAAAGTGTCATACTTTTTTACTAACATATAATTTTAAGTAAGCTATGACAACTGTAACTAAATGATGAAAAACAACAACTCATAAGATAAAAAATTAACAATAACTGTAACTAAATGCACATGTTTATTTCTCCCCAAGATCGCACCAACATCTTATAAAGCTTATAAGATTTGCAGCATGACATAAAGACAATATCATATAGCTTTAAATCAGGTTACAGTCCTTAGAAGCAATTCAAAAGTGTCTTTAATTATGACTGTAAGCGATATCTTGATAGTCATTTAACCACTTTTGATGCCAAGTAGCAAAGCATGCAAACAGTAAGACTATTGAATGTAAATAATTTCAGTAAAATATAGAAGCATAACAATGCTTACCAAGGAAAATTTTTTGATCATATGCAACATAAGAAACTGAGAAGTCAAAAAATTTCTTATCATATTTATGCTTACTCATTAAGGCATGCGTTTAAATATCATATACATACAAAGAGATAAGAGATACGAAATTTGAAAGAAAAATTTAATTTGTCATCATCAGGTAATTTCTCAGTATTAGGAAACACAACATTATTTAGAGTCTGCAGGACACTTACTGGCAAGACCCAACGAGAGGACAGCAAGAACAACATAGGTACCAAATGCCATGAGAGGAATATTATCCGGAGTTAAATCCACCCAAACAATTTGATAGTGCTCATACGGTATCTATTTTTGCCAAGAGCAGTTTTACTTGTGGGAGGCACCTCAAATTCTAGTTCTGCGTCAGTTGTTAGTATATCTCCTTTACTTACATCTGGTTCAATTCAATCATGCATATATTCCATCAACGCTAAAAGGATTTTTTTTTTGAAACAAAATGCAATATGATAGTTTGAGGGTGAATGGAAGAACATAGCATCTGGAAAGGGTAATAAAAATTGGTCACTGCAAACTGGGAAAAATTGACTTTCATGAGCTGTTTAGTAAACACTAAAAGAACAGCAAAGTGACCTCTTACCATACAATACTACCCCTCTATGTTGTTAGCAATCACAGAGACCCATAACGTATTACATCGCGAATTCAGGCATCATTCAAACACTTCAAAGTTCAAATGCAAAACTTGCAATAATCTTAAATTAATCATTCGCAAACACAAAACCGTCAGATAAAAATATCAAAAGAAATTACCAGGTACCCTAAATTCTGGGAAGGAAAAGGAAAAGAAAGCTTACAAATCCTCGAAGTCAAAAAAGGCTCGCCATCATCATTAAGCCGAAGAGAGCATCTTGACCTCGAAATGGAGGCTCCTCCAGCAAAGAAATGAGGTTGCCAAGGTAGGTTACACTACTACAAATAGATGATTCAATGACACCAAACAACGACCGTTTTGAGAAACCAGTAGTAAAAAAGCAACTCCGGAAACTGGTGGCACTGAACTGAAGTTTCAATGACTATTTTCAAGGAAAACAGTTGTTGAAACTTTCTTTTCAACGACTGGTTTTAAAACCAGTCGTTGAAACTGTGATTCAACGACTGGTTTTATAAACCAGTCGTTGAAACTGATCTAATTTTCCCCAAATCAACGCGCGTTTCTGTCATTGTCTTCCCCGCGCTAATTGAACCCTCATTTTCGTGTCTCCCGTGAGTTGCATTCCCCAAATTTCTTGGCCTATCTCTTTCTCCTGCATTCTGTCCTCTATCCCTCTCCGATGTCCACCGTCTTCACAGTCCCTCCATTCCCTCTCAGTCGCATGCAGGTTTGATCTTCGGTTTCCCTCTTCGCAGTCCGAGCAGCAAGCAAACCAAGTGGGTAGCCCTGTTTCCTTGCTCTGGTTTTTTTGCTTTTGGTTTTCTCTTCTTAGCCTCTATTTTTCGCTCCTATTGTTCATACTGGGTCTTCGCATAAAGAAGACAACGTTGGTGGTTCTGATCTTGGTCTATTCCGGTGTGTGTGTAAGTTTCCCTTTTCTGTTTCTAGTTGTTTTGTTCATTTGGATGTCAATTTGTGCTGTTCTGGAAAAAAAGCTGGCATCTTGAACTTCAGTTGTGACTGAATCTAGGCATCTTGAACTTCGGTTGTGCTGTTCTGAAAAAAAGTATGTCATTGAGATTGGTTGTGCTTGTTAAATATCTCATAGAAATCAGAAATATTCCAAATGCAGAGTAGGTATTAGGAAATTCTTTACCATTGTAAAATGATTATTTGCATCACCCAATTGATTCAACCCAATCGAATTTCATATCACTAATTAAGTTAGCACAACTTGCCATTAGCTAAACAACATGCTTGTTTGGACTAACTTTCTTTTGGTCACATTATTCAATCTCTTATTATCATGAATAATGATGTATATATTTAGACACTATACATTATTTTATTTTATATAATTTGGGTATGTTATATACAGCATGGGAGAGGAGAAGAGAGGGGAAACAATGATGCACAGTATAAAGAAAACAAATCAACGAGAATAAAACATGGCTGTCTAATAAAATTAAATTTGAAAATTAGGAGGTTGTGTGTTTGATATTCCTTAGATATATGGAATACATGAGTTCCTTCCGTTTTTGGTAAAGAATAATTAAAAATAAGACATCATTTCTATTTATACAAGTAAATTAGTCTAGTTTGCTTCGTGTTTGGATTTAATTTTAATTTATTATATTATCATGGACAAATAATAGTAATTTCATCAAATTAATTACTTTTGAGGTAATGATATCTCGAGAAGCACATGCACCCTACTCTGTATTTCATTTCCTTCGCGTTGGATCATATAGAGACAAAATCCACTGGATTCCTATTTTCTAATTCTATTGAAGTTGTAATGCAATGATTCCAAAACATGAACGTTTTTTTTATATAAAAATCAAAGAAATTATATGATAATTTTTTATATATATAAGAAACACTGAATCAAGGTCATTTGACCTGAAATGTTCTAAATATTACTCCTTCATGTCTAAATAACTCTCTCATAAACTTGCAGGTATCACTACTGCCATCGTTTTCCCTTGGGTTGCCGGCCTACTACATCCTTGCCTCTATAGAATCTTCTTCCAAATCCTCAATCACAAACATAGTGTCCTTGGAAGCTAAGGATTAGCTGGTAAGTTATGTTATTGCTTGTTGATGAAAGTTTTTGAAACCTGAGGATATCATGGTGCTACTATTTGTTGTAAGCGTGATAAATTTGAACTGTTAGTTTTTACAGTGTTTCATATAGCTGTTCTAAACTTGAATGTCTGTGAAAATGGATTAGGTGGTAATAAAATGGATCACCGTTGGATGAATGCTTCGAGAATTAGTGAAGAATATGAGAATGGGGTAGAAACCTTTATTGAATTTGCTAAAATGAATACGCCTAGTAAAAATGGGAAGTATTTTTGTCCATGTATCAACTGTTTAAATGAGAATGTACGGGATATTGATGATATAAGGGATCACTTACTTTGTGATGGAATAAATCTTCGATACACAATGTGGATATGGCATGGTGAGGAAGGAACCGCTTGGGCGTCACACGAGAAGGAAGTTTTGGAGGTTGGAGATGACAATAGAATGGAGAACATGATTCATGATGTTGAGGTAGAATGTTTTGCACAAACGCCTGTATATGATAGCATACAGAGTGATGCAGAGACACCTTTGTACCCTGGGTGTACAAAGTATACACGCTTGTCAGGCATTTTGCACTTGGTCAACTTAAAGGCAACTTGTGGGTGGACCGACAGTAGTTTCACATTGTTACTAGAATTGTTGTGTGATATGTTTCCAGAGGATAATGTACTTCCAAATCGTATGTATGAGGCCAATAAAATATTATCTACAATGGGTATGGAGTATAAAAAGATACATGCTTGCCCTAATAATTGCGTATTGTAAGAAATGAGTATGAAGGCTTAAGTGAGTGTCTGAAATGTAAAACTTCTAGATACAAAGTGAAGAAAGGTAATAAGTGTGGTGATGAGACAAATAAAAAGCAACCTTTAAGGTTTTGTGGTATCTTCCAATCATACCGCGGTTCAAACGAATGTTTGCTAATGCGAAAGAAGCAAAGAAGTTGAGATGGCATTATGATGATAGAGTTTATGATGGAAAATTCCTTCGGCACTCGGCTGACTCTCCACAATGGAAGAAAGTAGATGAAATGTATCCCGGATTTGGAAGCGAGCCAAGAAACCTTCAGCTTGGCCTTTGCACAGACGGGATCAATCCCTATGGTACTTTTAGCAGTACACATAGTGCATGGCCCGTTCTGCTGGTAATTTACAACTTACCTCCCTGGTTGTATATGAAACGCAAGTACATGATGCTTTCTATGATGATTTCGGGACTAAAACAGCTAGGGAACGATATCGATGTCTACTTGGCACCTTTGATGAGGAATTAAAGAAGTTGTGGGAGGATGGTGTAGATGTGTTTGATGCATACAAGCAACAGTCGTTTAAGCTACGTGCAATGATTTTCACCACAATTAACGACTTTCCTGCATATGGTAACTTGTCAGGTTATAGTGTCAGGGGTCATAAAGCATGTCTGATATGTGAATCGAGCACACAGTTCCATCAACTCAAACACGGTAGAAAAATGGTCTACCTTGGTCATAGACGATTTCTTCCTCGATTCCACCCGTACTGTAGGCTAAAGAAGGCTTTTAACGGTTTGCCAGAGAATGAAATGGCTCTAGAGCCATTAACTGGAGACGAGGTTTATAGTCGGGTGGAAAGAATCAATGTCACTTTTGGTAAAAATCAAAAGACTACGGGTGAGAAGAACATATGGAAGAAGAGGTCAATTTTCTTTGATCTTCTATATTGGCGTAGTCTTGATGTGAGACATAGTATTGATGTGATGCATGTGGAAAAAAATATATGTGATAGCCTTATTGGTACACTTTTGCACATACCAGGGAAAACAAAAGATGGGATTAGTGCAAGACTAGACTTGGTTGAAATGGGAATAAGAGAACGACTACATCCACGACTAAGAGATGATGGTAAGAGAGCGTATATAGAGCTAGCAGCGCATACATTGTCAAAAGCGGAGAGAAGAAGTTTGTGTGGGTGTTTGCACGGCATTAAGGTGCCACAAGGGTATTCTTCTAATGTGAGCCAACTTGTGTCAATGGAAGTGTAGGATCGGTAAGCACAGCGGAAGAATTTGAAAAATTTTCACCGATCCTAATCGAGGATCTATCAACGGCATTTAAACCAAGTTGGAAGGATTCATACCTTTTTGATGATTCAGAGTTTTCACGATCTCTAGGAGCCAACACGTCAGGTCCGCTCCCTGTACCGGTATCCACACGAATGCTCTCCAACCGAGACTGCGTGCTAGCGCCTCTAATGTCTCCAAGGGTTTAACTTGCGGCTCTCAATTCTGATGTACACTGAGTCTATCAGCTCTATCAAGTTTATAACCCATGAGGGTTATTTTCAAATTTTAAAATTAATCATCATTAATTTCAAAATTAATTAACAATTAATTATCTTGATGAGCTAATTAAATAAATTCAGTTTAAATTAAATCTGTCCAACAGTTTTAATTTAACCTATTTATTTAATCTAAATAAAGAGCCATTAGATTTAATTTATCTTCATAAATTAAATCTGAGATACTATATCTCTATCATGTTAGTTATTAAATTTAATATATCTTAATAAATTAAATTTAAAACCAACACAATATAATAATATCATATAATATATATATACATATATATATATAATATTTCGAAAATATATATATCTATATAATATTATTAAATATAATAATATAATATAATATATATATATATAAGATATATATTTCGAAAAAATATATATATCTATATAATATTATTAATGAATTTTATATTATATATATATATATAAATATAAAATTCATCCACCCTAAATCAAACATTATCTCATGTTGGGCCATTCTTGTGTGCGACCCTGTAGGCCCATATGAAGTTGGCAGTGGGCCAATAACTACACTAACCCAAAAGTCGCAAGCGGCCTCTAGCAAGACATTACGACTATCCAATTCATATGAGGATCATTATCACGATGCAACCTGTCATACAACCATGTCACGTCCCTTTTGTCACACGATATATCGATCAAGGATAAGGCATGGAAAATGTCATCCTCTTGTTCCTGACCATTACTTTCTCGATTCCTGAGTAGCCTGATAACAGAGACAGAAACTCCTTTCATCATAGTATGGCCATACATTTCTCAGACTCACTCATCGAGGGGCCCAGTAATATCTCTCTACTAATGTGAGGGACAAATTCCATCTTGATCATTTATATTCCTCTACATGAAAAACCACCAAGCCCGATCGTAGCCTTTATCATCACCCGGTCAAAAGTGACTTTTGACTAGTTCAAAGCTTAGCAACTCTCATGTAGGAATCCATGATGACCTCAGGTCTAAGGGCATTGTGACGTGGTTATACATGAGAAAAGCTTATGACTTGATCCATGTAGCTTTCTCATAGTGGGTCGGTCCAGCACCTTGTATTCTTACAAGTGCCTAAGACTTTGATTCGCATCTCCATATCTTATCAAAGTCATATTGGTCTTGTTTCATCTCTGCTCCCGCATAGATGACCGACCAGGGACATTTTTGGACAATCTTTATGAATTATCCAAGGATACAATTATCACAGTTAACATGCAAATAATATGATAACAGAATGGAGAAATTTCATTAAAATAATAATGTTTAAAGTACAATGATTGGCCCTTAGGGCACAATTTCCAACAGGAAGATTTGAAGTTAGTTGGGATGAAGTCTCATGATTGTCATGTCTTGATGCAACAACTATTACCAGTAGCTGTTAGAGGCATTATGAAAGATGATGTGCGAAGGACGATAACAAGGTTGTGCAGTTTCTTCAATGCTATTTGTAGCAAGGTTGTTGACATTGCAAGGTTAGACGAATTAGAAAATAAGGGTTATACTATTCTATCCCAACTAGATATGCATTTTCCTCCCGTATTCTTTGATATAATGGTGCATTTAATAGTTCATCTGGTAAGGGAGGTAAGACTATACGGCCCAGCTTATCTAAGGTGGATGTACCCTTTCGAGCGATACATGAAGAACTTAAAAGGGTATTCTAAAAATCCTTATCGACCTGAAGCCTCAATTGTGGAAAGATATGTCGTTGAAGAGGCTATGGACTTTTGCAAAGAATATCTATCAAGGTCAAAGGCCCAATCACGTCATGAAAAGGGTATAAGTAAGGGAACACAAGGGCTCAAAGTGAAGAGTATGTATCGTGAAGAGGTGTTGCAAGCACACCTGTATATCTTGAATAATACGGAAGAAGTTCAGCCGTACTTAGCCGAACACAGAAAGATTTTAAAGGAGATCTATCCAAGGAAAAATGACATGCAGATAGCTAATGAGCAAAACAAGACTTTCATAGAATGGTTCAAGGATAAGGTAGCGCACGAGACCAATGTGTCTGAGACAATTAAATGGTTAGCTTGGGGGCCTTCTTTTGAGGTCATAACTTGGAGTGGCTTCGATATAAACGGGTATTCTTTCTATACAAATGGTCAGGATAACAGAAGTACTATGCAAAACAGTGGGGTGATGGTGGTAGCCGAATCAATGCACTTTTCTAGTTCAAAAGACAAAAATCCCATTTTGGCATCCATGGTCTATTATGGAGTTATTGAAGACATAAGGGAGATAAGCTATACTAAGTTGAGAGTTCCTTTATTCAAATGTAAGTGGGTTAACAATAATGCTGTTGAAATAGATCAATTTGGATTCACCTCAGTTGATCTTGAAAGAGTCAGTTATAAAGATGAGCCATTCATTCTAGCAAGTCAGGCAAAACAAGTATTTTATGTCATTGATCCAGCAAATAAAAAATTGTCTATTGTACTCCAAAGTAAAAAACAGAAGGATGGTGATCCGAGTTTGAATCTTGACGACATGCCGCCTTTCACTACAAATCCGCCTATGCCATCTGAAGTGGAATTGGTAGATGATGATGAATATACAGCTAGAGTTGATCATTGTGAAGGAATTTGGGAAAACACTTAAAGTAAGATTTTGAATTGTTTAAAGTATGCATGTAATTTCGATTTACTTATCATATGTCACATTTATTTCTTAGTAAGATTTTGAATTATTTAAAGTGTGCATGTAATTTCACTTTACTTATCATGTCACATTTATTTCTTAGCAGGATCATGGCAGGCTCAAATTCGGGCGACTCTGTTGGCTCACCGGTTAAGAAAAAGGTTAGAGGAAGCACGAAGTTGCGATCGTTGGTGGCACATCATGAGGAACAACAGGCGAGCAGGATTCACGTGGAATTTGATGCTAATTTGAAGCCACTCGGGCTAGACGGAGACACGTTCATTAGCTACCTTGGCTTTTTGGGTCAGAGCAAAGTTAGCGTTTTAATTCCTACCTGGTGGGAAGTTTCAAAGGACACGAAGCGTATGATTTGGGAACAAATTTTGGTATGTAAAGTTGTATTTGTATCTATATTTTTATTTCTATTTGTTCATATATAACGACTACTATATATTTTGTTTTGTAGTAAACCTATGATGTTCCCAATACGAAGGAGATGTACAAGCATTGGATGGGGGAAGTTCGTGAGCGGTGGAAAGATTTCAAGTCCACGCTCACAACCAAGTACCTTCGAGGGCCAAGGAGTCATGAGGATCCTTGTAAAGAGTATCCGTTTCTTTCTCCAAATGACTGGAGGTTGTTTGTCGCATCGCGGCAGGATCCCAATTTCCTGGTACATTGTGTTCATCTTAGTGTTAAACATTTTAGTTGAACTTACTTGACATCGCTAACTCAGTTATCATTATTCTTTGTTTATATAGAAATTGAGTCAAGCAAATAAAGAGAGGCGAGCGAAAAACAATTATCCTCATTACATGTCGCGTGGGGGTTATCGAAAGCTCGAAAAGAAGATGATGCAGGCTAAATTGAAAAAATTGGAGGAAGCAGCCCGAGCAGATCCTAGTATAGTCGTGCAGGAGCCACCTCTTCCCTCGCGTCACAAAAAATGGAAAGCAGGGAGGATAAAGGGAGATAAATATATAAATCCAGTCGTTGTTGATGTCGCTAAAAAGATTGTGAGTATTTAATAACAAGTATATTTAAATGTGTTTCATTTTTCTAACATTGGTGGCATGTAATTACTTTCTATTTATCCATTATATGCCACAGGATGAACTTGAAGAGCAAAGCAGCCAGGGTTCTTTCAGTCAAACTAGAAGGATGGACATCTTAGCCACGGCGCTTGGTAATCTAGATCACCCTGGTCAAGTTAGAGGGGAGTCAAGGGGAGTTGGTCTCTCTAAATACTTTGGACGAGGTTCACAAGCTTATGGACAAGGTGAAATGAGTCAGGAGTTTATGGCCAGGGTTCGAGAGGAAATCCGAGTAGAGCTACGTCACTCACTTCGAGACGAGCTAAAAGAAGAGTTGTTGAGTGAGCTACGTGGTGAGATGAGTACGATGGTGTTGTCTCACATGCAAGGCGGGATGTGTAATGTGGCGTCTAGATCTGAGGTTTGTAACTAATTTCATTTAACATTATATTGAGTTTTTTCTTACGTTATTTTAATTAATTCTTTCATTTCTCTTACTCAGGAATCCCCGGCCTTTCCTAGCACCAAAGGCAGTTACAATCCACCAGAGGTTGGACATGGCGACCCTGGTCCTTCACTAGAGCCTGGAGAACCCTGTACTTTGTATTTGGAAGTCCCGTACCTGTGTGCTATTGCTGATGCTGTTGTATACAGCCGTGCCACCACCCACCATAATAACCAAATCCGGGACAATCAACTTAAGGTCAATGTGACAAGTGTTCGACTGGGGGAGGAAGGTGCAGATGTCCCATTCCCTGATGGTGAGGTTGCCAATCTAGGTCACGCAACAGGATCTTTCATCTTGTGGCCTAGACATCTTGTTCAGACTGTGCCAGTCCCTCTAATGGTAGGAAACACCTTACTGTTACTTAATCCTTGACATTCTGCTTATAATCTTTTTGTGTGTTACTAGGAACAAGATGATGCGAAAAAATTTCCCTTTTTAGCACGACTGCAAAATATTCATCAAGGCATAAATAAGGTCGACTTGCATATGCCTTGTGAGATTGTGGGTCGCAGAATCTCGTATAATTATGGACTTGATAACAAAGATATTAGAGAGTTCCTATCTTTGGAGGAGATTGACGTAGGATGGGTCACATTTGCAATCATGTGAGTTTAGTTATAATTTTTAATTGTAATTAATGCACTGATATTTAGGGGTTTTAGGTTTCTACATTTACTGTGTCATTTCTCATTTCATTTATGTGGTAGCTGCTTCCACAAACTGTGTGCCGAACGAGGGCTCGGCAGTACTTATGGCTTCTTATGTCCTGGCAATATGTCACGGCGTAATAGCCAGAGTTTGGAAGAACGGATGAGCTATATAGGCTATACAATAGGCCAGACTCAGCTGCCTTGTTATCTGGCACCAATTGTTGAAGGGCAAGTAACTTTATTTGATATATTTATACACGTTCACTTTGCTAAACAGTATCATGTTATCTAACCTCATTTTAATCTATATATGCATGTGATTATAGTTATCATTGGAGTCTCTGTGTTCCTCATCCCTCGATCAACGTCATCTTTTGGTTTGACTCATTGGGTCGCAAGCCAGACGCAGATATCAGAAACATTTTTAACACGTAAGTAAATTCATTTGTCCGTCATTGATTTTTTATTTTACTCAATTGTTTTAATGTCTTTTGTTTATCATTTTAATTATTACAGTGCATTGAAGACATATTATATAATGGGTGGGAAGCGTGAAGGTAAAGCTAGTCATACAAAGTGGTTCCAGCCAAACGTAAGTTCTTTACATTCAAGTTCTTTGATTGACGATTGCTTTACATAGGCCTTTATTCTTTTTTTCCATTTGCTTTTGCTGTATAGTGTCCACAGCAAGCAGGGAAAATTGAGTGCGGCTTCTATGTTATACTATATATGTATAACATCATTTTCTCTGGCCTTACTACAAATTTTGAACAGGTGATCATTTCTTGATTCTCAATTGAATTTCAGTTCTTTTCATGTGATTCAATTGTTAGTTATTTCATTCAATTTATTTATTTATGTTAACATATTCTCCATTTTGCACACAGATTTTTGGTGATCAGGACCCCTACACAATCGAAGACATTAATTTGATCCGAGATCTATTATCAGGACATCTTCTACAACACATAGAGGGGTGATGATGTGTAGAGGTTTTTTTACATAGTGCAGTGGTTTTGTACAATGCTATATAAGTTTGCATATTCGAATACTTTTCCTAGTTTCTTATTTATGACTACTTTGAATTTGTTAAGGCATTATGCTTTCAGAGAACACTTTGGAAAATGATGATGAAAAATAGGGATTTTCATGGAAGCATGTCATCATCTCTTTGGCCATATGCATGTCATGATTTACATTGAAAGTTTGAAAGTTGAAGTCTGCACATTGAAATGATGTTATGATGATATATGCGCTATATGTCATGATAGAAAAATTAACATGTGATTTTCACTTCCATGAGTATTAGGGGAAGCTAGAGAGTTAATCATGAGAGAATGGGAGGACGTGGGGACTTGTAGACACATATGGTGGAGGAGCAGAGGGGGTTGATGTAGGGAGTTTTAAAAAAAAAGGATACAATGACTGTTTTATGGAAAACAGTCGTTGTATCTGTGAGATACAACCACTGTTTTCCATAAAACAGTCGTTGTATCCAACAGATACAACGACTGTTTTCTTAAAAACAGTCGTTGTATCTCCCATACAATGACTGTTTTTTAACGGTCGTCTTTTCTCGAATTTTCAACGACACTAAGATAGACGACCCCCTGAAAACAGTCGTCTAAAGGGCCAAAAAATGGTCGTTAAAAGTCCCTTCCGTAGTAGTGTTACGATGAAGGATGGATGTCACGGGGAAAGAGAAAAGTCACGACGAAGGAGATCAGAGCAAGCGAGGTTGTGGCGGCGACAAACTCATTCAGTGCGAGGGTGAGAGCACCGCAGCAACAAACATGAGAATGAGATCGAGCGAAGATGACTGAGCTCACAAAGTAATCGCACCAAGAAGAGAGGTTTCAAATTCAGAGAGCAAAAATTAGGCGCGACAAAGAGGAGAATAAAAAATTTAGGGTCGAATTTTTAGACCGGTTATAAATTAAACCGGTTTTAAAAGGGAGAAAAAAAATAATTTTTAAATTTTTCATATTTAAAACCGGTTTTTATTAAAACCGGTCTTAAATGTTTGATATTTAAGACCAATTTTTATGAATAACCGGTCTTAAAAGTTTAAAATTTTTAATTTTTTTAAATATTTTGATATTTTTAGACTGATTTTATTTATAACCGGTCTAAATAATTTTTTTGAGACCAGTTTTTTTGAGAACCAGTCTTAGAAGTTATATATAATTACAAAACTGCTACCGGTCAAATTTTTTAGACCTTATCCGTTATAACCGGTCTAAATATGACGGTGTAAAAAAAGGAATTTTGTCCTAGTGAAACAAGCACAAAGTTGCATGTAAAAGTGGCATAAGTAGTGGTTGCTTACTATTTCTTTTTATTATCATCTTTATAAATAGTAACATATTAAACCCCAAGACATTAAAAACTATACCGATCATTAAATTGGCCAAATCTTTTTTTTGCCAGAAAATTGGTCAAGTCAATTGCTCACAAATTATAATTCAATGTCAAATTGTGAAAAATTATAATGAACTTCATATTTCTCTGATCCTATTTGTCTTAAAATTGAACAAATTTTTACATTTATCCTTATTTATTTTACACTATACCATATGAGAATAAAGTTTACACAATAATAAATAAAGGGTAAAATTTTACATTTATATAAAAATTTTAATGATGTGACTTATAACTTGAACAAAATATCATTTTTTTCTCTTCCTTATAAATAGGATAAAAGAAGTATACAAACTATATTAAGCTATTCATATCCTTTCTGTACGGGACCATTCGAACTTAAGAGCTCATGTTTCAACAGCCAAACTCTTTTTCTACTAAAACTTAAGAGCTCATGCTGAATTCATGATAAACCAAGAGAGTGGCATTGTTTTTTGATTTTTTTTTAGGGAAAGAGTTCAAAACAAAGTTTTGAAATTGAAATCCCACATCACGTTTGCTACAAAGTCAATAAGAGAATAACGAAACTTAATAAACAATTTATAACTCATTTTTTGGGAAATCCTTGATTTGAAATTTTTTAATTTCAAAGTTTCTTTTCTGTCTTTTTCCCTTGTTTATATGAAGGAAAAAAATAGGGAGAATTACAATGAGGTCCCAAGGAAGGAAAAAAATGAAGAAATAGTCCCTATAGATTGTAAAATGAAAAAATGGTCCAATTAACAACTCCATGAGCCTATATTAACAACTCGTTAACAATTTTAGGAGCCTGTATTAACAACTTCATGGGACCATTTTTTTATTTTGCAATCTATTGGGACTATTTTTTCATTTCTCTTCTTTCTTGGGATCTTAGTATAATTCTCCCAAAAAAATATTAATTAACATAAGTGTTTTACAAAGAAAAAAGTAAGTTTGGGACATAAACCAAGAAATTGAACTATAACACTGTGTTGGGCTCTACGAAGGGGAAGGGAGAGGAGAAATTTTAATGAAAGAGAAGAAAGAGATAAGAAGTGTTGATATAGGGGGAAGGGTGGAAGGCGGAAATTTTAATGGTCCTTTGTCCGGATTGGTTTGGAGAGAAAAGGAAGGAAAGCATTTTGATAATATCTTGTTTAGTTGAGGAGGTAGCTAAATATATTTGATTTCTTATTCGATATTAAGATTAATATTATTAGATAATAGGATTAGATTTGAATTAGATATTTAAATAATATCACATAATGTACAGTATTATAATATCGAGATAACACATTAAATGTTATAAGTAATAAGTTAGAGTTAAGGAGTAAAAATGTCTATAAATTTTTCTTAAAAGTACACCTAAAGTTATAAACTTTATTGAGGTGTATAAATATTTATAAACTTTTAAAAATATGAATAAAAATACCACAGCCATTAACTATAAAAAACGTTGTTACTGTTTCTTCTTTGTGGGTCCTATAATTGTCCACGTGTCAGCCACTTTGAAGGTTTTTGTATGTGATTTGGCTTCGAAATAAAACACAGATTGGCTCTCTAACGAGAGATGCAGCAGTGATTTGTTTGCGTCCAAAAAGTGGCCATTCATAGGGCCCTGTTGACGAGCAACGTGCGCACAGGACCCATACGAAGTTGACTTCTTTGTGCTCGTTTACGTCTCCTGCAACTTCAGTACCGGAGATTGGTCACGCGCGCTCCCTCACCGCTTCCGCCGTACAGCTCATGTCTTCTGAATGCCAGTTTTGGAATCAAAGTGGCGGGCCGACCATGTTTTCATTGCTTCGCATGACTTGGGGGCCTGTTTTCACACCCTGGTAAGTTTGATATTTTGGTTCCTTGTTCTTTGCTTGCCAACATTCTATGCTTCTTTCAGAATCTCAAACCATGATTCCTTCACTCTGACATGAAACTCTTTGTTTTCTTTTGAATTAATGTAAGAAAGAGAGAGGGTGGCAGAGGAGAGAAGGGCTTGAGAGAGAGAGAGAGGGGAGAAGCATGTTAGAGGGAGAGAGACAGAGATGGCTGAGAAGGGAATTTAAATGGCTGACACGTGGATAATTGTGGAACCCACAAAGAGAAAAAAGTAACGCCATTTATAATAATTAACGGTCGTGGTATTTTTAAGACATTTTTAAAAGTTTATAGACATTTTTATATTTAAGTAAAGTTTATAGCGTTGAGTACACTTTTAAAAAAAATTCATGAGCAATTTTGCTGTCACACCCTCTTTTTATTTTTACCTATTTCAAAGTACTTGCGGAAAATAATACGCGGTTCGGTGGACAACACAAGAAAAACATGAATATACTGATAATAAGTGCATAATTACATAAATTCCCCATAGGGGTTCGTACATGATCATTACCATCAATGTAGTCATATAGGGCTACTTGGGTATATAAACCCGCCACAGTGAAACAGAGATATCTTCTCGTCTGTGTTCCACCACTGCAATCCCCTCATATGATTCTCTGCATTGTTCTCAGCATATCTTCTGTCTTCTTCTGTCTAAATTGTTGATAGGGGAGGGTGAGATTCGAGAGAATCTCAGTAGGAAAACAATGCCAATATGTATGTACGATAAATGTTTAATGCATGGCATGTTTGCATCACATAACTCATGCCCACACAATGACAATCTGTAAGTTGAATGCTTTGAACAATATACTTATGGCCATAGCATAAATTGAAATATAGCTTCAAATCATTCATACATGTTTCACATAATCAAGCAAAGCAATAACATGCATCAACACACTAACACAAATATCATATACATGCAGGAGGTAAGTTCTCTACCTTAACCATTTTTCTGTCTCGAAATATGTGCCTCGTAAAGCGTGCCAACAGCTCGGACTCCATATTCAATCCTACAATGCCAAAGGTACCATTCAGACACTTCCATAGTGTTTCTGGGGGTTATATGAGTTTATATTAAAAAATTACTAAAATGCCTTCAGGGACCCGCCCCGGCCCTGGCCCTGCTTTACCCAGTTCGGTTGTACTTTTTTTGAAATTCTAACCTAGGCTATCCTAACATATTTTTGCCCAAGAAATCCATGTCCGAACTCGGAATTATCAAATTCAATGTCAAATTACAAAATTACCCTTATCATCCCCACTATAAGGGTTTCAGGGACGTTTTCGTAATTATATTTTTTTGGCCTTTTCTGAAAAAGTGGCCAACTATAACCCTACCTAATTTTTGCTCCTGAACTCAATAGAACCATCAAATCATTGAAAATCCATCTCTAAGACCCATTTACAACCCTGGCTAAATTATATGGGTTTTCCGGGGAAAATCAGGGTTTTTCGGTTTCGGCTCCGCAAACACGTTTCTTTCTACTTCTAACCACTTTATTGACTATTCCATTAGGTTATAATTACCATTTAGTACCAATTTTGGCAGCATAAAAGCCCCACAAACCCATTTTCTATTTTTAGAACCAAAGACAATCCGGAAAAATTTCACCGATTAAATTGTCTACAGCTAGTTATTGTTGTTGTTGTTGTAAATTGTTTACAGCTGCTAGAATAGTCAATATACAAAAGTTTGGAAGTTATCTCAAGCTCCCACTAGCTTTTTCTCTTCTTGGCTGAAACCCTACCTAACCTTCCCAATAGCTGAATTGATCTTCCAAAACCTTAAAATATATGAAAGAGTAGCTTAGGAGCGGAGTTATACGCTTTAGGTAAGGATTTACCGAAGAAATTAACTTACCGTACAAGATCTCTTCACTTTCTCTCTCTAGAAAATCTGCTCTTTCTCTCTCTATTCTAGGTATATTTCACGCTGGAATGAGCTTGGAAAAAGAAGATGATATATTTTATAATATATCTAATGTTATTTTATTTATTTCCTTTATTTTCGGATTTCAGAAATTCTAGCAGATTTTATGCCCTAACTTTGAAAAATCATCACTAATTCTAGAAAAATCGAATTGAAGTGATTCCAAAGCCTATAGAACCCTTATTGAGTCTAGTTTCAAGGAAAAATATAAAATTTTACTAGCTGGAATCACAAAATTCCCATAATTTTAATCTTTGCATGTTGTTCCAAAAACTTCACAATTTTTCTGTGCTGAATTCAAAAATTCATATATTTTTGTATATAACTCTAAATAATTCGACCTATCAAATTAAAGCTCAGGATGTCTATTTTAACCTTGTAAAATTTCATAATTTTTACTCATCATTTGGTCATAAAATATCACATGGCAAGCTTACTTTCTCACAGGCGATTTCACTGGAAGCATAATCACTTTCTTCAAAATTCACCATTTTATTTTCTTTAATGCCCCAAAGATATAAAAATCATTAGGGGATAAATTTGGGCTCCTGCTAAATTGGGGCTTAACAGTCTACTTAATTTAGGCTTATTCCCAAACCTCAAATCTGAGATTTCAGGGTATTACATTTGCCTAGAGCCGGGAAAACGGGCCGAGCCCGTCGGGCCGACCCTTTTAGGCCCTGGCCCTTCAAGGGCCGGGCTTGCAAATTGTAGCCTCAAAAAGAAATTGGGCCTAAAAGGGCCGGCCCTGTAGGGCCTCGGGCTTAAAAGGGCCGGCCCTTTAAGCCCGTTTATTTTTTATTTTTCCTGCTTGGACAGGAACCATGTTACATTTTTGAATTGCCTTATTGAATCTATATGTCACTCTATCCTCTTATTGTATAGAGTATGATTTTTGAGTATATTGTTTTGTCTAATTGAATCATATTGTGATTTTTGAGTATATTGTTCTGCCTATTTAGAATAAAATCATATTATATACTATTCTGCCTGATAGAGTATGATTTTTGATGGAGGTTGTGATTATTTGACTACTTGAACCTACTGCTCAAAGTGAAACACAATCAAATGTCCTTGAAATTGATGATAGTAGCGAAGAAAGTGAAAATGATAGTCGTCATACTCATGTTGTTTAGAGCTTAGAGTATTGAGCTTCTTGCCTTCTTATACTTTGGCCTTTGTGTGAGTTATTTATGGACATGCTTTTACCTTTGATTATACATTAGTAAATGTGTTTGTTTGTTGTAAGAGACGTGTTATTTAAACCTTAATGTTGACAACATTTATGTATTAAATTAGAACTTTAATCGTTGTTATTTATTAATTATATCTCTCTGGGGAAAATATGTAGAAAAAATAGTTAAATATTGTGAAAATGACTTCTCGGCCCTGATGCTCTCGGGCCGGGCTTTGAAAAACTGTAATTTTCCTGACCCTGAGCCCTTTAGGGCCGGCCCTGTTAGGCCCTGACCCGTCAAGGGCCGACCCTGATTCCCAGCTCTACATTTGCCCCTTAACCCTATAAGTTATTAGGATTGCATTGGAATTGGATATTTTATTTTGATTTAGATATTTAAGGATTTAAATTAAATATTTAAATGATATCACTTCATGTATAGTATTATAATCTATCACTCTTTTTTTTTTTATATATATATTTCAACAAACATGATTACAAACTATATGAGGCACAAAACAACCGACAAACCGACACTTTTTTTTTTTTTTTGTTTATTTTTTTGATCAATTATTTTTTCCTGTTTATAGCAAAAACGGTAAAACGTGTCATGGTGACCGACGGGTAATCACATAGAAGAGGCTTCAACAATAAGATAGATGTAGACCTCGGCTTGATTCCATACATCTTAAAATGATATGGTAAACAATTGAGCGAGGAGAGGGTGACAAAGAGGACAAAAAGGGAAGGGATATTTTAAAAGAACAAACTAAAATATAGGAAAGATTGTTACAAAAAACTTTAGTAAAGATTAAAAAAATGAAAACTGTGTAGGGAAAAAGAATGTAAAGATCGAGCGAATTTCTCATGTTCATAGAGTTTGATTAAAGGGTTAAGATGCAAAAATACCTATAAATTTTTCTTTAAAGTGCACTCAACACCATAAAATTTTTTTAGGTGTAAAAATATCTATAAACTTTTCAAAATAGGGTAAAAATGCCCACACGTTAATTGGTATAAACGTCCATTTTGTGATACCCACATTATTATTTTTTGAGGTGCAAAAACACCCATAAACTTTTTTCAATAGTACACCCAATACCATAAACTTTTTTCTGAGTACAAAAGTGCCCACGAACTTTTCAAAAGTTTATGGTGTTGGGTGTACTATTGGAAAAAATTCATAAGTATTTTTATACCTGAAAAATTAATAATATGGATCCCATAAAACGGACGTTTATACTAATTAACAGTATTTTTGCCTCATTTTGAAAAGTTCATAGATATTTTTGCATTTAAAAAAATTTATGGTGTTTGGTGCACTTTTGAGAAAAATGTATAGGTATTTTTACACTTTAATCCTTTATTAAAAGTATTAAGAATTGAGAAACAGTAGGAGAATACTCACTTGTAAAAATCACACTCTCACGACGTTGGCTTGGTGAATACAATGAATTGTTAGCACGGAAGGAGTATATAAATATTATAAAACCTGAGAATATGAGGATAATTTTATTATTTTACTAAGGTTAATTTTATAATATTAAAAATTCTCTCTCACCCCCGATAAAAAAACCTCAATTTTGGATAAATAACTTGGAAGAGGATAGGAGGTGAGAGAAGCCCCTCACCTCTTTAAACTTTCAGGGTCTGTTTGGTACGAGGAATTTGGAGGAGAGGAAAAATTTTTATGAGTTGAATTTTAAAATATTGAAGAAGTGGAGTAATAAAATTTTAATAAAGAAAAAATATTAAAAAAAAATTAATTAAAAATTTTTTACCCCACTTCTCTAATTTTTTTTTTTAAATTCAAATTAAAATTTTTTTTTCTTCGCCCACTTTCCTTCCCCTCCCCTCATACCAAACAAGCCCTCAAGCAAAATAGGAGGAGGAGGCGCAATTCTCCTCCACACCCCTCCCAAAACCCCGCACCAAATGCAATGTTAAGAGAAAGTTATTCTAACTTCTGAAAAGGGTGAAATAAGGTGGATGTCATGCCAAAATGTAGACTCCAATATGTGTGAAGAGCGATCCAAAGGTTGAATTAACAGTTCAGAACTCTTCCTCTTCCTCTTCCCATCTTATCATCTTCCGTCGTTTTCTTTTTTAACTATAAGATCAATATTGGAATGGCCCATAATTGGTTTCATACAAAATATAATTTTTATTTTTTTATTGTAGTGTTTGATTATTCATATTAAAATTTAACAATTTGTATTTAATTAATTATTTTCTTTCCATAGTTTTTTTTATAATAATTTTATAAAAAGGCCAAATATGAACTATTCAAATGTAAATTTAATTGTTAAAAAAAGAGAGAATTAGGAAGAAGGATCAAGGAAGAGAAACATTTATTAATAAGGATATTAAAAATTGTAATTATTTGTAAGGACTGAAAAGTAGAATATAAATTTTCAATTACAAAATTAACCATAACCATATCCCCAACATTTTTTCTAACCTCATCTCAACTAACGGTTAGTGATATATCCATGTAAATTTTGATTTAAAAAAACAACTATATGCAACTCAATATTTTTATTAAATCATCTCCCATATACATAGGAATATCTTTAAAAGTTACCCAAATTAAAATAGCATCTAAAATCTAAAAATAATTAGAACCCTACATCTTTTGGGTTTCAGTTATTTCTAAAAACATAGAAATATCACAAAAAATTCTATTATTGCACCTTATCTTCGAATTGTGATCTATTTATTTTTATCTTCTCTATTATTGTCAAAAAAAATTCATGATGAATAAATTTCAAATACAATAATACTAAATAAGTTCCAAAAACATAAAAATAGTAACAAATAATATAAAGAGGGAACATCAATTGATAACAAACGTCAAATCGTTGAGATGATTTATATTTTGATTTTTAGTCCTTCAAAATAATTACAATTTTTAAGAATCTTATTAATTAATAAATATTTATTATTTTTTATTCTTCTCTCTAATTCTCCCTTTAAAAAAAAAAAAAAAAAAAAAAGAGAAAAGGAGGGAATAGGATGAAAAGGGAAGAGGAGGATTCCGAACCCATTGAATTAAAGGTATATCTATATTGAAGCTTATGTAAGATTGGACCCGCCGTGACAAAAATTAGACATGTGAACCTTATTTTTTTTAACATTCTCTTATCTTTAAGATTATTCTCTGTTCATCAACAAGACCAAGCCCACTTTTAAGAACAAAACATTGCATAGCTAAAGCTTAGCATAAGGTAATATGAGCTTATATAATAAAGTTTATTTATTAAACAAAAATTTGTGCCGGTATGTTACACAAAGAAGTTCATATTTATATGATACCTCAATTAGGTTATATGAAATTGGCTAAAGGTATTGACACTTGTATGCCTTTTTTTTTTATTTTGCTTACTCATATTTTCGAAAAGCATGCACGTTAAGAGTGAAAGTGAATTTCTTAAAGATTTTGAAATTTTTTAAATTTAAATAAGTATTTTTGCACTCAAGTTCAAATGCCTAAAACGAATCACAGAACAAAATCATAATTCAAACAAATTAGAACTGAATTAAGAATATAAAGAACGAAATTAGAAAATAATCATCAAGAAATTATATTTATTCATTAATGGATCCAAACTAAATCCCTTGGTATTTATGATTTTTTTTTGAAAAAAATATAATTTTAAATTATGATAAGTCATTGATTTATAGAGATCAAACAAAATTTAATTATGAAGTAATATAAAAACAAAACGGTGTTACTTAATGAAATTAAGGGTGTTGCTTAAAAATAAAATTGTATTTAACGGTGTTACTATGAGTATTATAGAATTATATAATATATAGATAAATGAGGTTGATCTATAAATTAAAATAAATGTTATTATTTCATTTGTAGAATGAACTCAATATAGAATATTGGAAACATATGAGTGTGAATGTAGAACATTAAAATTTAAAGGGTTAAAATGCAATTTCACTAACAAAGTTTTTTTAAGGAGCATGTAACACAAATAAATTTTAAAATGGGTAAAAATATCAATAAACAATTTAAAATTATACAAATTCACTAAACTATTAAATTTGACCAACAGCTAAATTATAAGAGGAAAAAGTCCTAACAGTATTTGGTAAAATTTAATGATTTTTGTGAATTTGTATTCTTTTAAATTGTTTATAGGTATTTTTGCCTATTTTAAATTTAATAGTTTTTGTGAATGTGTACTCTTTTAAATTGTTTATAGGTATTTTTTCCTATTTCAAAACTTATTTATATCAGACATCAAAGGAAAAAATTTTATTAATAAAATTACATTTTAACCCAAATTTAAAATTCTAAAGAACTTTTGTTATGAAAAAAAAAATCCATACAATTTTGACTGCAATACAATACATCAATCAATATCAAAGTAGCAGTAAGTGAAATTAAAAGTCACCAAAGTTGATCATTTTTTTTTTGCTCAGAACCAAAGTTGATCATCAAAATGAAATTCGTCATTAAAAGACGTGGGAGATTATTTTCATTCTGAAATTTCCATATGAGATGCAATTTGTACCCAAATGTGATAATTTGAAACCTAATTGAAATAGTCAAATAGAGCATTATAAAAAAAAAAAATCTCTAGAATGTTGGCAAAAACAAAAATCTGTAGAGAAAAATCGCATCCATGAAGCGAAAAAATGATTGATCTTTTTTGCCAACGAAAAACAGATTGATTGTGAAATAAATCAGTAGAGTCTAATAAGAAATTTGTTCTTCAGAACTTGCCTTTTTATCGCTATTTTTCTTCTTCAGTCCCAAAGCATCTCTTATATTCTTTATCATCCTCCTGAAAATTCCTTTTGGCTTGTTTGTCCGTATCACAACCAAGTTTTCGCCGCCGGGCGGCACACTGGCCTCTATTCGTCGGAATTCTTTAACGAGCTTAGCATAAACTACTTCCGCGTTCGTCTGAAAGATGCGCCGGGTTTTAAAACTCGCCGGAGCTGCCCCGTCACACCCGTAAAACCCGACCATCACGCGCCCGTTCGCGTACGCGTCACAGGCCGCCAGAATCGCATTTGCTCGCCGGCGAAAATGGTGCTTAATCAAGGGTTCGAAGTTCGTCGGAGGATTCCGAATCAAGTTAATTGTAGTCATACAGGTGAGCAAGAACACGTCCTGACTGTAATACTCCGACCATTTTTTCGAGAAGAAGACTGTACCAGGCGCGTTGTGGTAGGGTTTTTCGTTGAGGACGAGGCTTTGAATCGATAGCAGAACCTGCAATAATGTTGACTGTTTCGGGTTCCAACGTTCGCTCCGGCGGCCAAACCATGTGTTGAGGAGGCTCAGGCAGACGGTGCCGTTGCTGTAGAGATTCGGGTTGACGATGTACCCGCGTGAGAGGTAATGAAACTTGGGAGGCTCATTGGGGTAATTGGGAGTGATGGCGATGTCGAAGAAGAAAAGAGCGTCGTGGTAGGGCGTGCCCCCGGCGCCGATGATGGCCGCACGGAGCAAGTCGGAGCGGGTCTCGGGGACCCGAACGAAAATGGATTCGGGTAGATTCTCTTGGAGGATCCGCCACTCCTTGCTGATGACCCTGAGGAAGCTATTCCCCGCCGAACAGGGCGGATCACGACCCAGAAAGTGATGGTCTGGGATATCCGAAACGACGTCGAATTGGGGGAAGGTGAGCTTATTGTTATCCTTTTCCTGCGTCATGGTTCTGGTCTACTAGGGGAAAACGGTAAAAACCCTAAATAACAAACTTAATATTTATAAGCTAAACAAAATGTGATTCGTTGTGTGGATAATTCTATAACTTGTAGAATACTGCGTAACAAGTGTGATTCGATTGAGAGAAGATATCAAAATGTATCTAATTTCATTAGAAAAAAATCTATCACTGTTATTTTGATTTTTAAAAAAAATGCAATGCATCAATATAAAATAAAATTTATAATAAATTACTACCTTGATAAAAGACCCTAACTTTCTCATTTAGTTCTATGTATATATTTTTGGAAATATTAATAGGCAAATCTCCGTAAATGTAAATCATTTTTTAATTAAATCTGTATTTTTCTTCCTTTATTAGGTTGTTATAGAAGAGTAGTTATTTAACTATAGGTATTTTTTGCGGTAATTAAGTAATTTCCAATAAAAAAACAACTTTAAGAGCTGTTTGGTATGAGGGATTTGGAGGGAAGGGGGAAAATATTATAAGTTGAATTTAAAAATATCAGAGAAAAATTTTATCACCCCATTTTTTCAGTTTTTTTTAAATCTAATTTATAAAAATTTTTCTTCCCCTCCCTTTTCTTCTTGCAAAATAGATCTTGATAGTTATGGTTTGTTTGGTATGGGGGATTTTGGGGGAGGAAGAAAAATTTTTATGACTTAAATTTAAAAAAATTGGAGAAATGAGGCTACAAATTTTAATAAAGAGGAGACATAAAATAAAAGAGTAAAAAAAATTAAGTAAAAATTTTTAATCACACTTTTCTCATTTTTTTTAAATCCAACTCAAAGATATTTTTTCTGTGCTCACCTTCATGCCCCTCCTCTCATACCAACCAAACAAGCCCTTAACAAAAGCCACCTTCACTCATATCCATTATATGCTCTTGTGTTGCTTAATACTCCTTGCCTTATGCCCTTAACTTTAGGGTCTGTTTGGTATGAGGGATTTAAAGGAAAAAGGAAGGGAGGGAAAATTTTTATGAGTTGGATTTAAAAAAATTGGAAAAGTGGAGTTACAAAATTTTAATATAGATAATATGTAAGATTAAAGAGTAAGAATACTTAATTAAAAACTTCATACCCCACATCTTTCATTTTTTGAAATTCATCTCAAAAAATTTTTTTCTCCGTCCACCTTCCCTCCCCTCCTCTCATACCAAACAAGGCCTTGGTGTCTCCACATTGTGGTGTGCCTGCGCTCTCATGGTCACGTGGTTCAAGGAATAAAAAAATGAAATAGAAAACATAGTTTTTAATGAAAAGTTTCTTTTATGCTTTTTAATTAAAAGAATAATAAACAGTACATAGTTTTTTCGTTGGCCAGAAAACAGTACATAGTTGTTATTAATAGATTATACCATATTTATAAAATAATCTTCGACTATTTAATACAAGATTTACTTAAAAAATTTGAAAATATTATAAAAAAGTTAGATAAATCAATTAATTATAAAAATATCATTTAATCTCCTTAATAACCATATGTAATATTAAATTAAGTAATAAAAAATAAATATAGATATAACAATTTAACTTTAAAAAAAATCTTCATCTCAATCCAAACCATTTGTTATCATCCTATTGTTGAACTTGATATCTGATCCTATTGTTGAACTTGCTATCTGATAGGATCCCAATCCATAGATGATAGGATTCAGATCGGTAGCAAAGATTATGGAGATATAGCTTGGGTATTGTATAGTTAACAAGTACTTGCAAGAAAGTTCATTTATGCATTTATTTAAAATCTATATTTAATTATGGTTGTTATGCGTTAAATCGCAAATAATATGATATACTGTATGTCATATGTTGGGTATTGTATAGTTGACAACTACTAAGCAGGTCAATCTATAAAAAAAAAAAAATGTAGGTCAATCTATAAAAGTGACATAATAAATAGCGGTCCCTTACTATTTCTTTATGCTATCATCTCTATAAATAACAAAGAACAAAAAATCAGATTGGGTAATAAATCGGTCACGTTCAAGAGTTAATAGGTCAATCGGGGTCTAACTAGTAATCAGACCGGCCATATTAAAATATTATAATTTATTAGTGATTATATATATATATATATATATTTTTAAATTTCTATAGATAAAAATAAAGATCTTTAGAAAAAATGTTTAAAATTTATTAGTATTAGTTATGATGCTTATATTTATGTAATGATATCTCATTTCCTCTAATTATTATATCATTTTAAATAATTTTTTCATCATATTCTTTTCTTTTTTTAGATTTGTTATTTCTTTACCTATTTTTCTCTTCATCTTGGTCTTCCACATTTCATTTTCCCCTCAAAAATAGTGTGAGATAATACGTAGAGGAATCAAAAAAATGAAACCGGTCCAACCAATTAAACCACCGGTTTTAACTGATCCAAACCTGCTCATGGTTCAATAGGTGAACCAGACCGGTTCACGGTCCAACAGGTTGAACCGGCAGGTCCGATCCGATTTTTTATTCATGGATAAATAATAACATGCTAAAGGCTAAGACGTTAAAAATTAGGCCGGCTCACAATTTATAATTCAATTTCAAACTGCAAAATTGTTAAATAATTAACTTCATACTACTTTAATTTTATTCATAAGTCAATTTTAACATATTTTATTAGACTAAGAAAATCTTAAACCTCATTAACACAATTTTTTAATTTTACTGTAAAATTCTAGTCATATGAAAAATTTAATGATTTAACTCAAATATCTGGTGAATCTCTAGCTAATTGGTTTATATATATATATATATATATATTATGGTTAATATAGTTTTTGGTCCTGAAGTTTGATCTAATTTTAGTTTTGGTCCCTCAAAATTGAAATTGGTGCTTTTGATCCCTCAAGTCTAGTCCGTTTATAACTATTAGTCCCTTAAGTTTGAAAGGGACTTGGTCCTGCCTTTGACAGTGATAATTCGTTCAATGAAGCGCTAACACCGTTAACATAACTTAGGGTTAATACAACTTTGGGTTACTGAAGTTTAACCCAATTTTGGTTTTGATTCCTTAAATTTAGCCCATTTATAACCATTGGTTCCTCAAGTTTGAAAAGGATTTGGTCCTCCCTTTGACGTCGTTAATTCATCCGATGTAGTACTAACACCGTTAAAATAATTTATGTGTCATGTCAATTAAGACAACTAATATGACAAATATACTATAATATAATATATTGTGCTAGAAAAAAGAGAGGAAAAGGGCATCAAAATAAAACACACAAGCCATAACTTCTCAAACACAAATTGTTATATTTAACATTTTCAAGATAAAATTGCCCAAGATTCAACACTTTCAAGGTAAAATTGCCCTTCCATGACAACTTTCGGAACAAAATTGGCCTTTAATTTAGTTTGTTGAAGCAAAGGGCATGTTCAAACTTTGAAGAAATTTGTGTTTCAGAAGTTCTGGCTCGTGTATTTCGTTTTGATGCCCTTTTTGCTTTTTTTAAGCACACTATATTTGCCACATCAGCTATTCTAATAGGCATGACACATAAGATATTTTAACGGTGTTAGTGCCATGTCAGACGAATTAATGCTATCAAAGGTAGAACAAAGTTCTTCTCAAATTTGAAGGACCAACAGTTATAAACGGACTAAACTTGATGGACAAAACCACCGATTTCAAATTTGAAGGACCAAACCAAAATTGGGTCAAACTTCATGGACTAAAAGTTGTATTAACTCTAAGCTATTTTAACAGCATTAAGTCGGATGAATTAACGTTGTCCAAGGTAGGATCAAGTCCTTTTCAAACTTGAGGAACTAATGGTTATAAATGGACGAAACTTGAGGGACTAAAACTACCAATTTCAAACTTAATGGACTAAAACCAAAATTGAGTCAAATTTTACGGATCAAACGTTATGTTGACCCTATATTTTATACTCCATCTGGTCCTAATTATAAGATAAAGTTGATTTTTTTTAGAAAAATTAAGGAAATTAATTAAATTATTTTAAAGTATTTTTATTTTTATTTTTTTTCTTCAAACTAATTAGTTTGGCTAATAAATTAATATATAATCTAATGATACATACCATATGATATGATTAAGTAACTTATTTAACTTCCTTAAATTCTTCAACTCTCTCTGTTCACTCAAATTCTCATGACTTTCAAACGAAAAGATGGGAATGGAAGCCCGAGAGGGGGAGGATGAACTCTCGATAAAAAGAAAAAAAAAAATCCCCGCTATATGTTTCTTTTCTCTAGATTAGATCCGTTACTTTATGTTCTTGGTTTTCAAGAACATAGAATGAATGGAGGTGAAATTCCGGCTTTCTCTGTTGCGGCTGCCTCTGGGCGTTCTGCTGATGCCTCTTCACAGCCATAAGTCGCATCTTGCTTGCACCAACAACCAATAAATTCATTTAGCCTTCGGCAACACAGGAAGAAGTTAGAATTTAGAAACTTGCATCAACAGAACTCTTGGAAGAGAGAGATATGGAGTAAGCTCTTTTTGCTAAAAGGAAATTAAAATTTAATAAATTTGTTTGGCTCAATTGAGGATCTGAATTTCGAAAATAAGGAAGAGAATAAGAAGCTAATAATAGGTTCCACCCACAGCAGGTGGGCACTCCGGCTCGGTAATTTTCATGGCGTCATGGGATCATGCGCTTTTGAAGCTGTATGAGAGAGAAAATGGATATCAGCATGACAGCATATGGCAGATAATGCAAAACGTTGGGGGTGAAGTTTTTTCTAAAATAATTATTTAAAAAAAATGTGGGTTCCACCAAACGGACACTAAGTATAAATTAATGGAGATGATAATTTTGTCTCTTTTTAAAAAGCTTGGACATTAGTATAAGGCACGGAGAAGGCATTTTTATCCTCTTTCAAAAAATTCATGGGTATTTTTGTATCTACGTAAAGTTTGCTAGATACATATTTTAAAAAAGCTTATGGTTATTTTTATATCTTGAACTTAGATTTTAATACATTGTTGAATTCATAATAAACCAAGAGAGTGGCATTCTATTTTGAAAATTTTTATATAAAGGCAAAACAATGTTTAGAAAAATAAGTGTTTTACAAAGTAGAAAAGCAAACAGGACAGAAATGTAAACTAAGAAATTGAACTATAAAAGAAAGTTGTGCTACATGAATCATAACTTTTGAAAAAAATGAAAGAATGTGGATGCCATGCCAAATTGTAGACTCCAATAAGAGCTATTGAAGCAATATATAAGATTGGGCCTGTTAAATATAATGGCTTCTCTTATTTTATGGGCCAATTAAAATTTATAATCTGTACAATTTTGTCAATAATCTTATAATTTATCAATAAAGGTTGGTTCAATTGGGAATAGGTTGGACTCATAACCTTAAAATTGAGTTCAAATCTCAACGATGTAAGTAGGGGTGTGCAAACGGTTTTTCGGTTCGGTATTCGGTTAAAACCGAAAAACCGAAAACACATCTTTTTTTACAACTGAACCGAAACCGAAATGACAAAAAAAACCGAAAACTGAAAAACCGATATATTTCGGTTTGGTGTTTCTGTTTTTTCGGTGTTTGAGCCATATTTTGGGCCTTTTTTGTTCAACCATGTCCAATATAAAAAAACTAAAAATGAAGGCCTTTTTTGGCTCAAACCTATCCACATTTTGGGGCCTTTTTACCACCACAAAACAGCTATATTTTTAACATCTAAGAAACAAACTGTATTGTAACCAAAAAAGAAAGAAACAAACTATAAAAATCAAACATCTGAAAAGGAAAGGATGTAATTACAATTCATAATAATCAACTTTACACTCTAAATCTCGTGTGACCCGCTCCATAACCCATTTATGCTTGACCTGGGTCGAATAATTACAACCCTAATTACATTAAAACTCATTTATGATAATTGTCAAATAATAATTGGGTGTAACTTTTCAAAATTCAAATAATCTAATTATATTGAAACGCTTTTATAATGATTGAAAAAGAATGATTGGGTGTATCCTTTCAAATTTCAAAATCTTCCATAACTGTAGGAAATAATAACTTTAACATTTCAATCCTAATTAATTCAATAATTAAATTAATTTCCAAATAATAATTGGGTGTAGCCTTTCAAAATTCAAATAATCTAAATACAGTGAAACACATTTATAACGATTGAAAAAGAATAATTGGGTGTATCCTTTCAAATTTCAAAATCTTCCAATCCTAATTAAATTAATAATTGAATTAATAATAGATCAATTAATAATTGAATTATGTATTTTTTGAAGTTTCAAATAACGTTATTCCCATAATTGCGGCATATAATCTAAGAAATTGAGCGACGTTAATCAAACAATGCAAATGCTTGGGCAAACCATTATAAAAATGTCAACCAATAGAATAATTGCATTATGTATTTTCTATAGTCTCTAATAACATTATTCCCCAAATTACGGCATACAATCTGAGCAATTGAGAAACGTTAATCAAACAATATAAATGCTTAGGTGAACCATTATAAAAATGTCAACCAATATAATAATTGCATTATGTATTTTTTAGAGTTTCTAATAATGTTATTCCGAAAATTGTGGCATACAATATGAGCAATTGAGCAATGTTATTCAAACAATTCAAATGCTTGGGCAAACTATTATATAAACGTCAAACAATATAATAATTGAATTATGTATTTTCTAGCATACTAATTGGAAAATAATAATTATATGTAGCATTACACATGTTATAATTACCGTATAATTCAAATAATAACCTTAATCGTCCAAGATTGTTGGGAATAATAGCTAACATTCCAATCCTAATTAAATTACTACCATTCAGTTCATGCATGTCATTGAAAGTTGTTTTTCCCCAAAATTTCTTCACATACACGTATCATTATATATCTCAGCATAAGCCTCCCATCCTCATATCCTGCAAAAGAGGACCATTCTTAAAGAATCAGTTACATCAACTCAATCAATGGCAAATATTGCTCATGCTTTACTCAAGGACATTGATGATAGCAAGGAAACCTGGAGCATTATTGTTAGGGTACTTAGGAAGTGGGCGATGGCAAAGAAGGCTGCACCATTTGAGGTTTAGAAAGTCAGTATGTTATTAGTTGACGAACAAGTAAGTATCTAATGTAATCGTCACATTCATCAAGTGAACATTATATTATTGCTTATATTTCATCCAACTATTTGCAAACAGGGTGATCGAATTGAGGGTTCAATTGTCCAGAGGGGACAAATCCCTAGGTACATTGAGGATTTTAAAGAGGGTGAGGTGTACCAATTTGAGAACTTTGAAGTGTTGGCAAACAATAATAAATACAAAACATGCTCACACTGTTGGAATATTACATCTCACGCTAACACATTTTTTCAGAAACATGACTTCCAAATCCCTCTTCATGCATTCGACTTTGTCACAGTTAATGACATCGCTAACGGTGAAGCCACACATGAAGAGCTACACTACTACAAAAAACATTTTTAACGTCCCTTTTTTAGGCCTTTTAACGTCTGAAAACAAGGGGACGTCTATGTGAGCGACGTAGTAAAAATTGGCAATAACGTCCGTAGATAAAAGGACGTCTAAAATCTGGACTTTAGACGTCCCCACTTTAAATTGGGGACGTCTAAAGTGCCACTGTGGGACTTTAGACGTCCCCACTTTAAAGTGGGGACGTCTAAAGTCCCACAGTGGCACTTTAGAAGTCCCCACTTTAAAGTGGGGACTTCTAAAGTCCCGTCTAAAGTGCTTTTTTTTTTTTAAAAAAAAAAATTCGTTTATATTACAGATCTGGACTAAACAGTATTTAAACTCAGAAATTATATATCATCGTCAATAAAATTATAGATCTAGTATCTGAACTCCAAATCTAAAATCTACACAATAATAACTCTAAAGCTGAAATCTCATAAACAGAAGATGATAACAATAAGATGAATCAGTTGCGAAAAACTTATCTCCTTCTATTATTAAAATTCATTTTCTCATAACAATGAATAGAGAAGAGCAACAGAGAGAGATGTACCTCATTTTCTCAGTGGGAACGTGTCCATGAAGCATGTTTTGGAGTTTCGATCTACAAACCATAACAACACGAGTTAGAAGATAAAATAGAAGGGAAATCCAAAGAAAAAAAGAGAAAGAAGATAAAATAGTAAGAAACATAATAGATCTGGTGAAAAAGAGAGAGAGCAAAGAAGAAGCAAGAGTTAAATGCGTGGTGGTAAGCATTATAGATCTGGTGAAAATAAAGAGAGAGAAAAGAAGAAACAACAACATACAAAGAAGAAGAAGTAAAAGTTAAATGTTTGGTGGTAGTGGTTGCGTTGATGAGAAAGAAGAGTGTGGATCTATAAAACTGACAAATAAAGACTGTCAGTACAGATTTGAATTGTTTTTAACGTCCCCAATTTAATTTAGGGACGTCTAAAGTTGTTTAGTTAATTTTTTTTTATTTTTTTTTACTTTAGACGTCCCCAATTAAAAAAGGGACGTCTAAAGTTACTTTAGACGTCCCCAATTTAATTGGGGACGTCTAAAGTTTTTTTTTTTTAAAAAAAAAAAAAAAATCAGGAATGCCTTTAGGCGTCCCTAATATTAGGGACGCCTAAAGTGGCGTCCCTGATATATCAGGGACGCCACTTTAGGCGTCCCTCATATTAGGGACGCCAAAAGTGGCGTCCCTGATATTTAAGGGACGCCTTTTGGCGTCCCTAATATATATTAGGGACGTTAAAAGGCGTCCCTGATTAAAAAAAAATTTTTTTTTTACTTTAGACGTCCCTAATTAAATTGGGGACATCTAAAGTGACCAAAAGGCGTTCCTGATTTTAAAAAAAAAAAAAATTTAACTTTAGACGTCCCCAATTAAATTGGGGACGTCTAAAGTGACTTTAGACGTCCCTTTTTGAATTGGGGACGTCTAAAACTATTCAAATCTCACTCAGAATTACAAAAATGCCACCGCCTTTATTTTTTACGTCCCTTTTTTAAAAAGGGACGTCCTTTAGGGTCGTAAAAGCAATATTTTGTAGTAGTGCTAATTGGTTAGTGTATATATCTACCATGCTTTTTATTCAACATGTTTTATTCTAACCTAGACGACAAATTCATCCAGGTGTGAAGGGCTACCTACAAGCATTTGGGAACTTAGTTGATCTAAGGAGAGTCTTTGGCATGACGAAGAAATTGGATTTCACAATTGAAAATCATAAGTAATATACTCTCTAGATTTAACATTAATCAATTCATGATATTAACATCTACTTTCATGTTAGTTCATCATCATCATAATCATATGAAAACATGTGCAGTGAAGAACTTGTCAACGTATCTCTATTTGGGGAGGTAGCAGTCAAAGCCTTTGAGGACCGAATGGAATATCTGGATGTGGCCTCCTTAGTTATTTTACTATTTGCTAGGATTACAAAAAAAACAAAACAAAAGTACTACATATATCTTTTATTTCCCTATAAATTCATTTTTTTTGGGTTTTAAAATTACATGCTTTTTTGTTTAAGGTTATGGACACATATGTAGTGCCTTCAATGCCACACAAGTTTATTTCAACCCAGATTTTCCAGACGTAAAGGACCTTTATGACAGGTTAAAATTTAGTTGTATCCATGTTTTTTGGGCATTTGTATACCTAAATTATATAACGTATAGGGTTTTCTAACCATGTAGACTCATCAATGCCCCTGAGGCAAGTCAGGCTTTCACACAGATCTCCTCCACTGTGTCACATGAGATTTCAAGTGACTCACTCTTATCATTCCCTGTCAGAAATCCTTAATTGCTTATATTCCCTGTCGCATGAGATTTCAAGTGACTCACGCTTTTATTATAATACCATAATTGCTTAATGTTTTTATAATGGTTTGCCAAACAAATGATTCAAAAAATAAAGAACATGCAAGCAAAATAATATTCTCAGGTTCACAAATAATGTGTAACCAGAATAACATCATAATTTTAATTCTCATGAAATTTGTGGTTTGAGGTTTCACAAATAAAAAAGTTATGGTCAGAGTAATGTAAGAAATTCAATAATATAAATTACTATTTAAATTTATGTTAGCTTTAATTAACTATGATTTACCCAAATAAAATCAATTATGAGTTTCTTGGTTATTATTTCCCTCTTTTTATAAAATAGAGTGCTTTTATTATTGATAGATCTCTGTGTATACTGCTATTAACATTAAAATTAAGAGTACACTTAAAACAAGAGATAATTTATGAATCCTATATCAAATTAAAATTTATTTGAAACCTTAACAATAATTATAATTTATGTGACAAAATACGTTATTTAATTATTATATCAGCTGATTTAAATTATTATTACTATAATTACCGTACTTTTTTTAATAACATTGCAATAATTACCGTATGTTTTTAATTTGGCCGAATCCCATCACATATTCGTCCCTGATTACCAGCGATAATTTACTTATTGGTTTCCCCAATTATTGGAGTATTTGCATCACAAATAATATTAATTACCTGATTAATTACCCAAATGATTTTGTTAGAATATTATTGCATTAATTATTCATTTTGTAGGTTTAGGTAACTAATCAAATTTAAAACGAGACATTAAGATCAAAGAGATTGGTTCTCATTCAAAATCTAATTAAAACCATTTTAGTAATAATCTCTATTCCTTTTCTACCTAAATCAATGAATTTTAGAAAAACCCTATTCATCCCATAAATTAATTTGGTATTGGGAACCATGCAGATATTGTCAACTTGAGCAAAAACTCTTCTCATTTATGGGGTCATTGTAAGTTGTTTCAATTTACCAAGAACATGCGGTTATCTTCAAGTTCATCTGAAGATAATTCAAGGTTGAAGCAATTTTCAAACTGGCTTCTAGATGTTGGTGATGGCTGGATTGGTTTTCCCCATGATGGAATATCAGAGATAGAAATACCAGAAGATTTCTTAATTCTAGACTGTCATGATCCTATGCAATCAATCATCGAAGCTACATATCCTGATCTCCTCCATCATTTGTCTGATTCTGAATATCTTATTAATAGGGCTATTTTATCACCAATAGTAGAAGTTGTAGAGCAAATCAATGACTGCATGTGTGCCTTATTGCCTGGTGATGCTGTTGAATATTTTAGCTCTGATTCTGTGAGTTCAGCAGATCGAGGCTATGCATCATTTAAAGAGTTGTACACTACAGAATTCTTGAACACAATAAAATGCTCTAGCTTACCTCCACATAAGCTTGCATTGAAAGTCAGAGTTCCCCTAATGCTCGTGCGAAATATAGATCAAGCTGCGGGACTCTGCAATGGAACCAGGTTGAAGGTCACATTTCTAAGGAAACACTTTATTAAAGCAATCGCGCTTAATGGTACAAGTATAGGTCAAGAGGTTCTAATTTATCATAAGGATATGAATCAATCGGAGTCTAAACTCCCATTCACATTGACGCGTAGGTAATTTCCCATCATACTATTGTTTGCTATGACAATAAATAAGAGTCAAGGATAATCAATGACTAATGTTGGATTATATTTACCTATACCTGTCTTTACACATGGTCAGTTATATGTTGCTTTGTCAAGGATTAAATCAATAGGTGGCATCAAGATTTTAATACTTGATTCAGACAAGAAACCCACCAACAAGACAACCAATGTGGTTTATAGAGAAATTTTTCAAAATATCATATAAGATTCATTTTTTTTGTTGAAAGATTCTTTTGGTGATGTATTTAGTAAAAAACCGAAATTGTAGTCATTTTACCTTTGTTTTATCAAATTTTGTCCCCCACATAGCCTTCCATTTATTAATTTATTGACACTTTGTTGACACACCAAGCATAATAAATTATCCAAAAAAAAAAATGTTCCCTCAAAATGTGATATATAAGCATGATTATAATCACCCTTTATGCCTTTTTGAGCTAAAAATTTTGTTTTATAAATATACTAATAAATGCATTATAGTCATAAAAAATTAATCCTGCAATGTATTATTAATCAAATTCACGTTCTCGTGCAACGCACGGGGTTTAACACTAGTTCCTATTATAAACTGTCATAGTATGAGTTCGACAGTAATGTTGGCTGGCATTAGAAGTTGGCCAATGCAATAATCATCAAACCTAAATCAAAAAGGAAAATTTGATAGAAAAGTTGGCCAATAATTATCATACAAAAAATGGCACAATAACTCCACAAGTCTACTAGCTACCACAGCTAATTTGACGTCTAATAAAACAAGGCAAATTGACAACAATGTTTCCAATTTACATAAACTGGAGCATCAAATGAAACACAAAAGTTTGCCATGTGTAGTCACAACACCCAAAAACAACTGCAACAAGCCAGCAACTCCCATTGACCATCAGTCCATCACACAGCCAGCATAAAATGATCCAAAAGAAAGATATTGACAACAGCCTGCAATTAAATATCCACTGATCATTGTGTATACACAGCCAACATAAACTGGAGCATAAATCAAATAAGAAAGGAAATAAAATATTACACTAATACAAAGATATTGATGAATGACTTACAAACATATTAACATTGCATCTACTATATATCAACAGTTGCCTCCAATGCAATCTTTTGAAAATCTAGCAATAAAAACACAAAATGAGACTTCCCATGAAATATCATAATAAATATATTATTTTTATGAAGACAGAAAATAGATGTAAAAGATATTATCAAGTTCTATTTGCTGAAAATCATCATCTCCTACTTCTTCAACATAGTTAAGTGAGTGCCTAAGCCAATCTTGAGCACAAATTAAGGACTGCACAGCTTTAGGAGTTAAAGAGCTCCTAAATGAATATAGAACTCTTCCTCCAGTGCTAAAGGTAGACTCAGAAGCAACAGTAGAAATTGGGATAGCCAACACATCTCTTGCTATTTGAGAAAGAATAGGAAATCTATGACTATTCACCTTCCACCAACTTAAAATATCAAAATCATCTTTTCTGGGCTCAATTTCTTCATTTAAATACCTATCCACTTTTGTTCTACAAGTCCTTCCACCAAGATGTTCATCCATGAATAATTGCTCCTCAATATCAAGCAATTTCCTAACTTTTTGACTAGGGTCATCATCATCAAAAAGACCTTCTTGTGTGTCATTTGATGCTCCTCTTTCAGGCTGTGCTGATGGAGACAAAACTTGCTTGTACTCATTATATAAAGAAATCAAGACTTCTTTAATAAGCACCCCCAAATTTTCACCAACAGCACGTGTATGCATTTTACATAGAGCAAATTGCACCCAATCTAGCTTATATCGGGGGTCAAGAATAGTGGCAATATAAAGAAGTTTATTGTTCCTCATAGGATCTCCCCAATACTTGTCATATTTCTCTTTCATTCTACTTGCAACATTAGCTAACTCAATCATATCACTTTTAGTCCACTCATCCAGGAAACGATAAACCATATAAATTTCACGAAAGAAATTATTGGATGTAACATATAAAGAACCAGAAATTCGCACAGTTAGATCATAAAAATGACTTAATACCATAGTCATCCTCCTAACATTCTTCCAATCTTCCTGTTCAGGCACCCTCTCTTCAGCATTAAACTTTAAATGATATTGTTTAAGTTCATCAGGAGGGGGCCGTTGCTTACAAACATTCATAATATGATTATTTAGTGCAGTGGTCCCATTAGATTTTGGATCACAAGCAAGATCCTTTCTACAGTAGTTACACTTACCTCTTATCTCACCAGCATCATTCACAAATTTTGTGAAGTGGTCCCACACTTTTGATCTTTTCTTCATAGCTTTCCTTTTTCTTAAATGCTGCCTCAAATTTTTGAGCAGTCTCTAATATCAAATAGATAGAATTCCACCTTGTAGGAACATCTAAGCATAACATTTGCTTGGTCTGAATTTTCTCATCAACACAACTCTCTTTAAACTTTCTCATTCTAAGTGGTGACTATCTAATGAAACGAACAGCCTCTCTAACTTTCTTAACTGACTGACCTACCTCTTTCAGCCCTTCATTAACAATCAAATTGATTATGTGTGCCACACATCTCATATGTAAAAACTGACATTTCATAATTGACTGCCCCCACCTAACAATTTTTCCTCCTAAATATTCAATTGATACATCATTAGAGCCAGCATTGTCCACAGTGATTGTAAGCACCATTTCAATACCCCACTCAAGCAAACACTTCTCCATTTCAATTCCAATGTCCCTCCCCTTATGACTAGCTATAGGAATGAAATTCAAAACTCTTTTTTTCATTGACCATGTGTCATCTATAAAGTGAGCAGTAATACACATGTAATTAATTCTTTGAATTGATGTCCAAGTGTCAGTAGTAAGACAGACCCTTTGCTTTTTATGGTGCAAATAATCTTTAAATCTCATTTTTCATCAATATACATGCTGAAACAGTCACGGCCAACTGTCCATCTTGATGGAATTTTAAATCTAGGCTGGGCAGACAACATGAAATTCCTAAACCCAACCCCTTCAACAAACTTAAAAGGCAATTCATCAATGATTAGCATAGAAGCTAAGCCTTTCCTAATACTATCTAGGTCAAATTTCCAATTCACAAGACCTAATTTATCATCTTCAGCATTAAACTTTAAATGAGATTGTTTAAGTTCATCAGGAGGGGGCCGTTGCTTACAAACATTCATAATATGATTATTTAGTGCAGTGGTCCCATTAGATTTTGGATCACAAGCAAGATCCTTTCCACAGTAGTTACACTTACCTCTTATCTCACCAGCATCATTCACAAATTTTGTGAAGTGGTCCCACACTTTTGATCTTTTCTTCATAGCTTTCCTTTTTCTAATGACAACTGGTGAAGGCTCAGTGTTCTGATTTGCACAATGCCCAGCAGTTGCTTGAGCATCAGTTTGTTCAGCCATAATTTCACCTGCAAAAGACATCCCATTCAATTAGGAACAGAACAAATATGATTCACAAAAAAACTGAAACAACACATCACAGAATCACAATAACAGCATAACAGATTCACAAAAACTTGTAAAAGACACCCTTCTTTGACAGAATCACAAAACCACATTAATCCCAACACAGAAATCACAGAACTTACCTCCAAAATGTGACTACATCAACTGATATATGTGCCATTATACTATTATACCATTATCACAAGAACATGAAAACAAACGAAGGAAAAGGAAGCAAAGGACAATATATAAGCATGTGATGTGGTGTACAATAATATAGTAATATGGCGATTTCTTTCATTGTAAGTATGAGGAATAAATCAATCATTCAGAGACATGAATCCTTTTGTGATTACCTAATGTAAAGAAAGAAGCTTCCACATATATCTACTTGTTTTGATTTTGAAATATTGGTTACTGAAAATTTTTAATAAGAAATTTTCTTATATGGACCTAAAAATAACTCACAAACATGACAGTTGTAAAAGAGAAAATTCCCAAAAAAGATGAAGAAAGCACTTTATAGACTACGACAGTTGTGAGAACCCTTTTGTGACAAATAACCAAACTATTTTTACTTTTTTTGTAAGTTTTTATTATACTTCATCTGCCTATTCACTTTCATAACAGAAGAGATATTACAATAACCCAAGGAATAATAAAAGATTGCCACAACAGAGGAGGATACGATATCCACGAAAGCAAAGACACAAAAAATCATAGATCAGAGTCATCAATATGATAAGATAAGCTATCCAATACTTTAGCATATTTGACTGTTTGTTAGATAGAACCTACCATAGAGACTATGGTCCATAGCCTAAATGTGAAAGACCAACCATAAAAATAATCATGTTCAGTATCATATAGTGAGAATAACTCTCATAGATATGAGCCTTGGCCTAAGCCAAACACACTAAAGAGCAGCATAGACAGCACTAAGGACTGCAATATTGAATGTATTTTTGAAGAATTTTATTATTCATCATCCTTCAAATAATTGTCCTAATAAAAATTATAGTCACAGAACATTTTGATACAAGCCAATAACAACTAACCAACTACAACTCCTTCGGAATCTCCCTGAGCACTTGAGGAAATTGCAGAAAGCTTGACATTCTCCATAATGACAATAAACCTCTTTTGTCAAGGAAGATTTCAATGAACGGAAACATCAAATCATCATACTTGTCTTTTTTATTACCATGCCACAAAATTTATATTCTCTTAAATGCCAAAGCCTAACAGATCAAAAAAGAAATATGTCTAAATAGACTTACTTCAACCCACAAAAATAACAACTTCAATTTCGAAGACTCTACAATCAAGCAAGCAAGCAAACAGAAAGCTAAAATACAAGTGAGGGCATGAGAGTGAGATCCAGTGAACGAGTGAGAGTGTGAGACCGAGCAAGCAAGCAAACAGAAACAAGCAAGCAAACAAAAAGCTAAAATACAAGTTTCGGAGTGAGAGTGTGAGATCGAGTGACGGAGTGAGAGTGTGAATCAACTTACCCAAGTGAGAGAGGAGGCTGAGACAGCAGATCCAGGCTGAGACGGCAGAACTGAAGTGAGACGCTTAAGCGAGACGCCGAAGTGAGAGTGAGGACTGAGGAGGCAGAGACGGCTAGATCGATGGTGAGATGGCTGATCGGTGTTCTGAGGCAGAGAGGGCGAAGTGAGAGTGTGAGAATCGGAACACTCAGGCTGCTCTAATCAAAGGCTAGGGACGAGAGAGCTCGCAGTTAGGGTTTTCTGAAGTTGAGGCTCTGAGAGTGAGAGACGAGAGTCGAGATTTAGATATGAGATGAGAGTCTTTGTCTGATTGTCTCTTAGTGTTTAGGGACCATTAGGCTCTGGGAGAGTAAGGGCGAAATTGAATGGGCTTGGGCTTAAGGTTGGGCCTTGGGCTTAGGTATGTAGTCCATATATATAAACAGAAAGCAAAAAAAAACATGAAACGACATCGTTTTAGCTACACTTCGGTTATTCGGTTTTAACCAAATTAATTTCATAAAAATCGCACCGAAAACCAAAAATTACCTATTACCCAAACCGAAAAAAAACTGAAACCGAAAAACCAAATTGTGTTCGGTTCAGTTCGATTTTCGGTTTCGGTTAAGATTTGCTCACCCACTACTACAAAAAAGGGCTATAACATCCCAAATTTGGCATCTTTAACGCCCCAAAATGGGGGAATGTATATGCTGGAGGCGTAGTAAGCTGTAAGAAAAGACGTCCCAAATAAAAGGGACGTCTAAATTGAGACTTTAGATGTCCCAAATTGTCATTTGGGACGTCTAAAGTCCCACGGGGGGATGGGGACTTTAGACATTCCAATTCTTAATTTGGGAAGTCTAAAGGTTAGGTTTTTTTATACCATAATTTACATTCTGTATTACCAAGCGAATTTAAACTGCAGAAACAGAATAGAAGATGGATTCATAAACCACACTGTCCGTTACAATCCGATAAGGATATCCAGCACTACAATCTTTACTATATATATACATACAATATCAACTCATACAACCTACTACTATATATATCAACAATAACAACCAGAAAGTGTCAAAACGCTGTCATCACACAACTACAAACTGATATTAAATAAAAAGTTTACTGCTCTATATGTTGAAGAAGATGTCCAGCCAAAAGATCTCTGATCAAATCAAGGTCTTCACGTAGGTAGGCATCTTCATTATCAAAAATCTGAAAATTAGAAAGTAAGCTTTAATGAAATGAATCTCAAGCAAATGAATTAATTATCATTTCAATTAGAACACCAAAAATATTATCATTTGACAATGAAGAAGCGATTACCTTTTCAAAATTGCTAGTAATTCCACTTTGAGTGATGTTATACATATAAAGTATAACATAATATCTGCATTCAGTGTTGCCAGGTTGCCAAGGGCACTTTAAATCAAAGGGATGCAATTGGTTGTTAAAATCAATAAAAGTATGTCTAAAAGGACCGTCAATGAAATAATTAGCTAGGATTGAATGTACTTACTATCGGATAAAATCACTTTGGCTTTTTAACAACTGTACCCTCGCGTGACCCACTTAGGACTCTATATGTTTGACAAGCACTATAATGAAAATCAAAATGAACAGAAATTAGAAATATTCATTTTTTTTAAGAGTCAATAAAATACAAACAGAATAACTTACGTGTCGAAGACGGATTTTGTATCTTTGTCTGGCTTTTTACTCAAGGGATCAAACCAATAGACTATGTTGCGGCGGGGACATATAACACACAAACTCCAGTGGTAACTTTAACAACATGTACACATTAAAATGAAGTTAGATGAGAAGACAATTATTTATTAAACTTCTTAAATTGACAAAATGTAAATACGAACCGTTGAACAATGGGTGCTAGATAACAACGAAATTTGGTCTGTCCCATTGCGTAGCCGACATAGTGAGTCATATGCGCCACAATACAAGTATCCCCTGTCGTATTCGCAGGACATAAGAATCCATACCAATCACGTCTTTCCATGTTTGTGCAGAGACCGTGGAAGGTACTATAATATAATTAAAATAAGGAATGAATTATTGAATGTATGAAATCAAAAAACCACTAAATGAATTCTATGGGAAAATTGAAAAAAAAAACTTACCGGATTGCAAATTTCACCCAGCCTGCATCTATCTCCTCCAACCTGATAAACTGCTTGAGATCTGTATTGTCAATCGTGTAGAGATACTCCAATTGGCCCACAATCCCTGGAGGCATCTTCAAGTCAATCTGTTTAATGCCCTTGTAGATCTATTGCAGCCGTGCTAAGTAGGGCCATTTCCTCGCATCTTCGTCATCCTTTTAGAACATCAAAAAACAAATTGTTATTAGGATGCCAACAGATTTTCAGTAATAGTAAGGTAATTCCTACCATTGGAGGTGTTGCGTCTGAACCAATAAGATTGTGAGGTCAAAGGATGAAAGATCCTATCGTTTGACCTAACGTGCCAACCTCTGGATCAGGAACAGGGATGGTTGTACCTTCTTCCCCCTTTCTAACACTCGTCACATTCACCCTACGAAAATCCTCCAGAATTTGCTGATGATGGTGGGTGGTAGCACGTGTGTGAACGAGAGCATCAGCAACAACACGCAACAGTGGATCATCCAAATAGAGGGTGTAAGGGTCTCCTGACACTGGAGTGGGAGAAGGGTCGCCAAGTGGTTCCTCCAGAGGGTTGTAACTTCCTCTGGTGCTATTGAAGGCCGGGGATTCCTGAGTTCTATGCTCGTCCCTTGCCCTTTGCGCTTCGAACATCTTTGCCATTTCAAGTTGAAGCTCTGGCAACAGCTCTTGTCGGAGCTTGTCACGAAGGTTGGCCTCGATCTCTCGTTTGAGGTCCTCTCGAATCTTGGCCACAACATCCTTACTAGGTCCAGCTTGTGATGAATAACGTGGGTCTCGTCCAAAATACCTAGCGGTACTAACTCCTTGTGTCTCTCCTCGAACACGACCAATGTCATCTGCCTTCCCAATAGCTGTTGACAAGATGTTCATCCGTCTACTTGGATTGAATGAACCTTGGCTACTCTGCTCGTCCAGTTCATCCTGTAACATACAGTTTATCGTAAATGTATCGAAACCACTCACGATATGTAAAAAATTAGGTACTTATGGTATAACTACTTACAATCCTCGCAGCAACCTCAGCAATAGTCAAATTTATGTACTTCCCAGCCTTAATCCTCCCTGCTTTCCATTTTTTGTGATGTAGAGGAGGTGCCAGTGGCTGGATAACGATGCTAGGATCAGATTCCGCTGCTTCCTTCATTTTCTCTAACTCTTCTTGCATCATTTGCCGCTCAAGCTTCCGATATCCACCACGAGACATGTAATGTTGATATTTATTTTCTGATTGCCTCTGTGCATTTGCTGCACTTAATTTCTATGAATGAAAAACAACAAAAAATAAATCAACGATATCAAGTATATGAAAATTAAAAGTTCTATATCATGATGACAGAAATCTTACAAAAAACTCAGGATCTGCTCGTGATGCCGCAAACAACCTCCAGTCCTCTGGAGACAAATACGTATACTGTCCACATGGATCCTGACCCCTAAGGGCCCCTCGAATGTACCGTGCTGTTAGCTTGTTCTTGAAACCTTTTCATCGTACACGAACCTCATCCATCCAGTGCTTATACATCTCCCTGGTGTCTAGGACATCGTATGTTTGCTGCAAGGTAAAACATAAGATTATTATATTTGAAACAATAAGAACAAAGCTACAATGCATTAAAACTTATATACCAAAAGTTGCTGCCAAATCATGTCTTTCGTTTTTGGGGGAACCAATCTCCAATTATCATAGGTAATGCGCACTTTGCGTCGACCCAAAAACCCTACGTAGCTAATGAAGTGGTCTTCCTCAGGACCAACTGGATTCAGATTGTCATCGAAGTCTATATGCAGCCTCTCCTGTTGATGTTCATGACGTGCAACCAATGCTCCCATCTTTGTACAGCCTCTAACCCTCCTTCTTGCAGGGGGTTCAACTCTAGGCCTTTCGTCATTGCTAGAGCTTTAGTCATCTCTACGCCTCTCGTCATCACTAGAGTTGTCCATATTCCTGTTAACACAAAAAGCGACATCAGAAACGTAAATAAATTGCAATAAAAATGAAATAAACTAAGCGGGAAGTAAAACAGAAAAACACACAATTCTCGTTTATAAATTAAGGTCTTACCCTATATTGTTTCTCATAGTCTTTCACCATGGTCATTTCTTACAGCATATTTGTCATCATCTACCAATTCTACTTCATTTGTTCGAGGTGGAGTTGTTGTGAAAGGTGGTGTGTCATCAAGGTTGAAGGTCGAATCACCATACTTCTGTTTTTTACTTTTAAGGACAATGGACATGTTTTTGCTTGCAGGATCGGTGACATAAAACACTTGTTTCGCCTAGCTTGCTAAAATGAAGGGCTCGTCTCTATAGCCAACTCTTCGAAGATCGACTGAGACAAATCCAAATTGTTTATCTATTACCACAACATTATTGCTAACCCACTTACATTTGAATAAAGCAACTTTGAACTTATTGTATGTCATTTCCTATATTTCTTCTATAACTCCATAATAGGCCATAGACGCTAATATGGGGTTTTTGTCTCTCGAACTGGAAAAGTGCATAGCTTCAGCTTCTACCATGACCCCACTATTTTGCATGGTACTTCTGTCATCTTGCTATTTCGTATAGAAAGAATAGCCATTTATATCATAACCGGTCCAAGTAATGACCTGAAACGAAGGCCCCCAAGCTAGCCACTCGATTGTCTCAGACACACCGGTCTCGTGCAAAACCTTTTCCTCGAACCACTGCATGAATGTCTTGTTTTACTCAATAGCAATCTGCATGTCATTCTTCCTTGGATTCTTGTTCTTCAAAGTCTTTCTGTGTTCATCTATATAAGGTTGAACTTCTTCCATATTATTCAGGATATACAAGTGGGCTTGCAACACCTCTTCACGAGGAACATTCTTCACTTTTAGTCCTCGTGTTCCCTTGCTTCTCCCCTCTGCATGCCGAGATTGTTCCTTCTTCCCTGACATATAATCTTTACAAAACTCCATAGCCTCCTCAACTACATATCTTTCTACTATTAAGGCTTTTGGTCGATAAGGATTTTTAGAATACCCTTTTAAGATCTTCATATATTGCTCGAAAGGGTACATCCACCTCAGGTAAATTGGACCGCAGAGCCTTACCTCCCTTATCAAATGAACTACCAAATGCACCATTATATCAAAAAATGAAGGAGGAAAATGCATCTCTAGTTGTGACAAAATATTGTAACCCTCATTTTCCAGTTCATCCAACTTTTCAGTGTCAATGACTTTGTTACAGATAGCATTGAAGAAAACGCACAATCTTGTTACAGTGGTTCGTACTTCATCTTTCATTATGCCTCTAATAGCTACCGGTAATAATTGTTGCATCAACACATGATAATCATGGGACTTCATTCCCACTAACTTCAAATCGTCCATTGAGACACATCTTCTCACATTCGAGGACTACCCTTGCGGTACCTTAATTTCATGCAAACACCCACACAAACTTCTTTTCTCTGCTTTTGATAGTGTATGCGCTGCTGGCTCCATGTATGCCCTCCTACCATCATCTCTTAGTTGTGGATGTAACCGTTCTCTTATTCCCATATCAACAAGGTTTAATCTCGCATTAATCCCATCCTTAGTCTTCCCTGGTATGTGCAAAAGCGTACTGATAAGGCTATCACAAACATTCTTCTCTACATGCATCACATCAATACTGTGTCTCACGTCAAGCGAACGCCAATATGGAAGATCATAGAAAATGGATCTCTTCTTCCATATGTTATTCTCACCCACAACCCTCTGATTCTTACCAAAAGTGACATTGATACGTTCCACTCGACTGTAGACTTCCTCTCCGGTTAATGACTTTGGAGCCATTCCATGCTCCGGTAAGCCGTTAAAACGCTTTCTTAGCCTACGATACGGGTGGAACCGATGAAGAAACCTCCTGTGGCCAAGATAGACATTTTTCTTCCATGCTTTAGTTGTTGGAAGTGTGTGTCTGCTTCACATATTGGGCATGCTTTATGACCCTTCACGCTGTACCCTGACAAGTTTTCGTACGCAGGGAAGTCGTTTATCGTTGTGAAAATCATTGCACGTAGCTTGAAAGACTCCTTCTTATAAGCATCAAACACATCTACGCCTTCCTCCCACAACTTCTTCAAGTCCTCAATCAAAGGCGCCAAATAGACATCGATATTGTTCCCTGGCTGTTTTGGTCCAGAAATCATCATAGATAGCATCATATACTTACGTTTCATACATAGCCAGGGAGGCAAGTTGTATATTATAAGGAGAACCGGCCACGCACTATGTGTGCTAGTAAGAGTTCCATACGGATTGATGTCGTCTGTACAAAGCCCAAGTCGAAGGTTTCTCGGCTCGCTGCCAAATTGAGGGAACATTTCATCTATTTTTTGTCATTGTGGAGAGTCAGCTAGGTGCCGAAGATATTTCCCATAAGATATTCTCTCATCAGAGTGCCATCTCAACTTCTTCGCTTTTGTTGCAGTTGCAAACAAACGTTTAAAACATGGTATTATTGGAAGATACAACATAACCTTTAAAGGTTGCCTTTTACTTGTCACATCGCCACAACCACCATCTTTTTTCACTTTGTATCATACAGTTTTACTCTTAGGACACTCACTAAGACCTCCATACTCATTTCTGTACAGTACGCAGTCATTAGGGCAAGCATGTATCTTTTTATACTCCATACCCATCGTAGACAGGATTTTCTTGGCCTCATACATACGATTTGGAAGTACATTATCCTCTGGAAACATATCACACAATAGTTCAAGCAGCAATGTGAAACTACTATCGGTCCACCCACAAGTTGCCTTTAAGTTAACCAAATGTAATGTTCCCGTCAGCCGCGTGTACTTACTCCCACGGTACAATGGTGTCTCTGCATCACTCCGCAGGCTGTCATACTCCTGCGACTGTGCAAAGGATTCTGCCTCAACATCAAAAATCATTTTCTCCATTATATCTTCATCTATGATATCCACATCTTCCTTCTTGTGCGACGGACAATCCGTTACTTCCTCACCATGCCATATCCACCTTGTGTATCGCAGATTTATTCCATCACAAAGTAGGTGATCCTTTATGACATCAACATCCCGTCGACTCTCATTCAAACAATTGACACAAGGACAAAAATACTTCCCATTTTTTGCAGGAGCATTCTTTTTAGCGAATTCAATAAATTCTTTCACCCCTTTCTCATATTCTTCACTAGTTCTTAAAGCATTCATCCAACTATGATCCATTTTGTTACCACCTAAGGCATTCCCAATAACATTCACATGTTTAGTACAATTGTCAACGACATATGATGGGATTGCCTAATTAAGTTATCAACCCAATTTAGGATTTTAAAATATGGGCTTAATAACTTTATTGCCCCCTCCTAGTCTCCTCTCTCCTCTTAAAAGGGTTTCAGTGCCATGTAACTTATTTTTTTAATAAGTATATGTATATAAACATTAATGTATAATAAAATAAATATAATAAGATTAAATTAAAGAATTTTTTTGAGGTTATGGTTTTCTTTTTAGTTTTAGCTTGCATTATTCTTCATAATTCCTTTGGAATACAAGAATTTCTTTAATTTAAACAAATCATATTTTATTTTATTATATATACTAATTAATGGTAATATATACACAAAACTAAGTTATGAATAACTTAATTAGGGATTTGTTGAGTTTAACAACCAAATTTAGAATTTTCCTATTTGAGGCAACTTTATGTGAAATTTTCCCTTGATTAAAATTAAAATAACCCCTACTCATTCAAGTAAATTTATATTTAAAAAATAAAATAAACCATTACAGTGGAGTTCCCGAATACAATTTAAGCAATATAAACACACCAAACACACCAGGCCAATCTCAACCATCTCAATATAAGCAATATATAAGCACAATTAACGTGATATTTCCCATTGCCTAGTCTTTTCACATTGCAAGTTTTACTTTAATTTATTCAAGTAAATGTATATTTCAAAAAGATAATATACCATTCTGTACAAAAAAAAAAAGCAAGAAGAAAATAAACTAACTTAATCAAGGGGCGCCCACTGTGCTATGTGTGCTGGAGAGGTAGAGAAGACGTTGGAGATCAGAGGTGTATGCACGGTGGGGAGGTACACCGGAGGGTGGAGAAAGTAAAGAACCATGGTGGTGGGGACGACAATGGAAGGAAGGAGGTGGAGGAGAGCAAAAACCTGTGGAGGAGGTGAAGTTGCAGAAGGGTGGCCTCTGGTGCGTGAGTCCTTCAATGGATTTCAGGTGGAGGAGGGAGGAGTTGAAGAAAGAAAGAGTAGTTGAAGAAGGGAGGAGTTGAAGAACAAGAAAAGAGGCCGACGTTGGGGGGAGGAGGATGAAGAGTAAAGTTTTTTTGGGTCAAAAAAAGAGGGAGGAGGGAATGGACGCATGTGAGGAGGGGGAATGGATTGAGAAGACGCATGTCAGACAAGTGTCTGACATGCGCCCAGAGGCGTCCCAAATGGCATTTGGGACGCCTAAAGTCTTGGTTTAGGCGTCCCAAATGATTTTGGGACGCCTAAACCAAGACTTCCATTTGGGACGCCTAAAGCCTGGGTTTAAGCGTCCCAAAATTATTTTGGGACATCTAATCCCAGCTCCTGGCACTAAAAAAATTTAAAAAATTTATATTTCGCGCCTGGAAGCACTTTAGACGTCCCAAATTCAAATTTAGGACGCCTAAAGGTTCCCCTGCATATATATAATTACGAAAATGCCACCGCCTCCTTTTTAACCACCCAATTTTAAATTTGGGACGTCCTTGGGGGTGGTTATATCCCAATTCTGTAGTAGTGACTCCTAGATGTAAGGACTTTGTTGGCGTACAATCTGTAAGTACCTCTGTAAACGCTCTCTGAGTCTGAAGGCATGCTCTGGCCCTAGTGAGTCATCAAAATCCAACTCACTTAAATTTTCTTATACAAAAAGAAAAAACCTTATAATCTAATAGCATAAGAGTATTCTTATAAATAGAAGGTCACTAGTTCAATCCGGCTTAGAAGTTCAGGCCATAATTGTCTGCCCCTTCAATTAAAAAAAAAATTCATACAAGTTTTCCTGCATGAGTTGATAATCAACAGAAATGACTCATTAAAAGATATGGGAGATTATTTTTCATTCTAAAATTTCCATTTCTATGAGCATGAGATGAAATTTGTACCCTGATAAGTTGAAACTAGTTCAAACACAACATTATAAAAAAATCTCTAGATTAATGTTGGCAAAAACAAAAATCCGTATGGAAAAATCGAATTCATGAAACAAAAATGGATTGATTGATTGTGAAATAATAATTCAGTCACTGGCAAAAAAAAAAAAGAAATAATAATTCAGTAGATGCGCTAATAAGAAATTTGTTCTTCATCAGAACTTGCCTTTTCACACATTATCGTTCTTCTTCGATCGCAAAGCATCTCTCATATTATCGATCATCCTCCAGAAAATCCCTTTTGGCTTGCCCTCTATCCGTCGGAATTCAAAAGCGAGCTTAGCATACACTATCTTCGCATTCGTCTGAAAATCGCGGCGGAGTTCAAAACTCGGCGGCGCCGCCCCGTTACACCCGTAAAACCCGACCGTCACACCCCCGTTCGCGTACGAGTCACACGCCGCCAGAATCGAATTTGCTCGCTGGCGAAAATGGTGCTTAATCAAGGGTTCGAAGTTCCTCGGAGGATTCCGAATCAAGTTAATAGTAGATCTACAGGTGAGCAAGAACACGTCCTGACTGTAATACTCAGACAATTTTTGATTCACGCGATTTCCAGGTTCGTTGTAATAGGGATTTTCGTTGAGGACGAGGCTTTGAAGCGATAGTAGAACCTGCAATATTGTCGACATTTTCGGGTTCCAACGCTCGCTCGGCTGACCGTTCCATGTGTTGAGGAGGCTCAGGCAGACGGCGCCGGAGCTGTAGAGATTCGGGTTGACCCGGTACCCGTGTGAAAAGTAACAAACCTTGGGAGGCTCATTAGGGAAATTGGCAGTGAGGGCGATGTCGAAGAAGAAAAGAGCGTCGTGGTAGGGCGTTCCGGCGGCGCCGATCATGGCGGCACGGAGCAAGTCGGATCGTTTCTCGGAGATCCGAACGAAGATGGATTCGGGTAGGCTCTCCCGGAGGATCCGCCACTCCTTGCTGATGGCCTTGAGGCAGCCTTTTCCCGCCGAACGAGGCGGTTCACGACGCAGAAAGTGATGATCTGAGAAATCCGAAACGACGTCAAATTTCGGGAAGGTGAGGTTGCCGTCATGCTTTTCCTGCATCATGGTTCTGAACAAGTAGAGGAAAACACTAAAAAGCCTAAATAAGAAACTTGAACTTGCAAGAGAAACAAAATGTGATTTGTTGTGTGTAAGGCTCCGTTGTAATTGTAATGTATGTTGTGGTAAAATATCAAAGTATCTAATCTAATTTGATAAAAAATATCTTTTTATACTATTCAATAAAAAAATATATAACTGTTATTTTTTTTAATCACTAGCTATCAATAATTAATAAGTTATTAATATATCAATATAAAATATAAAATTTATAATACAATGAATTTCATGGATATTAACATTAATGGTTAACGGGAGCCACTCTCACCCAATATACACTTGGAGAAATTTTGCCTTGCCATATGGATCTAAATAAAATCAAAATAGACTAGACTACATGTTATATATAGAGGTAAAGAGGCAGCTATGAGCATAAATTTTTTTAGGTTGATAATAAACAAATTTTAGTTTTAAAAATGCCATGCATCAATAATCAATAAAAAGTAAAAAAATTTATTTTAAAAAATGCAGTGCTCCATGGTTCTGGTCTTTTGGAATGTAGGGTTAAACAGTAAAAAGTAAAAACCCTTAATAAGAAATTTAATGCTTATAAGAAAAAAAAAAGTGTGATTTGCTGTGTGCGTAAGGCAGAAACTGTTAGAAGTTTGACCACTCCGTTGCCAGTGTAATGTTTGTCATTTTGCTGAGGTCAAATATCAAAATATCTAATCTAATTTCATAAAAAATATGTATAACTGTTATTTTTTTTAATTGCAAGTCATCAATAATTAATAAGGTTATTCATATATCAATATAAAAAATATATAAAATATATGATACAATGAATTTCATGGATATAACATTAATGGTCCTTGGGAGTCCAATATACACTTGGAGTAATTATGCCTTGTTATATGGATCTAAATAAAATAAAAATAAATTAAACTTATAGATGAAAAGAGGCGGTAATTTTACCATATCGATCTAAATAAAATAAAAATAAATTAGACTTATAGATGTAAAGAAGTGGTTATTTTATATATAAATGTAAAGAGGCTACTAGGAGAATAAATATTTTTAGGTTGATAATAAACAAATTTTATTTTAAAAAACGCCATGCATCAATACTCCATAAAATTATTAATATATAAATATAAAATATAAAATTTATAGTAAATTACCTTCTTAAAAGACACTAAGATTCCTTGTGAATTGTTCGTATTTAGTTACACACACATATATAAATTAATAGGCAAATCCTTATGATTTCACCTCATTTTTAATTGAATCCTCACGTAACTTTTCTTTTCATTGCATCCTTCTAGTCACCCAATTATAGGTATTGGTCCATATATATATATATATATATATATATACACTCATAATTAATTAATTTGTAAAAGAATGAAAATAATAGTTAATGAAGTGGCTCTCTTTTTTATCCAAGAGTAGCTCGCACTCAATACAAACTTGGGTAATTTTGCCTTGCTGCATGGTTCTAAATAAAATTAAAATAGATTAAATTAGTTGTATGCAGGATAAAAGAGCAGTACGATCATAATAATTTTTTTTGTGCATAATAAAAAATATTTATTTAAAAAAAATCTTTTTTTATTTGTATTTTGAGACAAACTTACATATCCTTTGATCAACATTCATACAAGCTATAGCTAATGAACTGCATAAAAAAAAAAAAAATAGAACCCTGGTTAAAAATCAGGTAAAATTTTATTAAAGAGAAAGTAGTTTTTTCTATATATTTCGTGATAAAATTCTATACAAAATCTATGTAGATATAATTTTGACAAGAAATTTATTTTTGAGAGGTTGTCATCTATGGTTTGTTGGACACAAATTACCTACAATTTTTCCGAGAATTTAGATGTAAACATGTACGAAAATATTGCTTAATTGGATGTATATCTGCCTCCTATATTTATTCTTTGATTCTTTTAGCCGTAATTAAATGCCAAATTAAAAAAGTAATAATAGAAAAATTAATTAGAAAAAAGGCTTATAATTACATTCAAGCCGCAAAATAAACTTGTGGATGCCCTTAAATATAGACATCACCGGACACCTAACAAAAATCCCTTCGTTCAATTCAACAACAATTATCCTATATATTAATTAATAATATCTAAATAAAACCCTTCCTTCACACTTAATTAACCAACCTCCCATTTTCTCCTTCTTCTATTAATATCTAAATAAAAACCCTTCCTTAACACTTAATTAAGCAATCTCCCATTTTTTCCTTCTTCTATAACTTGGCGCCTCATACAAACAAAAACTTCAATATTTCTCTCTCAAAAAGAGAAAAAAAAATGGCTTCATCTTCTTCCTTGTTCATAATAAAGCCATTTCTTTGTTTCATCGTGTTGTTCTTGGCAGCATGCCCTAGTTATGTTCTTGGTTTCACCGAGCTCAAAGACATTGTAATAGATTCTCCTCTATTAACCAAAAATATTCCGGCAAATCGAACTATTAAGGTCGATGATGAAGGCGACGGAGAATTTACGTCCATTCAAGCTGCCATAGATTCTATCCCTGACGGAAATTCTCAGTGGGTCATCGTCCATGTCAGGAAAGGAGTATACAGGTATCTACACACACACATTTACATACGTACATAATATGACATCGATCTTTTTAGGGTTGATCATATAATTTATTTGGGTATTTTAACGTTGTCCTATTCAAAAGTCATGCATGCATGCAAGTGCACAATCAAATATGTTTGGTTGTGAACAAAAGTCATCGTCCATATTAGTAAAGGAAACATCTCCTTATTAGGGTTAATTAAAGGGAGAATTGCTTAAAAAGACCTCATGAACAACTTATTTGTTAAATGGGACCTGGGAATATATCTTGCACATGGAGGGAAGATATCTGCACATTGAGGGAAGATTTCTACACATGTAGGGAAGAATTTTGCACACGTATAGGGAAGAGTTTTGCACACAGGGAAGATCATCTGCACACCAGAGAAAATATTCTGCACACGTGGAAGATAATCTGCACGCGAAGGTCCTATTTGGCAAATAAGTTGCTAATGAGGGATTTTTTTCACAATTTTCCCTTAATTAAAACAATTTATTTGGGTTTGAAGCTGTCACAATTTATAATCAATACTCCATCTGTTCCTCTTTATAAGAAACACTTAACCAAATCATGTAAATGAAAAAGTTGGTTGGAGACAATAAAGATAGATGTTAAAAATGTAACTTTTATTTACCAAAAAACCCCCCACATAAGTGGAAGATAGAGGATGTTTGGGAATTAAATATAATATTAGTAAAATGAGTAATTAAATGAGGTTAAAATGATAAATCTACTAAAAAATTGAGACAACCTCTAAATGTTTTTTATAAATAGGAACAAGCTATAAGTGATAGTTATTTCTTATATACATTCTCCTTGAATGGAAGAAACTTGTTTAGTTTGATATGATTTTGATTGTGATAATGCAGAGAGAAGGTGACGATACCAAAGAGCAAGCCATATATATTCTTGAGAGGAAACGGGAGAGGGAGAACTGCTATAGTTTGGTCTCAGAGTTCTGTTGATAATATAGAGTCTGCAACTTTCAAAGTCGAAGCTCATAACGTCGTTGTCTTTGGAATCAGCATCAAGGTCAATAACTCTTCTTATTTATATATACCACTCTTACACACACACACATTATGGGAAAGATGATATTGAATATTGTTAATGAATGAATGCAGAATGAGGCACCTACTGGGGTTGCTTATACTTCACAGAATCAATCAGTGGCAGTATTTGTAGGAGCAGATAAAGTGGCATTCTATCACTGTGCATTTTATAGCACTCACAACACACTCTTTGATTACAAAGGCAGACATTACTATGATGAATGTTACATTCAAGGTTCTATTGATTTCATCTTTGGCCGTGGCAGATCCCTCTTCCATGTACGTACATTTACCATCATCATCATCATCTCTCTCTCTCTCTCTCTATATATATATATCTAAAATTGGATACTGATTATGATCTTGTTTGAGGGCTCATTTGAGGTCACTATGTATACTTTTGGACCCTTGAAAGTCAGTTGAAGCCAAAAACCATGTTTAGAAGCCACATTTTAGAGCTTCTGGGTTTTAGTTTTTGGCTTTTCTCCAGATTTAGAATTTTTGAAACTGGTTTTTCAAAATATAATTAATCCAATCAGCCAATGGCCTTAGAGTATAACGACATGAAAGTTTTTCCGTAAGGGCCGGGGGAGATTGCGGGATCAATGCTAATTGTAACCTCAGTTGTGCCTGCCCTTCAAATTAAAAATATTATCCAAATAAGTTTCAGTTAAATTGATTTTTTTTTTTTAAATAAATGCCTATCCAAACATAGATCACATATATTACACTGAAGCAAATAAGGCCAATATTATTGTTTTGTGCTGATTTAAAGCTCTGTGGTGATTATGCAGAAATGTGAGATATTTGTGATAGATGATAAGAGGACGGCGATAAAGGGGTCAATCACAGCACAAAATAGAGAGTCGGAATCAGAGAAAAGCGGGTTTGTGTTTGTGAAGGGAAAGATATATGGCATAGGAGGGGTTTACTTAGGAAGAGCCAAAGGTCCTCATTCAAGGGTCATCTTTGCCCAAGTTTATCTCTCTGCCACCATTGTTCCTGAGGGCTGGGCCCACTGGAGTTATGCCGGCTCCACCGAGTATGCCCCTTTATCATTTCTATTATTGTTATTGATATAAGAACTATTTAATTTATTTTTTTCAATAACGTGAGTCTTATATTAAAGATCAGAGAAAATATTACTCTGATATTCACAAAAGAATTACTCAAATTAATTATGATTGATATGAATGTTAATATGTTACTGAAACTTCAGGAACTTATACCATGGCGAGTACAAGAACTTTGGACCTGGAGCTAACACAACAAAACGAGCTAGTTGGGCCAAACAACTTACTGATCAAGAAGTCGAACCCTTCATGTCTGTGGAATACATTGATGGCCAAGATTGGCTTCCTGCTTGGCTATAAACTATATATATATATATATATATGCATATGTATATGATCGCACATGAAGATATATATCCATGTCGTTGAGAAACTTGTCAACTATGTAATTTGCTGTTTTGAAGACTCCGTTGTTACGGACGTGTCTGCATGGAGGTTTTGATTCTTTTAAGATGATCACTGTTTTAAACTAAATTTCAAACTATGCACTTAGATATAACACTCCTATAGTAACTCTAACGAATTTATATCAAGGTACCATGTTTGTGCTCTTTTTCTAGTTTGTATTAGTTTCACAAGGGATTTAATTAATTGTGTGCGTCAGATTCTTGGGATGTTAGGTTTTATATTAAAGTTGATTTGACTTTGTAAACCAGAAACTTGCCATTATATATCATAGATTCTTTCATATATGCTGACTAGTTGTGTCATAATATAACGTGTGCTTTGTTCAAAATTGTCAGGTTGATCGGTTCTCGATGATCTCGGTTTATTATACGATAATATTAATTACTTACTGATATTTAAAAATAATATTTTTTTTATACATTAATAATTTTTGTGGCAAGTGTTTTTGGGTTAAGGATTAACTTGCATTACTTCTTACTGCTTGTGAGAACCAAAATTAAACTAGGCTACTTGGCGATTAATAGATGAAGACAAAAAACTCACAATTATTTCATTAATATAATATATGATGCGTACTAGCATCTACAAGAAGCTAAAGGAGCCAGCATGCATATTGCATGGATAAGGCTAGGACGTATTAGAGTTTATAAGTTTATATATAACTGAGGATATAAGGATTTGTAAAATTAGAAGCCACCGCCAACTCCTCCGCCGCCACCGCTGCCACCTCCAAAGCCTCCTCCGACACCACCACCACCACCAAGTCCTCCTCCTCCTCCTCCACCTTTGCCACCTCCAAAGCCCCCACCTGCACCACCACCTCCACCAGCTCCTCCTCCTATGCCACCGCCACCACCAATTCCGCCTCCCACTCCACCACCATGTCCACCTCCAATTCCTCCCCCTACTCCTCCACCTTTGCCTCCTCCAAAGCCACCACCTCCTCCAGCTCCTCCTCCTATGCCACCTCCACTTCCACCACCTGCACCACCTCCATCTCCACCACCTCCACCAATTCCACCACCATGTCCCCCTCCAATACCTCCCCCTACACCACCACCATGACCACCTCCTACACCTCCACCTGCACCACCTCCAGCTCCACCCCCTCCACCAATTCCACCACCATGTCCACCTCCAATACCTCCCCCTACACCACCACCATGACCACCTCCTAACCCTCCACCTGCACCACCTCCAGCTCCACCCCCTCCACCAATTCCACCACCATGTCCACCTCCAATACCACCCCCTTCACCACCACCGTTACCCCCTCCAAAACCCCCACCGGCACCACCTCCTCCACCAATTCCACCACCATGACCACCTCCAATGCCTCCACCTGCTCCACCACCGGCTCCACCGCCTCCACCAAATCCACCACCATGTCCTCCTCCAATACCTCCCCCTACTCCACCACCATGACCTATACCACCACCTTTCCCCCCTCCAAAGCCGCCTCCAGCACCTCCACCGATGCCTCCTCCTGCTCCACCACCACCACCAGCACCACCTCCGAACCCACCACCCAAACCATCACCTTCACCAAAGTTCTCCACAGACTTTTCATTGGTTAATCTTGAGCGGCATTCTGCTATCCCGATAACAAATGCCAAAACTAGTGCAAGCACCCCAACATATTTGTGAAATCTCCCCATGTTCACTCAAACGAAGAAATACACTCAACTAAAAAGCCTCTTGCTTTGCTTGTAGTGGGAAGCCAAGCTATATGAAGTATTTATAGAGCAAAGGAAGGTGACTGCATTTAATGAACTTGGTTGGCAGCTCTTTTTCACTCCGACAAACAAAGGACTTTAGTGGTATTTTCATCCAACACTGGGCAACAAAATTCAAACTTCTCCAGAAGACATTTTTATATGGGACGGTGAGTTCATAATTGCCTTGGCTCAACTCTCAACTACCACAAGTACTATTAAGCAGTAGTGCTAAATCTAATACTTTTTTCTGTACTTTTTATAAAAGTTTAAAATTTAAACTGCGTGCCGTTCCAGGTCCAAAAAAAAAAATTGTGTCGATACTTTTTATAAAAACTCGATAAGAGTTGTTTAAATATTTAATGATTTTTTTTATTTTTATCCCTTACTAATTATATGTATTACATTAATTAAAAGATTAGTGATACTCATATTTATTTTATTTCTCTCTCTTTCTTACCCCTCATAAATAAGGGCCTACTTGAAAAATAAAGTTTATTTTAGACATATTTATTATTTTTAATTAACTTTAACCACTTTCTTGAACCACTTAATTCAATTATTAAACTCTTATAAATACGATTGGAGAGGGAGTATAATATTCAATTTTAAAGTTTATTTTTCATTTTCAGACAAGTTAAAGCTAAAAACTTAACCACCTCTCCTTTGTTTTGATGAGGTAGTTAAATGCATCTTTAATAACGGCCAGATGAAGTATTATATACTCCTCCAATAATTAATATAAGACATATTTATCTAATTTGATTAGATTAAAAAATTTAATTAAGTTAGTTTATATAGTATGTATTTTCTAAAATATCTTAATCATCTTCCTTAATCCCCTTCTTCTCTCTCCTCCTTGATTATTATTGAGAGGGTGTTAATAGGGGTAAATTAGGAAAAAATTGACAAATATGAAAATTATATCTTATATTTAGGAGCAAGATTAACTCTTCAAATATGTCTTATATTAAGGACAAGAGGAGTACTACTCTGGTCTTACGCATAACTCCAAATTACTTAATTATTATATACAAAGGAAAGTTAGTTAACTCAATAAATATGGACTAAATTGATAAATTTTTTCAATTTTATCCTCATTTATGAATGTGTATATTTCACCCCTTTCTTCTCTCTACCTTTAGAAGGGGTAAAATTGTAACACTATAATTATTATTCTGAAAATGGACTTATAATAAGGACAAATTTTCCCCCCCGAAATGAACTTATAAATGGGACGAATACTTACATACCTTAGGAGTGCCACCTCATCTGTACTCTGACTAATTAAAATATAACAATATATCTCATTTTTATCCTACATGGCTAATGCGTCATCTAGAGAAATTTAAATTTTATAATTTTGAAAAATAACAACTCAAGATAGGGAATTGCCTTTTTTGTTTTTCTAAATTATGAAGTTTATGTTTTTTAAAATCATAAAATTTGAATTTCTCTAGATGACTCATCAGCCATGTGGGATTAAAATGAGATGATTTGTTGTATTTTAATTAGTCAAAGTATAGATGAGGTGGCGCTTCTGGAATATGTAAGTATTTCTCCTATGCAAATTACAAGCTCTTGGCTATTTATTAATTACATGATTTCTAAAAAAAAACAAATTCCATGTTGTATGTAACTTATGAATAATGCGACATAATATAGAACTTGTATTGATATCATTCTCTCTAATTTCTTGTATCAATATAGTTACAAAACTTAAAGTAATCATTGATATATAATCTTTAGGTCTAAGGTGTAATTTTAGCGATAAAGTTTTTCGTCATGAGGATGTAGCATAATTAAGTTTTAATTTGAAGGGTAAAAAAGTAAACACAATCTTTTAAAAATGGTACAATTTTAGCGGTTTCATTAAATTGGCTCAAACGTCTGTTACTTTTTTTATCTACCTCCTTCAAAACTTAATTATGCTAAATGCTCATGGAGAAGAATTTGCTACTAAAATTTCACGATCTTTAATAGTCAAAGTCATGAAAAACATAGCTTATTTTATTAGGGCATAGTAGGAAAGGGATATGAGTTGCGTCTAATTAATTTATAAATAGCTAGAGGAGTTGTTTGCAAAGCTATAACTCATTAATGTTTTGAATTTTGAGTGTAATAAGATCTTATGAGTTGAGGAAAATCTTGACGCAACCTTGTGCATTTAATTTTGCGTGTTGGTTTCTATTTTATGCTTTTTTGACGTCAATCTGGAATATCTGTTTTTTCTCCAAATTTGTTTTCTGAAATAAGTTTTAGCAATAATGAACAAAAAAATTACACATAATTTGTCTTATACTCTTATAAACAAAAAAATATTTATTAGAAAGCATTGATCAGAATACACACAATGTGAAAATAAAAAATTTTGCTTGAATAACTTGTTTTATGTTATTAATAATGGCGTACTTTTTTGTTTTATAACATGCGCATTAAATTTAAAAAAAGTTAAGACAACAGTAAGTTTCGTAAATAATACTCCCTCCGGTCCTAATTATAGGACATAGTTAACTAATTTTGGAGAAATTAAGGATAGTAGTTAAATTAGTTAATCATATTTAATGTCCTAAAATGCCCTTATCTAAAATTTAAAATGACATCAGTTACATTGTACCTCTGTTTTTCATCGTACCACTCTTGCCTCTCAAATTTTTCTATCAAGAGGACGTCTATTTAATTGGGCATAATACAAATGCAATCTTTTTTTTAGGCAAGGGAAAAAGATAATGAAATTAATATTTTATTAGGTTATTTTTAGGGAAAAAATCAATCACTTTGGACAGATAGTTACAGGAATATATTTTTAAAGAAATCTTAAAATTATTTTATTTAAAAAAAATAGTAGAATCTCTCACTTGATAGAATATAAGCGTGTTAGTAAATTAATTATTGTGTTTAATTATTACTGAGAAAGTATCAATAGGGGGTAGTTTGGGAATAGATTGACAAAAATTAGAACTTTATCCTATAATTAGGACCAAGATTAACTCCCAAATATTATCCTATAATTAGAACCGGAGGGAGTAGCAAGAAATGGATATATATATTTATATATATATAGTTAAAAAGGAAAAAGATAGAAAAAGAACATTGAAATTGCAAAATTCCAAATTAGGTTTGTTATCAAAAGTTGATAAGGGAATGATGAAACTTGATAAGCAATCCATAACTTACTTTTTGGGAAATACCTACTAATATATATTCAAAATTCTTTTTCTGTCTTTTTCCCTAGTTAAAAACCCTACTATATATATTGAGCAAAGTTTGCACAATTATTATAAATATATATATATATATATATATATAATGGACAGTTCAATCTCACTCTAAAGTGGTAAGTCTATTACCCTCATTTTTGTTTTAAAAAACTTGGTATAGTTTAATCTCTTAGATACTACCTCTTGTCATAAATATACGAGTTAGTTGAAGGATTTTCTTTGATTCTAAAAATAATAACTCAATATATTTTGTTTCTCAAATTTATAATTTTCCCCCAATCTTTGCTAATTATACACATTCATGAGTATTCATCAAGAGTTAGTTTCCAATGCATATAACTAAATGGGTACTTTAAAAAAATCAATACACATTTTTTAATAATTAACTTAACTAATTTTCTTAATTTTTGTAAATCAGTTATCTAAATCAATACAAAATTTTTAATAATTAACTTAACTAATTTGCTTAAATTTTTTTAATTAGTTATCTAATCTTATATTTATAATAGTAGGTTGTAACAAATTTAATGGATGTTTGACCAAAAAAAGCCGGGTTAATTAATTGTAATTTTTTAAAAAAAAATTTTAAATACTTTTTTGATGCCCTCACCTCACTAATCTTCAAAGGATTTTGAATCAAATAATTAGTGCATGGATAATTTTAAACTTTCAATTGCGTTACAAACTTGTTCAACTTAAGAACTGAAATTGCAAAAAAATCTAATAATTGCGAAACTCACCAATAAATGAAGTCTATGTATATGTTTGACACTAACATGCCAAAGTTGCCCCACCATGTGGATCATTTATTATATAGGCTAAAAAGCCCCCCACACACATGGTAATAGTATTAGCTTACTTTAAGCTCCATTTGGTATCATTTCTTCTAATCTTAGAAACTTTTTATTATTATTAATAGGCATATAGCCTCCAATGCAGCTTTGAGGTTTAATTTATTTCTTTGGGTGTTTACTAATAGGAATATGTACAATAATGATTTTAGTTTGATTATTTTATTAATAAAAGGGTACTCATTTTCAACATTAATATCTTCAACCGACAATAGAGACTAGTCTCTCTGATCTTAAAGTATGGAAGGTAGAAGGCAGCCCCTTTCAATTACGTTTAATTTCCTAGAGTTTTCTTTTTATTATTTTTTTTGGCCGACTTCTTTTTATTATTATTGACATTTAGAAAGTACTATTTAATATTTAATTTAAACATTTGACCTATATATATATATAGATATATTAAAAAAATCTTATATTCAGAATGTTTTACATTTAAATACATATGTAAATTACACGTGTTTTTTTATGTATTATGTTGAGTTTAAAAAAATGAGATTTGGAGGATGAAGAAATATTTTAATTAGAGTAAACAATATAAGTGTCATCGATACGTATTAGGTTAAATTGGACACAGCTAGCTGAAGAAGATGATAATAATAAATTAGTAATAATGTTTTGATGCAGATAGGTATATTTCATTTTCAACATGATAGAAAATTATGATGATGGTGGACAATAGCTGGAGGTAACTGGATAATTGTTGTCACCCTCAATAATACTGCCTCCGGAGAGATTTTTTTTTAAGGATACTCGTCTTTTTTTCCATAAGAGATATTAATAGCTTCTTTAAAAGTTTTACTATTATTTTTTATTTTTATCACTATTAATTATTGGTTATTCTTACTATATTAATTAAATATTGAAAAATATGTTTGAAATTTAATTCTTTAATATAATATATTTTAAAAGACGAGCTGGTGATTATATCGAAAGTTCATTAGCGATTGATTAGACTTCATTTAAAATATTTTTTAATTTTTAAATTTTAAATTAAAGATTAATATATCAGCATTTAATTGTAGAGTTTGAATAAACACTTTTCATAATGAAACTAATGTTGTTAACGTTAAGATTAATAAAATTTAATTCTTTAATATATTATATTTTAAAAAATTTGTTGATTATATTGAAATTTTAAATCAGACGGCATCTTCATTATATTTTATTTTTGGTACTTTTTAATTTATAAATAATTTTAAATTAAATATTAATGTGTTAGCATTTAATTGCCGGAATCAACACTTTCGTCTAGGAAACTAATGTTGTTAATGTCAAGTACTTAAAATACACTTTATAAAGTACTAAACTGATATTTGATGTAAATTTAAAAGATTACTCATTTGATTCTATTTATAAGTCATTTTCAACATTTTTCTTATAAATCAAGAAAATCCTTAAACTTCATTAATTTTACCATAAAATTTAACAACTTTATAACTTTACCCTTATTTAATATACATTATACCGCATGAAAAAATTCAACACAATAATAAATGAGAAGTAAAATTATACATTCATTTGAAAAGTTTTTCTCTCTGCCTTATAGATATGACCAAAAAATTTATTCTCACTTTGTTATTTATAGGATCATATGAGTATATGTATACTTTAACTGATAAAAAAAATGACTATATAATACTTTTAATCTTAAATATAAGATCTAAATGACTTTTTTAGATAGATAAAAGAAGCTAAATAAATTACTTTAAAGTTTGGATTTTTATCTTTTTTTCCAAACTAATTTCTGAGACTAATAAACTGGTATATAATTTAAAGATATATAATATATAATATATAATATATATGGATAAGCTTAATCTCTAAAAAAAATCAACTGAGTCTTCTATTTGGAAGAAGGGAGTATTAAATTCACATATGATACTCCTCCGGTCCTATTTATAAGCAACTTTCCTTTTGATTGCTCAAAACGAACAAGTAGTTAAAAGTAATAAGTGTGTCAAAAATACCATATTTTTTTTCCATATATGCCCCTATCTATGAAAAGAGTATAGGAGAGAGAATAGATAAAAAGTATGAGAGATAATAAGTATACGATATAAGAGAGAATGAACATTTAATAAAGGTAAAATAGGAAAAAGAAACTTACATTTTCAGACAAAAAGTAAAAGTTACTTATAAAAGGGACCAATCGTATGAAAGAGAAAGTTGCTTATAAATAGGACCGGAGGGAGTATATAACACCTTTTTTTTTTTTTTTTAATTTCCATCCATCCAAATGTACCACGTGTTTAGTTAGAAGATAAGAATCAAGAACAACATACGGATCCATAACACATGGCACTAAAAGCATAAAAGCATGCGAGTTACATTTTTCCATGTGACCTACTTTTGACATAAACAGATGCCTATTGATCGATAATTTATTTGACCTACTTAGCTTATCTCAGTGAATTCACTAGTCTGCCTAAGGATCTCCTGTCTCCCATAACTTTATGATTTATCAAAAGGCTTAAGGTTTTGTTTAGCAGCAAATTAACTGGCTGCAACATATCTGCTTGCTCAAAATATATACATGCAGCTTTCCTTGTCAGGTGGTGAGTATTCAGAGTCATTGTTTCGACTAATTAGACCATCGACGAACTGGTTTCCTACTCAGCAAAAAGCTTAGTAGAGAGAGAGAGAGAGAGAGAGAGAGAGAGAGCGCTAAGATTGTCATATTTGATATGGACGGTCGAGATTTAAGTTACTAAAAATCCAATTTTTTTTAAAAAAATTATTTTAATGGGTATATAATCTAAAAATAAGATCATCTGTTAATTATTATTCTTTTACAAAATGATTTTTTATTTAAGAAATCATCATTTTAAGAAAACTAAAACTTAGACTGTCAAAATCAAATCTGAATAGTCCAGATTTGCTTAATTAACTCTTCTTACTAATTAAGTTTTTTGTTTAGTATGGATACCGGTTTCATAGACTTGCTAGTAGCTCGATTTGAATTATAAAATTGTTTTCATAGTTGGGTTAGGTACAACTTTTAATTTAGAGAACCAGACGGTTCTGTGGTTGAGAGAGAAAAAAAAAGGTGTAAAAAAAAAATGATCATCTCAAAACAACACATTCTGAAAAATTGGTTGTTCTTTAATATAATATTTTGTCATACAATAATAACTTTTGCGCCCTACTAGTTTTGATCAAGGATTAATTTGCATTATTATTCTCCCGTTCCTATTTATAAGCAATTTTCTCTCTCATAGGTCTGATCCCTTTTATAAGCAACTTTCACTTTGTGTATGAAAATGTAAGCTTATTTTTCCTATTTTACCTTTATTAAATACAAATATTTATAATTAATTATCACACATACCAAGAGTTATCTCTCATACTTTTTATTCATTCTCTCTCTTATACTCTTTTCATAAATAGGGGCATATATGGAAAAAAAATATGGCATTTTGACACACTTATTGTTTTTAACTACCAGTTTGTTTTGCGCAATATAATCAAGAGGAAAGTTGTTTATAAATAGGACCTGAGGGAATAATTCTTATTACTTTGCTTGGAAGAATCAAAATTAAATTGGGATACTTGGTGGTTAAATTATTAGATTCATATATATATATATATATATGAATAGAAAAGACAAGAGAGAAGAACATATGGCCAAAATCCACACTTATTGAGATATATATATATATATATATATATAATATGCGTACCTGCATCTACAAGTAGCTTATTATAAGGAGGTAGCATAATATTGCATGGATTTTAAGTAGATCAGCTGGACATATTAGAGATGTGAATAAGTATATAGCTAAGGATTTGTAAAATTAGAAGCAACCACCAGCGCCAGAGTCACCACCTCCTTGGGCACCTGAACCCACATTATCACCTGTTGCTGATTTAAACCTACCACTAAATAGTGCTAAATTTGGTGCAATGTCTGGTCCGACACCTAATTGGGCGCCTGAACCGACGACGTTATCTCCTGTTGCCGTTTTGCTCTCACGGGATGTGTTTAACAAGAATCTCCCAGTCAAACTCCAACGATCTGCTTATTTGCAGAACCATTAAAGTACATGCTTTCCCTTCAGTTTTGGCTAGCGCGGTGTCAATCACCGCTTTAGCATCCGATTCAATTACTATTTTTCTGAATCCCATGTCCCAAGCCAATTGAAGGCCTTTATAAATGCCCCATTCTTCAGCTTCATGAACCGCACATTCGCCAATATAATATGCAAACCCAACTATCCAGTACCCATTGTGATCTCTGAGTACCCGGCCCGTAAGGTGACTGCATTTAATAAAAGGGTCAAGGTGGAACTTTGCCTTGAAAATAACTATCGAGGAGTGTTGGGTATTCATAAGTTTTTTGAGGAATAATATTTCTTTGAAAGTAACCAAAATGAAGCAATTTTGCTCATTACCATTAAAAATGTTAATGATAAATATTAATTTTTTAATGGTCAGCGTTAGTTTTTTAAAGGTTAGGCGAATTTGTTCTATTTTTAACATTTTCAAGGTGAAATTGATCTATGAAAAATTTTTGGACACCTATCACTCCTGATGAGTTGTATTTTTAGAGTAAAATTACACCTTAACCCTTTGATTAACGTGCATGCATGGTTGGTCATCTCTTCTTCACTCTCAAACATGGACTTTCATGCTATTTTCGTCCAAACACTACTACAAAAAAGTAGTGTAATGACACTTATTTTATAAAATATTTTGGCGTTTAAGGAACGCCAAAGCTTTTGACGCCATTAAAAATTCCTATGGCGCTTTTCAATTTACAGAAACGTCATACGTTACTTTATTAAATTAAATAAATATATTAATTATATGTAGCGTTCCGTGAAGAGAACGCCAAAGGACGGTACCCCTCCTTTGGCGTTTATTTGGTTAAACACCAAAGGTGGGACGTGTCCCCCCTTTGGCGTTTGAAGGAAAAACGCTAAAGGAGGGGACACCCCCTCCTTTGGCGTTTTTCCTAAAAACGCCAAAGGAGGGGTATTTAATTTTTTTTTAATAATTTTTTAAAAACGCCAAAGGAGGGGTATTGAATTTTTTTTAATAATTTTTTAAAATATTTTTTTTCCTGTGCAGTCCGACAATACCTGATGACCCAAATGACCATATATTTCGTCTAATAGGCAAATATTACAATACAAAACGATGATGGTCATTTGTTCAAATAACAATGATTATAATGTTTAAAAACTACAAAATATATTGTATTAATAATGATTATATAGTGTACAACTAATTTTATAAATGATTAAACAAAATAAGAATAGGCAAGAAAGAAGCTACATGCCTAAATTAACTAATTGCTTGACCATATATTCATACCATTTTTCAATGATTTCATCCATTTGATGGTCAGATAGCTCAGCACAACGTGCATCTTCATAATACTACATAAACAATCATGTATACAAAGAATGAAAATCACTAAATTTAGACACTTGGTCAATTAAAATTAAAACACAATATCAATTGCAACTAAAGGGAACTTACTTTCATAGGAATTACAAGGTGGCGATGAGTAACTATATCTTTCATAAATTTCATAAACCATAATCATTATCATTCGGCTGGAATGGACACTACAACAATACAATGAAATAGTTATGTCAAGTTTTGAATAAATTTTTTTTACTAACAAGAATGGAGTAAATTCATATATAAGTACCATAATCTTCCTCCACGCATAGCTATTGGCCGGGTCATTGTGTCTAGAGTAGGTCAATCCAACTTTTCCTCTATATGCAGTTAATGCACTAATAAAACAAAGAAGTTCCTGATTAATTTTGGTTATTCAATAATCACACACGAAAAGATTTACACATACACCCATACACTTACTTATTGAAGATAATCAGCATATCAGGGCGATTATCTGGATAAGCAGTTTCTATAGGATCTAGATAGTAAATGCGAGGGCTTTCTGGTGCTGCTGGATGGACAACAATTAATATCCAATGTTCCCTAAAAACACATTTTGAAAATTTTATTTGGACAATCATTTAATGGTAAAAGTGAAAAAATAAAAAACATACATTCAAATATTGTCACAAATCACTTACCCTACATTGTATGGCACAAGAAAGAGCTTGTTAGGGGTTGCTCTAAGCATAAAGCAGTCTCTAAGTTGGTTAGACTGTGCTTCCAAATCTCTCCCCCTATGCTGGCCAAAGAGGTATGGGCTAACAAAGACGAATCTCTGCATCCTATCCGTGCCTACTATCTCATCGTGGTACAAATGCCTTTATATCAAACAAACAATGTCATTTCCACCAAAAAAAATTGAATGATGAATAATAATAACAATGATAGACGAATACCTGATCCATAAGTTGATAGCTGTTCCACCTATCCTTCCACGAGTAAGCACATCATTCAGCACAGCACCATCGACATGATCAATTACACCTTCTGCATTATAGATGTCTGGATGAAAACGTATTTCCTAACCTCGTTGGAGGATCAATTGTTGTACCATTGATGCCAACTGTTGGCGATACGAGACCATTGGTTTGTTGTTTCGTTTGCTAGTAGAAGGTTGGGACTTCTGTTGGGTTGCTGAACAATGTGAGTTCTTCCTATGCCCTTTAATTCTTTTTCCTTTATGACTAGTAGCAACCTACAAAAATCATTAAAATTTAATCATGTAGTTTTTTAGATAGAAGTGCATATAGAATAAGTAGAAGGAATTGTAAATTAAATCACCTTTTGATATGGCTCAATCAAACCTGTTGGCCATGCAACATAACCACCACACTACTACAAAAAACATTTTTAACGTCCATTTTCTAGGCCTTTTAACGTCTGAAAACAAGGGGACGTCTATGTGAGCGACGTAGTAAAAAATGGCAATAACGTCCGTAGATAAAAAAGGACGTCTAAAATCTGGACTTTAGACGTCCCCACTTTAAATTGGGGACGTCTAAAGTCCCTTTAAAGTGGGGACTTCTAAAGTGGTTTTTTTTAAAAAAAAAAATTCGTTTATATTACAGATCTGGACTAAACAGTATTTAAAACTAGAAATAATATATCATCGTCAATGAAATTACAGATCTAGTATCTGAAATCCAAAATCTACACAATAATAACTCCAAAGCTGAAATCTTATAGGCAGAAGATGAAAATAATAAGAGGAATTAGTTACAAAACAAGTTAGAAGTTAGAAGCCATAACAGATCTGGCGAAGATAAAATAGAAGAGAAACTCAAAGAAAAAAGAGAAAGAAGATAAAATACAAAAGATGGTAAGAAACAATAGCAGATCTGGCGGTGAAAAAAAAAAAGAGAGATGAACCTCGTTTTCTCAGTGGGAACGTGGTCTTGAAGCATGTTTCAGAGTTCTAATCTACAAGCCATAACAACACAAGTTAGAAGATAAAATAGAAGGGAAACTCAAAGAAAAAAGAGAAAGAAGATAAAATACAAAAGATGGTAAGAAAGCATAGCAGATCTGGTGGTGAAAAAAAAAGAGAAAAAGGAAGAAACAAGAGTAAAAAGGGCATATAAAGAAGAAGAAGCAAGAGATAAAATGCGTAGTGGTAGTGGCTCTTCTTATGTTTACGGTGATGGGAAGAGAAAGATGAATGTAAAACTAATATAAAGCTGACAAATAAAGACTGTCAGAAAAAATTTGAATTGTTTTTTACGTCCCCAATTTAATTTAAGGACGTCTAAAGTTATCCTTTTTTTTTTTTACTTTAGACGTGACTTTAGACGTCCCCAATTCAATTAGGGATGTCTAAAGTATGTAAATTTACACTTTAAACGTCCCTATATATATTAGGGACATCTAAAAATTTTTTTAAATTTTTTTTTTTAATGAGGGACACCCTTTGGCGTCCCTCATATATATGAGGACGCCAAAGGGCGTCCCTGTAACATACATATACATATATATATATATATGTTAGGGACGCCAATGGCGTCCCTAATATATATTAGGGACGCCATTGGCGTCCCTAACATATATATATATATATATATGTTGTGGACGCCAAAATGGCGTCCCTAACATATATATATACATATATGTTGTGGACGCCAAAATGGCGTCCCTAACATACATATGTTAGATGGCGTCCCGCAACAGGGACGCCCTTTGGCGTCCCCATACATATGAGGGACGCCAAAGGGTGTCCCTCATAAAAAAAAAAAAAAAATTTTAAAAACTTTAGACGTCCCCAATATATATAGGGACGTCTAAAGTGTAACTTTACATACTTTAGACGTCCCTAATTGAATTGGGGACGTCTAAAGTAAAATTTTTTTTTTTTTTTAACTTTAGACGTCCCCAATTTAAATAGGGACGTCTAAAGTCTGTAAAGTCACACTTTAGACGTCCCCAATTAAAATAGGGACGTCTAAAGTCTGTAAAGTCACACTTTAGACGTCCCTATTTGAATTGGGGACGTCTAAAGCTATTCAGTTTTCACCCATAATTACAAAAATGCCACCGTCTTTATTTTTTACGTCCCTTTTTTAAAAAGGGACGTTTTTTAGGGACGTAAAATGTATATTCTGTAGTAGTGCCAACAACATCTTTTACCATTGTCTGTTCATCTAGAGAAGGGATTGGTAGGAGGGCATCTGCATCTGTGCATACGTCAACCTTGACTCTAAGTGTGTTCTCAGGCAATGGTGAACCATGAAGGATATCAGTGTCGGTGTTGTAGACAACTCCTACAGCAACTACATGCTTGAAAGATTCATCGACGTGCAGCTTGCACGCCGATTCGCCCTATGAAAGATGGAGTCAATATTAAGGTACACTAATTTAAAACATAACAAAAAGTTAACTAGAGAAGAAATTAATTACGAAAGGAATTGGGACTTTAGGCGTGGAGGGGAAACTATCATTCTTCACACTTGTGCTGTCACACATTGGGCTTGGTGCTGGCCGAGAAAGCAGTAAAGTGTCAATTTGAGCCTTCAATAATGTATTTTGCTCTTGCATCAATCGCATATGATTGTTAAATTGTTCTATTTAGTGTTGGTGGACACTCATCTGCTTATCTACTTGATGCTTGTAGACACTCATCTACTGTTCCAGTTGCTGCTTGTAGTCACAAATATGCTCCTGTAGTTGCATAAAGTCATTTTTGTTGGGTCGCTTTTGGCGTCCGAAGTATGATGTTTGGGTGACTGCAAAACCAGTACCACGAAGACGACCATGATACTCAGGAGCTCCAAGAGCTCTGCTGAGTAAATCGTCACGACCAACATAATTCATCAACTATGGTTGGTCCTGCGTCATTTTTTGCTATCACAACAACAATTGCAATAATATTAGTTATTATAAAATAGAATCATTTAATCAAAGCAAAATATTTATGAATAATCCACTACTTACACAATATTCTGCAACTTCTCTGGCTTGTTCGCTGGGAATTTCTCCTTTTTTATTAGTGACGCCGACCAGCCACAAATTATGACATGGCATGTGTGTGACATCAGAATGTGATTGTTTGACCTTTATAACAAAGTTAGTTGTAGTTAAAAATTAGTCATCTAAATTATATTCATATGAAATGATTATAAGTTCTTACCAATTGTTGCTCCAACTTTGCATATGATAGTGGTCCTTTTAAGTACCGGTATGCCATGTTGCTTGCGCTTTCACGATTTCTATCACTTCGTTCCTTTTTAAATGCAAATAATTTCAATAAATATTAATTTCAATTACATTGCAAGTAGTCTGTAAGGGCTAATATTGTATTACCAGAAACTCTGCGGTAGTATGTGTGCTCAAAAACTCATCCCACTGCTCTTGTGTTATTATTCCATCGTACAATTGTGGTGGCGTATGAATGATATTGCCATCTGTGTCCCGCGAGTAGAATTTGATAAGATTGGAACGAAAACATCTCAAAAGTTTGCCACATTTTGCGAGCACGAATTTGTCTTTGTCATCATCGATAATGAAGATAGACTGTAACAAAAAAACCACACATGCTTTGTTAGATTGTAATTCATGCAACAAAACAACCAGAATAATAAAGTAAATAATGTTTACCTTAACTGAACTCAGAAGCATATCAGAATAGTCCTTCTTTGCCCGTCTCCAATCTGAAATTGTAATGGGGACTCTTTCTTTGACAATAGTCCCAATATAATTAATAAAGTTGCTAGCATTTTCATCAATTGGGTTTCCCTTGTCATTCCACTCAAGCTCTAACATAATGCCCTTGCTCCTTAGTTTGATCAGTTTATGCATCACAGTCCTACCTCGGACTACAGCGGCTTCAAAGGCTGCTTGCTCAATGTGAGGATCAACTGCATCTTCATTGTGGGCTTCAAAGGCTGCTTGATCATTGTGGGGATCCATTTTCCTACAAGTTAAATAAACAAGACAAAAATATCAGTGCATATTGACAATCATAGTAATAAAAGTAAATTAAGTTGGAATATATAAATACATGTAATAAAACATACATACTGAAAAATCAAGACAATCATTATCATCTTTTTCTCTTTCTTGTTTGATTTAAAAACCATGTCCCCTCTTTATGATCATGGCTCATATATAAATGTTCGTCTTCATCTTCTTCTTCATTTCTATCAATATATCTTGACCACAACATCTCAAAGGAAAGAGTATCCTCAGGAATATTCAAATATTTATTACTTGTAGTACCAACTTGTTCTTGATGATTCTTGTTTGATGGAACTACAATGGACCAATTCTTCTTAGCAGGATCGGGAACGAAAAACACTTGTTCTGCTTGTGATGCTAAAATGAAAGGATCATCTTTATACCAAACTTTAGAAAGGTCTACTTGAACAAACCCTAACTCATCTGTCCACAATCCACTGTTGTTGTTAACTCACTTACACATGAAGACAGGGACCCTTAACACAATATAATCTAACTCCCATATTTGTTCATTTACACCAAAGTATGACATTGGTGGGTAGATAGGGTGCATGTCTTTGTTGTGTTCCTTTGTTATAATTTCTGAAAACTTGAGATGGCTATCGAATGGACCGAGCTTAAGTGTATTATCTTATAATGGTTATGCAATCAACACTTACACCTTCTACACACAAGAACATGATACAAGGAGCACGATGCAAAATAGTGGGGTCACACTTGTTGCTGATTCTTGGCATAGATCCAGTGTCTTATAGGTACGTATTATCAATCAATATTTAAAAAAGATAGGAAGCTTTGGCGTTTTATAAGGAAGTGCCAAAGCTTCCTATATATTAATAAAAAAAAAAGAAGGATCATGTGTTGATTTTTTTTCCAAGATAGGAAGCTTTGACGTTTTATAAGGAAGTGCCAAGCTTCCTATATATTAAAAAAAAGAAGAAGTATCATGCGTAGATTTTTTTTTTTAAAGATAGGAAGCTTTGGCGTTTTATAAGGAAGTGCCAAAGCTTCCTATATATTAAGAAGAAAAAAAAAGAAGGATCATGTGCAGATTTGTTTTTTTCCATTCATTGAAAAGGCAAGTCAAAACAAGGAGAAGTATCACGTGAAACAAAAGCTTCCACCTGCAAATTTGTTTTTTTCATTGATAAGGCAAGTCATATCTATCTTGAATAGTCATCTGTATATTGATAAATCACTTCCCAAACTTTATTACTATCCGACAAGTCCTTAAAGAGCTTGGACATAAATCATTTTTTTGACTTTGCAAATCGGCTTCTCCAGGTTTCATTTTCCTATATATCTCTCTCACACACAAAATCACACACACACACACACACACATAAATATTAAAGGTCCGTGGAATTGCGTTGATAGTGGATTTCCTTTTTCTGCAAATCAATTATATCATGACATGCAGGAACAAGCAAGTCTCTTAGTTAGAAATGTGTTTACCGTGATTAAAAACATTCTAGTTGTCTTTTTTTTAACCTTTATTGTAATGATTATATTTAATTATATATATATCAAGTATTAATAATAATTTATATTAAAAACCTATTAATTTAAGTAGATGTTAGTTATTTGCTCAAATAAAAAGTAGATGTTAGCTGCGGGACTAATTTAAGTAGATGATTCCTATTTATTTATTTTTTAAATAATAGGAAGCTTTGGCGCTTTCTAAGGAAGCGCCAAAAATTCCTATTTAATTTTTTTAAAAATATATTAGAAGCTTTGGCGCTTCCTATAGAAGCGCCAAAGCTTTATTTTGTTTAAAAAAAATCATATATATAAAAGTAAAATAATATATGTACATTGCATTATATATATAATAAAGGTTAAACACCAAATTCCTCATACTTAACACCAAGTAATATATGCTGGCAAAAAAAAAACACCAAGTAATATATATTTATAATACTGGACGTTTCATTATATCATACATTGTTTTCACTTGGTGAGTCCAAGGCACAAGTAATATATATGTACATATTGTTGGACACTCAAATTTTTTATTTAAAAAGTAATGCAAAAATGCAACCTATGGCGCTTCCTAAGTAATCGCCATAACTGCGATTTTATTTATCTTTTTCTAAAAATTGCAGGCTTTGTTTGGCGCTTGTTCAGAGAAGTGTCATACAAGCTTAATATGAATTATGACGTTTATGATTGTGAGCGCCAAAGTTTCCAAATTCTTTTGATTTTAAAAAAAGAATTTAGTATCTTTGGCGCTTTTTTAGAGAACCGCCACAGGAGGCACGCCACCAAATCCCCTTTTTGTAGTAGTGAAATAACTTATCAATTAATATAGAGCTAGAAGAGTTGTTTGCAAAATGTTGCCATCGATGATTAATGTTTTGAATTTTGAGTATAAGATCGTAAGATTGGAGGAAATCTCTCGGCACAACCTTGAGCAATATTATTTTATTCTTTTGACCAACTTAGTTATCCCGTTGGAGAAGGCCAACACATCATGATGAGCAAATTTCATGTTGATAACAATATTCGCTTTGGTTTGTTGGTCATATCTTGTCTTTTTCTCGAGGCGAAATGTACTGTGTTCTTTACCTTTATACGAATAAATTTTTTATTTTGGTCCTTTAATATAAAGGACTTTAATGGTATTTTCATGCTACACTTGGCAAGAAAATTCAAATAAGGTGGTGTAGAAGCGGCAATATGGGTTGGACCCGTTGGCCCAAACCTGCCAAAATTTGGCGAGTTGAGTGGGCAAAATGGGAGTTTGCTTTGAGTTGACAATGCACAAATTTGGGTTAGTGGGTACCATTAAATACCTAATAGTTTTTACCAATTTGGTTTTAGTGGCTCAACAAATTAAGGGTAGTTCAAGAACAATCAAGAACAAGCATCTTTCAGCCTCCCTGATATAGTGGACCTCACCATCCATTAGCTTTAGGATCTTCCTGCTCATGCTAATTAAGCACTAACCCTTCTTGACTCTTCCATTTACTGCCATGGAACCTGTCTTGAACCAGTTCAAGAGGAAGATCTTATCGATCTAGGACAAACCATCTTTCGCATAAACAGAACACAGTTGCTCGAAATTAGACATAATTTTTTGGTATAAAATCCTAGGTGCAAATAGATATATATAGAAAAGAATGAAATAATAATTTTTTTTCCTATTAAATCACTTGTTATGAGACAATATAGAGCTTTGAGTTACGATATACTCTGGCAAAAAAAAAAAAAAAAGGGTTGCGATGTACAATGTAAGGAAGGGATCATTAAGAAGAGGAGAAGCTATCTATGCTCAAATCTGATCACTCACATATTAAGTCTCTAATGCCTTTGTAATGCCCTAATATCAAATATTTTTTCCTATGTTTTACTACGGCAAGTCTGTCAACTTGTCGTAGCCAGTTACACAGAGAGTCAATTTTCCTTCAAATTTTTGACTTGCTACAACAAGTTTGTCAAGTTGCTGTGGCCAATTACACAGAGAGCATACAAAGAGTACTTGCCACGGCAAGTTTTCCAACTTGTTGAGGCCAGTTACACAGAGAGCAAATAGGGATGACTTGCTACGGCAAGTTTATCAACTTGCTGAGGTCAGTTGTAGAGGTTCCTCTATCTTTGCATTGCTTCACTTCCTTTGTTCTTTCCTTGTTTCTTGGTTCTTATAGGGCTTCAAAGCTTGTCTTCATTCTCCTACAAAAGAGTGAGGATTTATAAATTCTCAATTGAATCACAAATATAACAAGAATTCTTTTGATTTTTGCTTGATACTTTGATATGCACTTTTTCTTCTATACATTTCTTTCAATGTACATTTTGAACCAAAAAATAGGGAAAAAGAGAAGAAAATGTATTGAAATGTTGTCAATTTCTAAAAATTAACATTGACCGATGCATATTTATATTAATTCTTTCGAGGCCACGGATTAGCTAAGATTTCTTTTTATTCACATCGCCAAACACTTTCTTATTCCATATCGAGAAGTTACTTATAAAAGCAGCCACATTCTCATCCCAAGATCTCGAAGTCACCCAAGATTGTTTAACCACATCCTTGAACCCATCGTGAGCCACCCAAGGAGCGAAAAAACGAAACCCTTTTAGGTGGCCCAGTTCCTCGGCGTACGCCATTTAAACAAAGAAGTAGAGGTGCATGATCAAACTTGAACCTCGGAAGATGCGTCACGGAAGCGTGATTGAAAGAGCTGTACCAACCAGCATTCACCACAACACAATCTAGCCTACTATAACTACCTCCTCTCCTCCAGGTATATTTCGTACCAGAGAAATCCATATCAACCATCCGAACTCTAACACCCAGCTTCTAAATGCTTTGTCAGCAGAAGTTCTTCCATGATCTGATGAGATTTGCTCCTCCTCCCTCAATGTTGCGTTAAAGTCCACACACACACACACACACACACCATCTCATTAGCCCATTTTGGGACACATAAGAGAGGTGAGACCAAAGAACACGCCTCTTTCTTGAATCAGGATGCCCATAAACCACAGAAATATGACATTCTTGCGTCGTGCCCTCATTGAAAACCCATGCAAGACTTGGTCGAATTTCTGCAGAACCTTAAAGCAACCCATATTAGACCAAAAGCACCAGATACCTCCACGAATTCAACGAAATCAAAACCCATACACTTCGTGAGACGTTTTGCTTTCTCTCCTTTCTGACGAGGTTCAAGTAAGGCCAAAAAGCTCAGATTATATCTGCGCTTCAAGTCTGTCATTAACTGAATAAATCCCTTCATCCTGGTACCCCGGGAGTTCCAAATAAGAAGGTTAAACATAAAAAACCAGATTATAAAGAGTAACAAGCACGATGGCGAAGTTATTACTCGCCTTCTGACTCATCCGACAGCATAGCGTGTATGACCTCATCATTATCACCTGCTAGGGGGTTTCGTCCAACAAGAAAACATGGATCACGTGGCGAGCCGGGGTATATCGGGTTGTCATCGCCATTCATTAGAGATCGAGATGACGTGGCAACAGTGGGGGGAGATAGTGCCCACCTCCAAACCCCATTGGATCATGATCGCCTTTGACTTGAGCACTTTAGATGGTGACTTGGGCCCATTTGAAATCTGGCATTTGTAAGGCTTGGAACTCTTACGTGTCCCAGTCGAGACAGCGCACTTAATTTTTTTGATAAACTTAAAGCACTTAACTTTATTTAGGAGGTATAGTAATGGTTCGCTTATGACCAATCTAGCAAAAATTTTGGCCTAATATTATGAATAACAATTGGGGTGTTAACCATACTTCACCAAATTATATAGGTGTGGACGGTCATATGTTTATTTTTCAATTAATATGATTTCATTTAATTATTGTTTTGGCCAAAAAATTTAATTATTGTTAATATTTCATTTAGTTATCGTTAAGATGTGGGATGGGAAGAAAAAAAAAAGCCCCGTTGGTTAAACCTATGCTTGGTAATAAAAAGCAGGGGTGTTAAAAGACTGGATTCAACTGAGTTACCCTCCAACCCGATGTCTGGTCCGAGATAACATCCGGTTAGAGGCCCAATCTGATCCGAACATAACCCAATACTTATCTAGATTGGACTTGGTTAGACCAGGCTTCCGGGTGGGTCCATTTTGGCCCAAAGGATTAAAAAATAACTTAACAAAATATTTTTTTTTTAAAAAAAATGCTACAGCCCAAGCCAAAGTAAACAATACATTTTTCACATAGTTAACCCACCCTTTTTCCTCTTTGCAATCAGATGCAAACCCATCTCTTCTTCCTTCTCACTGACAAGATCCATCAGAGACGGTACAAGAAGTCCGTTTAGTTGTAATCCAGTCGAAGCGTTGGGGGAGGCATCTCAACTTGGAGTCCTGCCCTTAGATCGTGGGTGAGTCTAACCCCTTTCCTAAAATTTATGTATCAAAAAAAAAAAAGACAAGAATGGAACGTAGCTGGAAGATGAGCAAGAACCCAAGATGTTGTGGTAGTGGGTCTTGGTGATTTCCTCTTTAACTCGGACCTTCGAATTTGCATATCGTGTAGTGAAAGGTGAGCATTTAAAAGTCGGATCAAATTATATAAGTAAGAATAATATTTAAGAACCAACATGTGTATTTACCAATATGAAAGTTCGCATCAAAATAACATAGGGCTAAAGTAAGTTTAAAAATAAAAGGAAAAAGAGGAAAAATTCTCATTCCAATAATAGCAAATCATAAAGAGAGCCAAATACATTAGAGAATCAAGAAAGGGGAAAAAAAAGAAATAGAAAAAATAGTGAAAAGTCTCTGTTTAAAATATTACTGGATAAAAGGAACTCATGTGTTTTTATATACAAAAAATATTGGCACTTCAATTCAAATCCTAAATAAAATTAGCTTCAACTATCTATAATGGTTGTTTAAATAAAGTCGTTATTATTACTATAAATATATATAATGATGGTTTTAAAAGAATTGTTATTTTTGTTACTACATATATAATGGGCGTTAAAGTGGGACCATTGTGTGTTAAAGTGGAACCGTTGTATATTATGTAAGCATTATCATATTATGATGGTTGTTTATGTGTGCCTGTTATTTATTATCAAAGCTTTCATCAAGTCTTAACATATAGCAGGTGCTATATTAGAACCGTTATTATAGATATTGAATAAATAACGATTCAGAAACCATTATGTATATGCGGCAAGCATATATAGTGTCCATATATATGACGGTTTAGAACAGTAATTTATTATCAATAATAGCTCTCATATAGGGGTGATTATTATGTAGTAGTGCTTGGTAAATCCAACTAGCTAGTTTGTTATTTGAAAGTCCTAGGGCTGTCAGGTTTTCTTAAATATTGATTTCACATGCTCACTGCTAAATGTGTTATAATGTGTTTCAGGAAGTATGATTGTTGGGAGAAGCGAAAATTCTTTATATTCTAAATTTCAAAAAGGGAAACCTTTTATCAAATAAAAAAATATAATGTGCTTTGTTCAAAACTCGGTTTCTAAGATGATATTTTTTTTAAGGAAAAATAATATTTTGTGTAATCAATAATAATTTTTTGTTTGGAACGAGTGGGAGGGGAGGGAAAATGAGTGGAGGAAAACTTTTTCTGAGTTGGATTTTAAAAAAAAACACAGAGAGAAGTGGGTCATAAGTTTTTAATTAATTTTTTTTACTTTTTATCTTTCATATTTTCTTTATTAAAATTTTGTAACTTATTTCTCCAAATTTTTTTTAAAAAAATTCAACTCATAAAAATTTTCCCTCCCCTCCCTCCAAATTTCCTCATACCAAACACTAGGATTAACTTGCATTATTATTAATTCTCAATATTATAGTAAGAAGCAAGATTAAATTAATTAAGCTACTTGGTGATTAAATAAATAGAATGATTAATAAATGAATAACTAAGACAAAAGGAGAAGAACATGTGGCAAAAAACCACACTAATTTTTATTGATATATGATATACGTACTTGTATCCTCAAGTAGCTTAGTATAATTAGCTAGCACATATGCATAGATACATATATATAGGTGTGTGTGTGTGTTGCAAGGATTTTAAGGCTTGGACATATTAGAGATGACAAGTTTATATGTAAGGATTTGAAAAATTAGATGCCCCGGCCGGCAACCCTTCCACCACCACCCCTATAGCTACCAGAAAAATAGGGATCTGGCTGCGGTCCGCTGCCTGTCCTTTTCTCTCAAACACACCGTTTTGGTGTGATTTGGGGGTAAATGAGGGGCTGAATTTTTTTTTTAAAATGATATCTAGTATTTTGAAGTATATTTTTAGATATATCTAGTATCTTAAAATATTTTTCAAATAACATGCAGTATTCTAAAATAATTGTTAATACTTTCAAGCTCTTAAAATATTTTTTCAGTTGTACCCAGTGTATTAGCAGACTGATTATAATTTAACCCTTAATGTATTTTTTCAGCTCCAAAAATTACTTTAAAATAATTTTTTGGTGCTTTTAATTTTTTGGTGCTTTTAAATTTTTAAAATATTTTTTCAGTTGAACCTAGTGTTTGAGGAGATTGACTACAATTTTACTGTTAATGGATTTTTCTTAGTAGCAAAAAACATCCAAAATTTATAATACTGATTTATTAATTTCCACCTACTCTAAAATATTTTTTCAATAGCATCTAATATTTTAAAGCAATTTTTGGAGCTGAAAAAATACATTAAGGGTTAAATTGCAATCAGTCTGCTAACACAATAAGTACAACTGAAAAAATATTTTAAGAGGTTCAATGTACTAAAAATTATTTTAGGATATTGCATGTTACTTAAAAAATATTTTAAGATACTAGATACATCCAAAAAAATACTAGATACCATTTAAAAGAAAAATCAACCCCTCGTTTACCCCCAAACCACACTAAAACGGTGTAGTTGGGGAGAAAAAGACGGGCAATGGACGGCATGGCAGCGGACCGCAGCCAGATCCGCAAAACAGCCAGCCCCTAGATCATCAATCCCAGGAGTGCCACCACCAGCACCGCCGCCAGCACCGCCGCCAGTTCCAAGACCAAAACCGCCCCCACCAGCCCCGCCGGCAGCATTAGCACCCAAGTCTGCTTCTGCACTTTGGCATTCAGCTGTTCCTATAATAGCAGCCAATGCCACGAGCACTAAAGCGATAACCACTCCCACATATTTATGAATTCTCCCCATTTTCACTCGCTCACTCAACCGAAGAGCTTTGCTTTATTTTGTTTGTAGCTAGTGGGAAGCTAAGCCAAGCAATTTGAGTATTTATAGTGCAAAGGAAGGTCATTACGTGTGTGTTCTTATACCCTCAAAACTATGATTTCAGAAACACTTTTCCGCAAATTGAGACAAAACTCCTCTCACATACTTATCTCATAAACTGTAAAAGTTATTCTCCAAAAACTAATCAGAACACACTGATATTTAATAAACTTAATTGTTTGGCATTCCTTTTTAATTAATTCACTCCCACAAAACAAGGACTTTCACAATTGGCATATATACATGGAAATTCAAACTTGTTCACAAGACTTTCTTTTATAGGCCGGTGATTTCATATCTCGTTTTCGTTTAATCCCCTTAATCACAATAATATAGCTGCTATTCAAGAAAAGTTACGAAGAAAAAAAGAGAGCTAAAATAATTTCCCTTCAATAATAGGAAATTCATAGAAAATCTACCAAGTATATCCTCTTGTACAGAATAATAATAAATGAAGAAGAAAAAAAGAAAAGAATTCAAAGGAAAGAAATAGAAAAAAATAAAAAGAGAAGATTATATAAAAAGCCAGGGTTAAAGGAAATTAGGCAAAGCACTTAATTTTGTTTAAGAGCCATAATAGTGGTTGGCCCATTACCAAAACAAGCAAAACATTTGGGCTAATATTATGAATCAATTGGGTTTTTTTTTTGGGGGGGGGGGGGTTGTTTAACCATAGTTCACCAAATTATAGCAAAATAAATATCAAAAAAAAATTATAGCAAAATAATAAAGGGATTGGCCGAATACATTGGAGGAGAAAAAAGAAGAAGAAGAAGGCAATGCAAAGGAAAGAATCGAAAAAAAAGAAAAGTAAAAAGCCTCTGTTTAAAAGTTTACTGGCTAAAAAGACTTGATATTATTGTAAAAGTATTGGTATTTCAATTCATGGCCCTTTCACAAATAAAGTTTTGAAACACAGGCTTTTCACCCATTTTCTTAAAAAAAAAACAAGAAGAAGAATATTCATAAAGGCGTGGACCTACATGAGTTAAAAGGGAATAAAATAACGGAAAAAAGATAAGAAAAAAAACTTGAAAATTGCAAAATCTAAAAGAAGTGCACCGAAATTCAATAATCCATGTGAGATGTGAGATCCCAAAAAGACAAAAATAACAACCCTCACCAACAACCGGCCTTTGTTGGTCATGGTTGACGAGTTGGCTATCCGGGAGGAATTAATTTGACAAAGCAGAGAATGTGGGATTTGATTCACTACCACTTACTTGTCAAAAATATAGGTGATCATTAAGCCACCAATAGCTTTGAATTAATAAAATACAAAAAATTATATAAATTAACTTCTTAATTTTGATTACAACTTATTTACACCTTTTGTATTAGTATCGTTACATTTCATTAGTTATTATCAACTTTTGTTTACCAAGTAACTAGATCATTCTTTCAAATCATTCACAACTTTTATATAAGTATTCACAACATTTCATTAGTTATTTCCAACATTCATTTATCAAGTAACAAAGCCGCACTTTTTAAGTGATTCAAAGTTGTTAAGTAAGCATAATGTGATAATGGAAGTATCTTGATATCAACATATGATTGTGTTCGAACTTTGTGTGCCAGAAAAAAAATAATAAACATATTAGGAGGGCTACTTCCATATGCATTTGACAATGCACGAATTTGGATTAGTCGTTATTACTCAATATCTAACAGTAGCAGTTTTTACCAATTAAGTTTTAGAGGCTCAACGAATTAAGGGTAGTTCAAGAACAATGAAGAAAAAGCATGTTTCAGCCTCCCTGATGTATTGGACCTCACCATCCATTAGCTTCAAGATCTTCCTGCTCATGCTAAGCCCTAACCCTTCTTCACTCCTCCACTCACTTTCATGGAACATGTCTTTAATCAATTCAGGAGGAAGACCTTCACCAGGACATACCATCCTTCACACAAACAAAACGCACTTACTCATCAAGGAATAAAAATGAGACATCATAGTTTTGGGACAAAATGCAAGGTTGCTGAAATATGCATATAGATAAGAAGGAAATTTTTAGGACCTAGTTTGTGGTGCAAAATTTCCCTATAAACTAGGTTCTACATTTAGAGTTGGAGGTAGGACCGGTATTTGAAATCTGTTTTCTGTTAATAAATTTGTTATGAGAAAACATAGAGATTTTTTGAGTGAACATAAGGAAAATATAATTAACAAACCTTATTTTTTATGGTGTCCTATGCATTACAGAGAAATAGAAGTCTTGTCACCAACCCAAATTTTACTACAATCATTACTGGAGATAAGAAATGATTTTGTTTACTAATTCCTTCTTTAAACAATTTATGTTTAAATCACTGGCCAAAGGTTGAAAAAAGTGGCAAATATGTAACCCAAACCAGAATTCTGTTTGAAGTTCATCATTCAACTTACACATGCAAATTTTGATGTCAGATTCAACAATTTCTTAACTGACACCAAGTTTGAGAGTGAATTATGGTGCAAATTAAATAACTAATGTTGAAAATCATTAGACTGTTAAGAGCAAATAAATGATAAAGGAATTTAAAAAAATATTGCCAATATACCTGAATGTAGTATGCAGAAGAGTAAGTCTGTCAGAAATTTGCTTTAGCTTAGGATCAACATCAATTTGTACCCAACCATATGGAGATGGAGCATAACGCACAATGTTCCCTAAGAAATCAGCCAAAACCTGTTGAATCCTCAATTTATCTCCATAAACGGTCAGTGTCTTGATTTTTTCAGGTATATCACAAATCAACTGTAAATGTCTCTCTCTTAGTGATAATATCACTTGGCTAACCACTGCATTTACGACATTCCCAAGTAGGAATTCCTCCTCCTCAAGCTCCAAGGACCTAACTCCAAGAGAGACATGAATAAAAGATGTTACCTTTCTCTTTATAGGAATGATACCTGAAGTTTAGAAGGATGTTAAAAGCTAGTAACCGATACAAGGTTAGAAGAGAATGCCTGCAAAAAGAGAACTTTCCAATTTTACTTCTATTTGATATACAATATACCCCAAAATCGACATGATACTAAATGAAGGATATAATTTTACATTGACATGAAAAATAATGATGTGACTTATAGATTGAATCAAAATAAACCCTCTCTCTCTCTACCCTATACATAGGACCAAGGGGAGTAAATTGATATTTTGATGTTCTGGTCACAATTATGCATCACATGTGCTTTGTGTGGGTTAGTATATTTAAGGATGACCACCTGAGGAATAGATGATGTTGAATGTTATCAGATGAAAGAAAAAACTTCACCGTACTTAAAAAAACTTCACACGTGTTTAGCAGAATAGCTTTAATTCACCCTGAAACAGAACAGAGAATGTGAACGATGAAACAAAACAGAGAATGTGAACAAGCAGCCAACGTTGACATTGCATATGATGTATGCACTGACGTCGAGGGGTTGGTGAATGGTTGCCAAAACTGACTTTTGCATTATTTTAAGGAATTTATAAGGTTATGATTTTAGTATAAATAGGTGTGAGATTTTCATTGTAATGCATGAAGAATTTGAATAAATACATTTGAGTTTGGTTTCTATACCATTTTGGTACCAGAGCTGCGTTCTAGAGAGCCAGAGAGCGAAAGAGTGAGGAGTGGGTGAGAAAAAAAAAACGTGAGAAAAAGGGGGTGTCGGATTTTCACTCTCGGAGCGTTTTTTGAAGAAACCGACCTCACCATCGTGTTCAGAAGGCCGAAAAACCTAGGAATAGCCTCGGTCACCGCCGCGAAATACCTCCACGCGCCTCCACGAAAGTCGCCGGAAAGTCGCCGGAAGACGACCCAGTCAGCTGCCACGTCATCACTGTTGACCGGTCAACGCCACGCTGTCCAATCAGATTGCGCCACCCGTCATCCTGGCCACGTCACCCAGTCCCGTCAGCAGCCACGTCATCGGTCAACGCAACGTGGATCAATCACGGACTGCCACGTGTCACTGTAGCCACATCAGCATACGGTCAGCTCGAATTTTGTTAAAATTACCATTTTGTGCCCTACATTTTGCGATATTTACATTTTAACCCCTAGAAAATTGCCAAAATTTCATTTAGGTCCCTGAACTTTAGGAAATTGCATTTTGCCCCCTAGACTTTGCCAAAATTACATTTAGGTCCCTGAACTTTCTGAAATTACATTTTGACCCCAGATTATGCCAAAATTACATTTCAGACCCCAAAACTTTCTGAAATTACATTTTGACCCCAGATTCTGCCAAAATTGCATTTCAGACCCCCCAAACTTTCTGAAATTACATTTGACCCCAGATTCTGCCAAAATTACATTTCAGACCCCAGAACTTTCTGAAATTACATTTTGACCCCCAGATTCTAGCAAAATTACATTTCAGACCCCCTAAACTTTCTGAAATTGCATTTTGACCCCAGATTTTTTCCCAAAATTACATTGTTGCCCCTAGTTACCCAAATTTCCTAATGTACCCCTGACTTTTCCATATACACAAATCCTTCCCCTACTCTTCTACCTTGTACCTAATAAACTGCGTACTCCAAGTCATAACCTGTTAGACAAACTGCAAAAATGCCTCCAAGACGCAGAAACAGACATGAAATTGAGATGGAGGAAATGAGACGCCAGATTCAAGAACTAGAAGCCACTATAGCAGAACAGCAAGCCTTGCTCGAAACTCGTAAAGACCACTTAGAAGATGATTTGAATAGCCACAGTTCGTCATCCTCTGACTACCGTCATCATCCTCGCCAACAACCATTCCGCTTCAATGACATTAAGGTAGACATTCCTGAATTCGAGGGAAGACTCCAACCTGACGAATTCATTGACTGGCTACAAACAGTTGAACGAGTCTTTGAGTACAAAGAAATTCCAGATGAGCAGAAAGTTAAAATTGTTGCTATCAAATTGAAGAAACATGCCTCCATATGGTGGGAGAATCTCAAAAGAAGGCGTGAAAGAGAGGAAAAGAGCAAGATACGAATGTAGGACAAGATGCGAAGCGAGCTCTCACGTAAGTTTCTTCCAGAAAATTATTATCAAGATAATTTCCTTCAGTTACATAATCTCCGCCAAAAGGCTATGTCTGTAGAGGAATATACCAGGGAGTTTGAGAAACTTATGATGAAATGTGATATACAAGAAAGGGAGGAGCAAACAATAGCTCGTTATCTCGGAGGGTTAAATACAAACATCGCCCATCCAGTATAACTCCAGCAATACTGGACTCTGGATGACGTCATCCGTTTAGCCATCCACATTGAAAAGCAGATGCCCAGAAGGCCTCCATACCAATCGTCTCCCTCAACCAGAATTCCTTTTGATAGGAATAAGTCACAAATACATCATCCTAGCTCTTCAAATGCGCCTCCACCAAAGCCTACTAGGGAATTCAACTCCAAAGCACCTAAGTGCTTCAAATGTCAAGGATTCGGTCACATCGCTTCTAACTGTCCTAACCGTAGAGTTGTCACTATTATGGAAGGAGAAGCTTCTACAGTATTTGACGAAGAAAGGGAGCCTATACCTGAAATGGAGCAAATATTTGAAGAGGAGCCAATATTTGATGATGAAATTACTCCTACAGATCACGGTGAATCACTTGTTATTAGGAGAAGTCTGCATACAGCCACCGTGAAAGAAGAACCTTGGCTACGTCGCAACATTTTTCATACCCGCTGAACAACTCAGGGTAAAGTCTGCGACGTCATTATTGACAACGGAAGCTATGAAAATGTAGTCTCCAACTACATGGTAGAAAAATTGCACCTACCAACTCATAATCATCCGAGCCCTTACAAGCTTCAATGGCTTAACCAGGACAGCGAGGTAAAAGTTTCGAAACAATGCCTTATTACTTTTTCTATCGGTAAAAGGTATCATGATGAAGTTTGGTGTGATGTTGTTCCAATAGACGCTTGTCATCTTCTTTTGGGGAGACCTTGGCAATATGATCGACATGTTCTGTATGACGGTCATGCAAACACGTATTCCTTCCAGAAGGATGGCGTGAAAATTCAACTTGCTCCTTTGCCACCTGATAAACACAATAAGGGCAAGAATGAATCTAAACCATTAGTGTCTTTAGTCGAGAAGGTGACCAAAACAGACAGCCAAGTAATGGGTTTTTTTCTATTACTCGAGAAAAATAACGGAACTGTCATTCCACCTGAAGTGCAGCCATTGTTAGAGGAGTTTCTTGATGTAATTCCAGATGAACTTCCGTCGGGATTACCACCCATGCGAGACATTCAACATGCTATGGATTTTATTCCAGGAGCAGTAATTCCTAACAGGCCAGCTTACAGAATGAGTCCTCAAGAACATGCTGAAGTTCAAGGCCAAATTGAAGAATTGCTTAAAAAAGGATTAATCCGTGAAAGTGTCAGCCCTTGTGCCGTAACTGTACTCCTAGTTCCCAAGAAGGATGGAAGCTGGAGAATGTGCATAGATTGCCGTGCAGTCAACAAGATCACAATTAAGTATCGGTTTCCGATACCCAGGCTTGATGACATGCTCGACCAGTTATATGGCTCTACCATCTTCTCTAAGATTGACCTTCGTAGTGGATATCATCAAATCCGAATTCGTCCCGGAGATGAATGGAAGACCAGTTTCAAAACCAGAGATGGGTTGTACGAATGGAATGTGATGCCATTTGGGTTGTCAAATGCTCCTAGCACGTTTATGCGCCTGATGAACCAAGTCCTTCGTCCTTTCATTAGCAAGTTTGTTGTTATCTATTTTGATGACATTCTTATCTACAGCAAGAGCATAGCAGATCATTTAGAGCACCTACGTCAAGTATTGCAAGCTCTTCGTGAACAAAAACTTTATGCCAACTTGAAGAAATGCACCTTCTTGACAAATGAAGTCATTTTTCTGGGTTACATTATCACTGCAGAAGGTGTACGAGTGGATCCAAGCAAAATTGAAGCCATTAACAGCTGGCCAACTCCGCAATCTATCCAAGAAGTTCGGAGCTTCCATGGATTAGCTTCCTTCTATAGGAGGTTCATTCGAAATTTTAGTTCCGTTGCTGCACCCCTTACAGATTGCATCAAGGGAGACAAGTTCCAATGGATAGAAAAGGCTCAAATAAGTTTTGAAGAACTAAAGAAACGCTTGACAGAAACTCCTGTCCTAGCTCTTTCTAATTTTGACCAAGTGTTTGAGGTCAGTTGTGATGCCTCTAACACTGGGATTGGTGCTGTTTTGAGTCAAGAAGGCCACCCGATTGCTTTCTTCAACGAGAAACTTAATGATGCTAAGCTCAAATACTCTACCTATGATAAAGAGTTCTATGCTGTTGTTCGAGCTTTGCAACATTGGAGCCACTACCTGTTGCATAAAGAGTTTATTCTCTATTCTGACCACGAATCACTCAAGCATTTGAATTCTCAACAGAATATCAATCGAAGGCATGCCGCTTGGAGTGAAATGTTGCAGGCCTATCCATTTTTACTCAAACATAAGGCTGGGATCCTAAATTCAGTAGCTGATGCGCTTAGTCGTCGCCATGCTTTGATAACTACTATGCAAACCAAAGTAGTAGGCTTTGAAACTATAAAAGAGTTGTATCAAGATGACCCTGATTACCAGGGTGCCTGGAGTGCTACTGAATCTCAACCATTTCAGCAGTATTACAGGGAAGGAGGATTTTTATTCAAAGGCAAAACTCTTTGCATTCCTCGTTGCTCACTTCGAGAAGTTATAATTTGGGAAGCACATAATGGAGGATTAGCTGGTCATTTTGGTAGAGATAAAACTGTAGCCTTAGTAAAGGAGAACTTCTATTGGCCAAGACTTGAACGGGATATCAACAAGCATATCCAAAGATGCAGAACATGCCACTTGGCTAAATCCAAAAGCCAAAATACTGGGTTATACATGTCATTGCCAGTACCCAACGCACCTTGGGAGGATGTGAGTATGGATTTTGTCGTCGGGTTACCTCGGACCCAGAGACAAAAGGACTCTATAATGGTTGTTGTTGACCGTTTTTCAAAAATGGCTCACTTCATTCCTTGTCAGAAGACTAATGATGCGGTTCAAATTGCGGATTTGTATTTCAAGGAGATTGTTCGTCTCCATGGAATTCCAAAAACCGTCACCTCTGATAGAGACATCAAGTTCGTAAGCCATTTCTGGAGGACTTTATGGAAAAAGATGGGAACAAAACTTCAGTTTAGCAGTGCTAGCCATCCACAAACTGATGGACAAACCGAAGCTGTTAACAGAATTCTTGGAAATCTTTTATGAAGTTTTGTTGGAAAGAATTTGAAACAGTGGGATCTTATTCTTGCTCAAGTTGAATTTGCTTACAACAACTCAGTCAATCAAGCAACTGGAAAGTGTCCATTTGAAGTTGTTTATGGCACCCGTCCTCTCAGCCCACTTGATTTGACACCATCTTCTGATAAGCAACAATATAGTGCCAATGCAGACCAGCGGGCCAAGGAAATTAAGAAATTACATGAGCAGGTATGTAATAAGATTCAGAAGCAGAATTTGAAACTCAAGGCACAACGAGACAAGCATCGGAAACATCAAGTCTTTAATGTGGGGGATTTGGTCTGGATACATTTGAGGAAGGAACGTTTTCCTAAACAACCAAACGCCAAGTTATCTCCGTGAGCTGATGGACCATTCAAGATCGTACAGAAAATTAATAATAATGCTTACAAAGTGGAATTGCCTGGTGCTTACGGTGTTTCTGCCACTTTCAATGTTGCGGATCTATCTCCATATATTGATGATGTTGATTCTGACTCGAGGACGAGTCCTGTCCAACCTCGGGGGAATGAAACAGAACAGAGAATGTGAACGATGAAACAGAACAGAGAATGTGAACAAGCAGCCAACGTTGACATTGCATATGATGTATGCACTGACGTTGAGGGGTTGGTGAATGGTTGCCAAAACTGACTTTTGCATTATTTTAAGGAATTTATAAGGTTATTATTTTAGTATAAATAGGTGTGAGATTTTCATTGTAATGCATGAAGAATTTGAATAAACACATTTGAGTTTGGTTTCTATACCACACCCATTTTACTTATGAAAAAGCACTCAATCTAAAAGCCTAACTACTAAGTGAGGTTATATATATTATGCATCAAGCACTTAGTAGAAGGAAAGGAGGCTAAAAATGGTTTTTATAGCTCTAATTTTCTTGCAGAGAATAAACCAACAATCTGAAATGTTTGCTCAGAATCTCACCTGTGCTCAATTCTCTCCAAGTCCACATCATGTATCATCCTGAAACTCTGCTTCTCACAAGCATCACCAGCCTCAATAAACTGATTTTGATCATCAGTCAATTCTGTACCCTTCAAAAGAAAGTTAGTAAAGCGTATTCCACTCAAAGGATTTTTTATTTGTTGACGAACGTAAGCTAATTCTTTCATAGCAGCAAGGCAATTCTTCTCCATTTTACTCTGGACATCCAGAGCCAGTTGACGTTCAGGACTTGCAGTTTGCAAGAAGAAGAAAACCCCAATGACCTGACCATCTGAGTTAACCCTCTTGTGTGCAGTCAAAAGAGATTGCACAAAGTTTCCGTGCCGGTCAAGGAATGAAAATGGGAATTTTTCTGTGTCCTGTCCGCCATGTGCATTGTGCAAGACAGTCAAGAACTTGGCTAGAGCATTCAAACCCCTCAGTTTACAACAATTACCAAAGACCTCTCCCACCAACAATTTCCCAATGACATCCCCACGAACCCAACCCGTAAGCTTTTCCATGGCAGTGTTCCACTCCGAACAGCGTGTGTTGGCATCCAACGCAAAAATGGGAGGGACCAATGGGCTCAGGTTATGCACGATGGCCTTGTAGTCACCTTGTAAATGGATAAATTTGTCCATTACCAGTTTCTTATCAGTAACATCCTGACCAATAAAGCATACTCCAGTGATTTCATTCATAGGATCCTTGCTGGAGCAAGCATTCACCACTACAAAAACTTCCATCTTATAGTATTGTGGGCCAAAGGTCCTTAATTTTATCTCAACATTCTTATCTTCTTCACCTGTACTAATTAAAATCAAGCTATCAAAGCTATATTATTTCTATAGAAAAACATGACAGTTCAAAGCAGAATAATAGAAAGTAGGTTGCTTTCAAGGACACAAAATTGATTGCAACCATAATAGAAGGGCATTGGACTATGAATATTTTACCTATCTTGCATACAACCAGGAATAAAATTCAAAGTTTAGGATCCGTTCAGTGTATATTACATGATTATATTCATCTTGGAATTTTTCTCCCCTCACTCTTGAGTTGATCGTGTGACTGTGTCATTTTCAGTACAGCTTCCAGTAAATGTTTAGTCATTATGTTTAGTTGTTTACTACTAAACTTTTGAATTGGGTTGAAAAATAGTATGTTAGAGAGACTACCTCTTAAAGCACAAGAAATAAGCCTATGAACAGTTTCTTCAGACTCCTTATGCACAAGATCATGAGCCAATGACTTTCCCACAGCTTCCTCAACTGAAAGTCCAGTCAATTCTGCAACCTTAGCATTCCACCCGCTCACTTGTCCACAAACATCCACAGACAATATGGGAGCAATGGCAGTTTCTATCAATCTAACCATTTCTTTGGCCATCCAAATGAGATCATCCACACCAAAAGACTTAGAATTGCAATGCTCAAGCTCAACATCCTTCATTGATTCTTGTAGGATAAGCTGCAAAGAGTGAACTGCATTCATTTCCAAATCCTCTGCACCATCCCGTTCGATCTCTTTTGCCGCACGGGATCTGAACCAGAACAGAAAATCTTTCGCTGTGATATAAGCAACAGTCATTCCAGTAACAGAATCACCAAGGGAGACAGCTCCAGGATAACCTGCATCAGCCAGATTATCGATACTTAAACCTGTTGAGTCTCCATGGAAAGCCATCAGCCACTCAATAATGTCCTTTAATTGGGACTCATTTGGAGTGATACCTAAGGGATAGTAGTTTCCATGGTAGTAAAGAGCTGCTCCATCACACTTCATAAGGTCCATAATACTTGGAGATTGAGTAACAATACCAATTGGAGAGTCCCTAAGCAGCATATCATACAAGACAGTTTGGGTCCTCAGAACTTGTTTCTCCAATAACACTGATTCCAATTGAAGTTCCACATTCAGTTGGAGCTCAAAGGCCTGTATTAGCAATTCACATGTACAGCGTAAAGGGAAAGGAACGAATCGAGCCGAAGTGTGATGGCAAACAACTAGGCCCCATTTTCTCATTATTGAGGTAAAATTAGTAGAAACTTCTTCATCATTCCCATTTATTACTATTGCCATAACTAATGAACCAGTTGATCTCATATTGGCCATGTACTTGGCATGCCAGTCATTTGGGGCAAGAAGGGCTGATTCAATTAAGCACAAAGGCTGCAAGAGACCTTCATCTTGAATCACTTGAACAGGAGTTTCTTGGCAATCCACAATCATGCTAATTCGATTCTGCTTTAACAACAACTTCAAATCCTGAGGAATATCAGAAGCAGGATAGTGCAAACCAATATAAGGCTCTAAGTCTGGACTCTTACTCTCTGCAAAAACAACCTCACCATTCTCATCTTCAAGAAATTTATAAACCATTACCCTATCATAGCCGGTAAGTTCTCTAACACTTTCAACTAGAACATCACAATGATGCTTAATATCCCCACCTGGAAATGATTTTAACCGCGAAATCGCACGCCCCGCTAGCTTCTGAGATTGCATCGAACTAGAAATGGATAACTCAGGATCCTCTGTTCTGGCAGGTTCGAAATCAATCACAACTCCGACATCAATCTTATGCAGAATCGCATAGAAATGCTTCCCAGAATTCTTAGAACGAACCAAAATGGGGTTCATCTGTGACATTTCTGGAGCCTCAAATGCATTTTCCAGCTGAAGCACACTAAATGGGATCAAGAAATTCCGAACGTCGGACCCAATCTCGAGAGTTTCAGACTTCTCCAAACTCGGAACTGATCGTGGCGCGTCAAGACCCAGAAAATCGCTCGCGTTTTCACTGTACCCTATAACCCGAAATGTGGGCTCGTCGACGACAATCACGAAACCAAAGGGTTGAATATAGCCACGCCTTTGGATTTCCGATTGGTAATTTGTAATCTCTTGGTCGAGGAGAGAATTAGTGGATGCTTCAGCGGAATGCGAGTAAAAAGAAAAAGGATTACTGATTGAGGGTGTGCCATGATGAGTTATGCGATTTCTTGCGCTTGAAGTATGAAGTCGGGGGAATGATTTTGATGCTGATCTGCTCGCTGAAGCCATTGAAGGGTCTTCTCCAATCCACTGGTTCTTCTTCTACGTTTGTTTTCTTTAGTAAATTATGGTGTTTTTGTGCAATGGTGAGAAGATGGTACTGTGCCTACCCATGAACTGAAGCGTGTAAGGAGCTTTAGAGCAGAGTAAGAAGGAAAGTGTGACGCTGGGTGCTAGTATATATATATATATATATATATATATAAAAATGACGACGTCTTCAATACGAGTTTATAAACACATATTATCCGAAATCTCATGAAATGGATAATCTTAGTTTTAAGAGTTAACCCATAAATTAAAAAAATAAAAGGAGTAATTTTATTTTACGGTTATTCTAATTAATTTTAACGATTAGTTGATCAAATATACTAAGCTGTGATGTGCACTAACAATCCACATATCATCCACGTCATTTTTGTTAAAGTGTAAATTTGTGTCAGAAATCCATGTGTCACGCAATTTAACTTTTTTTAAAATTAGATTTAAAATTTTGACAGCAAATTTGCACTTTAACAAAAATGACGTAAATGACATGTGAATTGCTAACTCAACTAGTCAACCAACAATTAAAATTAGCTGAGATAACATAATAAAATTGCATTATTTCTTATACTTTCGGACAAAGTTTTCGGGGCAAAATGCTCCTATCCCTAGTTTTAATACACTTTGCTGGTGTTAATTTGTCATTTTCCTACTTAATTAGCAGTGAAGATGCTGAAAGAAGGAGCAAAAAATGCAACTTTTTGAATCCTTGAGAGAAATTTGACGTGTGTGATTCTTTTTGGCAAAAAAAAAAAAAAAAGAATTAGGGCAGTCCTAAATACTTTGCACTTACTTCTCTTGTTGACAATTCTCGTCCACTGCCTCTCCATTAATCATAATATATACTCCCTGTTTGGAGTATTTTAAGCTTTATCCAAAAAAAAAAAAAAATTTGAGCGCTCGATGTTTTATAAAATTACTAATAAAATGTTAAATTATTAAAAAAAATAAACAAATAAATTCAAATTGCTAAATGTTAACCATTATGGTTTAAAAAATAGAAATAAAAAACATTAAACAGAATCATTTGATGAAACATGAAATATGAACTGTTCAAATTTCAATCTAACGGTGAATATGGATGGTGAAGAAGTGTATGAAAATGATAGAGGATATAAGTCAAATCCAAATGTGTTATACCACCTCACGTTCTAATTTTTTTAATAGAAATCTCGCGTTCTAATTAAAACAATTAGGTATGGAGTTTACTTCGATCTTAAATATAACATAATTAATATTTTAATTCATTTTATCTCTTAAATTTATAATTTTTTCTAAAGCACTCATTAATTGCACATATTAATTAAGGGGGTTTCCATTCGTGGGTAATTCCAATAATAATAATAAGGTATTTTAAAGAAACCAATACATATTTGATACCTATAACTAATGCAACTAATTATTTAATATCAGTAAATTAAATATTTGCCTCTTATATTAACCGATAGTTTTTATCAATAGTAGGTGTATTGTTTCAGAGATATGTTACGATTTGGCTGGTGCCGAGGCAAAAAAATGTTTTTCTTTTCTTTTTCTTTTTTGAAATAAATGTTTTTCTTAAAAGTCTCCGTCAAAGGTTGTTATTGGCTTGTGATAATATTAGCATAATTACGTTGTTTGGTTTTGACCAACTTATGTGATATACCTCATCCACTCAAACCTAACATTGTTTTTTCTGTTCCTTTCCTTTCCTTTCCTTTCCCTCTTTTTCACTTTGAATTATATCATACCAAACATGAAACTGGTTCCATTTGTTGATTTTCCAAATAGAGTGTGTAAGAAATCAAATCATATTTCTCATATGAATTGAGTACGCAAATTTCACTACTTTAACAAACAACCGACCTCTGCTTCTATTTATGAGAAAAAGGTTCCCATTTTTCACTGCTTCTTCTGTAAGTTAATTTGAATCCCTATTCCACTTTTTAAGCTTTCCCCCATCGACAATGGCCTTTTAACTACATTGGATCACTTGTGTTAGAATACTTTAAAATGAAAATTCGTGTTTGTTGAAAAATTTATTTCTTTATAAATTAAAGAATTTATATGAAAGGTTGTATCGGGAGTTATAATACTAAAGATCACCAAGATCATGTCTTTTTAATTTCTAAAGACACCTATAAAAATGTGTAGTAACTATAATTTGGTGAAAGGTTGTGTTAGTGTTTTAAAAAACCCTATATACCATAAAGGTGTAACCCTTCATAAAAGAATTATTTTAAATAATCATTGGTTATTGAAGTTATATTGGTTCATGAGTGTTCATGAATCTAGATTATGACTTTTAATTAAAGAGGTGTAGCTCCAAGAGGCATCACTTCATGGTCTATAAATACCATGCACCATTACTTTATTTATGACAGACAATACAAATCATATCAGAAATCACACAACAACAAGAGATCAAACTCGTTGTCCTTATTCTTGAGTGCACACAAAGATAAAATCAAATTATCACTTTATAAAAGTTATTGTTGTCTTGGTTTGAGTGTTGTAAGTACCATCCATATTTAAGGGTTTCATTGTATCATGCATGAAATTCGTTCGACAATCCAAATTACATCCTATAAATGGAAGTGAATAAAACTTAAAGAAATGTTGCCCAAGCTTTGAAAACATTGAGCACTGCTTTCTTTGCCATATCTTCTTCTTGTACTCCTCAAAGATCCAGCTCATCCGACAAACTTGTTGAACAAACTTCTTTTCTTGCGCACTGTTCAACCAATTTCAGTTGCACCCAGGTATTACTGAAAGCTGTATGAGATTTGTTTTTTAATTGAAAACTACTCTCTCTCTCTCTCTCTCTCTCTCTCTCTGTGTGTGCCATAATTGAAAACCATTCTCTCTGTAACTGAACATTGGAGCTAGACAATAATTTATATACATAAACGAAATTAATGTAGTTAGATGTTTGTAAAAATACACGAGTATGTATTGATTTTTTTAAGAAACCTTTTTTCAATCCTTTGCATTAGATTTATTTATTTTTTTTTTTTTGCCAACCTTTGAATTAGAAATTACCAATTGTTATAAACCCTTTATCATGTGTCATCAATATGTATTTGGAAAAATATGTAAATCTAAGAGAAAAAATTCATCAAGATGTCATATTTAGTCTCACATTTAGGATTAGAGGATATATTGTTTATGAAATAGAATTCAAAAGAACTCAGTATCAATCAACGAAACACACACACACACACACACAATAGTTTATGGTATTGAAAACCGGACCGAATCAACATGTTCAAACCGGAAACTGGTGAACCCCCCACACACACACAATAGTTTATGGTATTAAAAATCGGACTGAACCGACATGTTCAAACCGGAAACCAGTGAACCACACGCTTGACCGATCTGGTTGAGGGTAGAAAAACTGAGAAGAACTGACCGGGTTGACCCGGCCTAGTCACGAGCTGCCTAAAGTTTTTTTTTAAAACTTTTTTATGTGCCAAAAAATGTTGTTTTGATTTTTTTAAAAAAAAAATTATTTGCCTGAAATTTTTTTGATTTGCAATGATCTTTAAAAGGATTGTAGAATACTTTTGACATTGGTTGAGAAAAAATCATTTTATACTTAATGATGCTTTTGTGGGTATTAGGTTTATGAGATTATATTAGAATATTGGTTAGAAAAAAAACTCTTATGTAATTTTTTAAATGGTTTGCATGAACATTTAAATTATATATATATATATATATACATATATATTTTAATTAACCCTTATTTGAATCACTGACCCTTAACCCAATGCTTCGGCCAATTATGTATCTGGTCCAGTTTTCAACTCCTTGCTAATAAGTAATAACTAACATGCTATGATTTGTTTCTTTGGTTTTTTATATGACAGATTAAATAATACAAATGGCAGAAATAAAAATCCCAAAGAAAGAATATAATCACAACAAACGAGAACAAGATCATAATGCTAGCTTGTTGTTAAGATTTTTTTGTGTGATTACATTAATTCATTGAAACTTCATAGTAATTCTCCCAATAAAAGAACTACATAACAAGCACAAGTATACTACTAGTTCAGATAATTTGTTTAACTATTTCCAACCTTGGAAGTTAATAAATGATGCCTCCGCCAGCACAAATCTAAAGTGTTGAGAGCCCAGAATTATTCAAAAATCGTAATGTTCACTTAAGCGCACATATTATACAAGCTTATGAAGACCAGAACCTGGAAAAATTTAACTCACAGACACTCCAACTCATTCTCTTTGAACCTACCAGACAGTTTAGAATCTTGATCCAGAAAAGGGGGAAAGAATATCTTTAAAAATGACTAGGAGTTATTTCTTTTTCCAGTATATAATAAAACTTTCAAAAGAAGACGACTTGATGAAGGGATCATACAATACTATTCTTCTAACAGTTACAAAACTTATTGATCATTACTGCCTATTGCAGATGCGTGAATTACCAGCAGATTGCTATTTTGGTTGAAGCATAGAAAAAATTCTTACAGCCACACCGAAAACTCTCATTTTGTGTAGAGAACATCCTCCCATGGGTGGCGGTAGAGTGGTTGTTTCAGTCTCTTTTGGTCAAACGTGTGCCTGAAATTTCAACCAAGAAAAAATGAATGAGATGAAGCCTTGATCACTGTGTGTGATTGTAAACTCTCAGTTTCATGGAAAAAGGCAGTGGAGAATTTTGAAATTCTGCAATCAGTTAATTCAAACAAGACATGCTTTGTAACCTTCTGGCATGAAGACTCTCCTATAAATGGGGAACATGCGGGTTTGATCCCACTTGTAACATCAAGTCGTTAGTGCATGTTTAAATTAAAACTACAATTATTTATTCCTCACACCCAAAAGTTTCTCTTATTTATTATTCACAAAACAAACACGCGCACATAAAAAGATGGTCAAATTAAAACAATGGAGACTGAAGTTTAACTTACCCAATAAGACCAATGGAGCGAGCCAGCACAAAGAGTCCATTCAGATAGCCAATTTCCACAATTTCATCAATCTCTTGCTTGGTGAACAACCCACTACCAGCAAGGAGATCCAAAAAGAGAGATCCAATTGCACCATCTACGTTAAGAACCAGGTTGTTTGCCTTTGAGAGGGTGTAGGTTTCAACTTGAACAGCATATTCCATGTATTTCACAGAGGGAAAATGCGTGCGTGCAAATCGCTGCAGAAGCTCTACTCTCTTATCTTTGTTGTCCCTATTCTTGATCCTTTTTCACAAAGGGGAGCCAGGTTTCAGCCATTCAAGTTTTCCCAATAATATTGATAGAAATTGAATGGAAGTTAGACAAGAAACAAAAATAATGCATCACCTGTGCCCAATTCCTGGCACACGAATGCCCTTCTTCTTCATGCCTTCAACAAACTCGTAAGGTGTAAGACCCTGACATCACATGGTACAGAACCTCATGTTAATTTTTAGGAGATCATGTTGGATAATCGAAGTTGAAGCATGCCAGCTTCAGAGGCAAAGCCTTTAAATTATACCCTGTCATAAGCATCCTTGAAGTAGCGAGCAGCATCATCAATGGCACCCCCAAATCGAGGACCAATAGTAAGCAAACCTGTTTGAGAAGCTCATTACTCATCAAATGGAAATATTATAAAACAACATCCTGCTTGATCCATCAGTTTTGTCCAAAAAAATAATAAATATGAGAGACATGTAATATACCTGATACAAGACTGGAAACAAGATCTTTTCCAGCTCTAGCTGTCACTATTGTATTGTGAGCACCGGAGACGCATGGACCATGGTCAGCACAGAGCATGATGCAGATCTGACCAATGTAATGCATCAGCAAGTGAGAAGCTAGAAGATGGAATCAATAATTTAATTTGAAAAGCAGTAATTAAATGCAAGTGTCACAAGGAAGTATGATACAATTTTCTTCCAGATATCATTTTCTATACAAAGAGGGGAATGGAGATTGATTTGAAAAACACCAAGGAAAACATAGTTTTGTTTAACCTACCTCAATAAATTGTGTGCAGTAACGAGGAAGACTGCGTTTGAACCACAAAAGAGAGATGACATCACCGACACCATAACCCTTTTCAACAATGGAAGACATCGGCACACCAGCATAGCATGGCTCCTCACCTTTGGAAAATATTGGATAAGAAATTTAGTTAAACCTTTGAGTCTGACCATCAAAAAACAAATCATTTCTAAGTTAAAGCATCAAGGGAACCCAACATACCCCTGTCATCAGAGATGGTGGAAATAATGTGAGTTGGAGCACGGACTTTTCCACTCTTAATTGCAGAGTTAAGGTCCTCAGGGATCCGTGGAGGAGTAAACTCCTTCACTGGTGGAATCTTCCCTTCTCCAAGCTAGCATTTGTTAAACCCACTATAAGATTATAGCTAGCCAAGGAAACTAGTCACATGCAGAAAATAAAACCTCAAGAAACATGAAACTAACCAATTTCTCGAATGTTTCCTTTATTACGCTTTCAAAAGCTTCATAAGAAGTGGGAACAAAAGCACCTGCATCCTTTAGTGCTTGATTCTTTCCTTGAGCAGACTCCATCTCACCACCACTTTTAGCTCCCTGATTTGTACAAGTTCCATTGAGTATTAGAAATGCTCTTTGATTGACGCTTAGACAAAAATAATGGAATAGTGACATACCGCATGACCAAATTGTACTTCTGATTTGAAGAGTCGTGCACAGGTTCCACTGACCCAGGCACAAACTGGTTTAGTCACTTTCCCCTGTTTTAGGGCTTCAACTAGGGAATATTCATCACGCCCACCAAGTTCTCCAAGTACAACAATCATTTTAATCTGAGATTTCAAAAACATCCACTCAGATATTCATGGCTTGTGGTTACAATATGTGCAAAGAAATCCCCCAAGACAAAAGAAGGAGTTTACCTGTGGAATGTTGTTAAATCTTAACACGTGATCAGAAAGTGTGGAGCCAGGGAAAACATCCCCTCCAATGGCAATGCCTATAACAAAACAAATACACTCAACATAAGCATAAAAAAATGCAAAATGGTAAAACCAAAAAAAAAAAATCCCCGTCAGTACCTTCATAAATTCCATCTGTTACACGGGCAATTGTGTTGTATAATTCATTGGACATCCCACCCTGCAGTTCATAACGGTTGTCTTCTCTAAGGACCATCATCGAATAGATTACAAAATGCAAATAGATGTAGCTCATCTCCAAATGACCAAATCAAGACACTTCATAAAATTTCTTAAGGCATATTAGACCATTTAGCACTCTGATATTGGATGAAAACAATTCAATCTGTGAAATATAAAGCATATCAATAGGTACAATAGCTATGATCACTATTACCAATTTTTGTTTTTTTATGGAAAACAGGAGAAGAAAATATTCATGAATGACACAGAGTTCTATTATCCAAGTAAGCTAATTCTTTGTGTTATTATGATACACTGCATTTCTCTAGTGTTAAATAGATAATGTACTCTTCCATTTAACTATCATGTTATTATCATTTTTATTCTGAAATCCCCAATGAAATTGAGCACAATATTCACCATATATCTGCAGGAATTTTATCTTCACTCTGCAATACAACTAAATAGGATGGAAAAGTAAAATAAACTTCAGGATACAAGCTTAACAAATGACAGAGTAAATGACAAATAACTTCTACCCGTTTAATGCCATGTTGTATATTCATCTATGTGATTTTAATGTCTTAAAATACAGTAAGCATCCAAGAAGCAAGTTAAACGATGAATAAATCGAGTGAATGTCCCCTAAACTGATTTTTAATATTAAAATCACAGTAGCGGAATCTTTAACCTCCGGGTTCAGCACAGATATGGAAAAACTAAGGATGACATCTTAAAGTAAAAAGATCACATTTTGCTAACATATCAAAGAAATCTCACATTTCCTATACACAAAGCAGGTGAGACTTATCGGAAACTTCACAGGGATATGCCTATCTTTGATGAAAGAAAAATTCACAAACAAAAATAAGAAAACAAATAAGTACATACAGATTTAGAAACAAAGCCAACAGATCCAGGCCTGTATAGCTTGCTTTGAATGATATTGTCAATTGTTCCAGCTGTGTCACCTATCTTAAAAGCACCAGCTTGAATGCCTCCAACAGTGGCGGGGCCAATAACAACCTACAATGTCATCAGGACTAAAATTAATTTCGCCAGCAATAAAAACAAAATGTTTTTTGAGATTAGTATCTCTAGCAATTTAGCTCAATTGATTTAGGTTTCCTTTTCTCCTCTCACCTTATTGTTTGATCGTGCATAAGCGATCAATTGCTTAGTGTCTGTCTCAGGAACACCTTCAGCAATAATGGCCACAACCCTGATAGTTGGCTGCTTCAAAGCAGACATGGATGATGCAGCAGCACTGCAAGCAGATCATTCTTTTTCAGCGTACTATGCAATTAAATAAGGCCAAAATAAATAAATAAATTCATGAATTAATGAATGATGACCTTCTAAATGAAGCGAAATTGATGAAGACATCAGCAGTGGGATGTGCAGCACAAGCAGCTTCAATGCTGCAAAACAAGCAAGCATAATGTTGAGAAATTGTTACATTTGGACAGAAAATAGAGTTAGTAATGACTGATGGTTGCAAGGTAGTTGGTTTCTACTGTCATGTTGTAAATAGTAAAGGGACCACTAAAATGAAGAAAAATGAAGGGGGAAATGCTTGAATACAATCAAGCCACCAAATCTGAACTCAAGCAGAGGAAGGACGAATGAGGATGGAATAGAACATAAACACCAACCTTGCATGCACTGGGATGGCAATTTCCTCCTGACCGAAAAAGAGCTTCTGGAATCCCTCTGAACCAGGATTAATTATTCCAGCAACTGATGGTGTTTCCCTTCCTATAAGAAAAAAATCAGATCTTTTATTTCATTTCTATTGAAAGCAAAAAAATCAAGCGAATCTCCTTTTTTCTAAGATTCATTCAGAAGAATATTTTATATAGAAACAGAACACAAAGGATTTAATACAAACCACAAAGAAAATCAAAATCAAGCATCCGCTGGATTGGAAGCTGCTTGTAGTTGTAAAATAAAGCTTGAGTTGCACGAGAGAACAGTTGTCCAGTGGCCATGATGACGAAACCGAGAGATCTGATGGCATATTGGTATGTTAATTTCTAAATTGCAGCAGAAGCATCATAAGAGATTAATGGGCTACCACAGACACATAACACAACACAGTTCATACTTCATACTACATGTTAGATCAACATGAGCATGGAATTAAAAAATAAAATTTTAAATTGGAAATGTTTCTTTAATCGGTAATCAACAATGGAGATTAGCATCTTTCTCTGTGATCATACATCAATTAAACATTTCAAACAAGATATTACTTCAAGAGAATAAATCCCCCTAAAGAAGATAATTGTATAGACATTTTTTATGAGTAGTAATAAGCTGTGTGACTATCAAATCTTCCCTTTCATTATCAAGAGAACAAGTGGTGTAATAAAACAAAATAGACCAACTAGATTGAAATGTAGGCAAACCCATTGAATAATACTGCTCAATTTCATAGCAGAGGAAACGAAAAGAGAAAAATTATCAATAAAGGAAGACGAAGACACTCATAAAGGAGATTCGACTTCACAATGACGTTCACATAGGAAAAACCTGATTCATTAGCGGGGATTTTCTCACTTTCGCAATTAACTCACGAAGGAACAACTAAAGTGCATTACAAAAGAACCAGACAAAAATTCAACAAGCAAACAAAACAGATCGACCCCCCCTGACAAGTTCCAAAACTAGCAAACAATGCTCAACTAAAATGACATTTGCCAAGCTCAATTGCAAGAAAGGGTAGCTTTCTGGATCTCAATCACCAGCCAAACGGCAAAACCAAGTCGGCGCAATGCACATGATGAAAGCCATATGCGACTGCCATAAGCTTAAAATCTTCAAATTGTCAAATGAAAACTGAAATCCCGACTGATCTCACAACCCACCAATACGCATACGCTTAAAATCCAAGAGATCATTAATTCAACCAACAAAGATACAAAATTAAAGCATCCACCATTTCACTTCGAAACGAAAACGCCGAGAGTCCAAGTGCGAAACCGATAATTCACATAAAAACAACCGAGTAAATCACAAAAAACCGAGATCTACAATGAGAAACTGACGAATTGCAGCAGTTTAGAGTTCAGTCAACAAATAACAGATAAAATGGGCACATCAGAACATACCCAAATCAATCGGTTATTGAAATCGGTCAGAAAAAAAGAGGAGGAAAACGAGAATATGAGAACAAGAAGAGGGGGGTTTATATATATAGAGAGAGAGGAGAGGGTGAGCAGATCACGTGGGCAAGGGTAGTTAGATGAGCAACATTACGGGTGTTGAAGTTGCCTTGTTGGTGGACGATCGTCCATATTGTGGCTAGCTGTTCAATATTTATTTGATTGGAATTTGTTAGATGAAATGGCTGGTTGTGAGTTAGGTGGGTGGATCAGGTTGCTTGCTACTTGATACAAATATATGTTTGAAAAATGAAAATACCCATTGTTACTTCAAAGTTATTACAACAATTCCCAGGAATTAGGTAATAAGGTGACAAAATAATTTTTTTTTTACTACTATATCTATCACAATGATTTTAATTACAAGTTTAGTTTGATCAAATCTCATATATAAAAAATTAAAAGTTAAAGTCAATGTTCGAGTGCTATGTTAATTGATAAAGAGGATTAGATTTTCCTAGCCACAGGTCACAGGGTCAAACGACATTGACAAATAAGAGAGAGACATTTAATATATCTTACATTGATTAATTTTTTCAAATTTACCCTTATTTAACAATGAGTATTTAAAAATGATATTGGTGCATTTGCTCTCACCTATTTTAATAAGGGTAAAATTGAAAAACAGAGATTGACTTATATTAAGAACCAAAATTTTTTTCACAAACTGGACTTATAATAAGGATCAAAGTGGTATATTCTGAATGGGAAAAAGCTTTAAGTTCTTTATATGCATTATGTCAAATTATCCAATCACATATATTTATATGTCTTATTTATTTCACATGGATTTATAGTTAAATTATAATATTTTAAAAATATGACATGTGGCCAAGTGTGATTAGATAACTTGACACAATAAATATAAAAAAACTTGATATAAGTATTGTCTGAAATAAATTAATATTAACTTACATAAAAATAATCATTATAAAGGCCAATTAACATGAGTGATGAGGGCTCTTATGGACAATTTGATTTTTTTTTTTTTTTTTACCTGAATTGTGAATTTGATTTACGTTCTTGTATATGTAGCAACTTAGTTGGGAAGATCCACTTTGATAAATTTTTTTTTTAATTAAGACTTAATTCAACAAAAATTTAAATTTTTTTTACCAAAATACAAATTTAAATTAGTTAATATGATTTGTTAATAAAAAATTATATATGAAAAAAAATTTTATTTCTAAATGAAAATAATGAGAAGATATGATCATGGCCGGTTAAATATTAATTGTAATAGTTTTCTTTCTCTGTCTTTCTTTTTTTTTTTCTTTACTTTACTTTTTTCCCTTCTCTTTTGCTAAATAATGCGATTCCTTACGCAGAAAATATGAAAAATAAATCATTACTCATAACTCATAAACCTTCTTTTGTTATAAATATTTCAATATTTGGTATAGATATCCATAATCTTCTATGAGTCTTTTGAAATTCTACATTTAACGCCATATAACTTATGATATGAATGACTTAGTGGGAGTTTTTTTATTATTAATGTAAATAACCTACAAAAACTTTATATCATATCATTATGTAGATTTACTTTTTTGTTGTAACTCTTGTAAAGGAAATTAAGGATTTGTGGCCTATAAATAATAGGTATATATCAAAGGTTGTAAGCTTGAAATGAAATAAAAATCACTCTCACCTTATTCTCCATTTCTCTCTTGTATTTCTTCATCTCCCTCATCTAAATCTCTATTGTATTTTCCTTATTTTTACAACATGTTATCAGTACGAGTTCAATCAGAAGATTTATGGTATAGTTTTCTATTTCTTTTACCCTCTAACTTTCTCATTTCCATAGTATATTTTATGTTGTTTATTCTCTATGCTATTTTATCTTTTTAATTTACGTTATCGATTTGTTGTTTTATATTATTTTTCTTTTACTCTATCTATTTGTATCTTTCCTGTTGTCATCTTTTATATATATATCTGGGATAATCTAAGCTATTATATGAAATTAAAGAGATTCTTTTACTTATTGTTTTATACATCAAGTTCCATGGCTAAGATTAGAGATTATTGTTGCTTTATTATCCTTCACAAGTCACAGGGACCTGCAGTTTAAAACATTTGAAAGATTATAAAGTTATTTGTGATATATGAATATTCATGTGAAAATAAAGATTTTCACAAGGTCTAATGATGATTATGATGAGGTACAATATTTAATGGTGGATACAATAATTGTTGCATATATGATTAGTCTGGCAGTATATGCAAACGAAATAATGCGTCTATTAGATATCATTATATATAGCATATGCATAAGGATAGTGAATATTACATGAAAATCTTTGAAGGATCTAAAATACCAGAAGCATATACAAGAAAAGCATTCTATATATAAAATGCTATGCGAATTTGAAAATAATTCAAGCATATATAATTGATTGAAAAATGAGTAATTTTACATTTTACTTGATTTGTAGATTAAGTTATCGAACATATCAATGATTTCAAAATCACATATTTTTACCACAGTGAATTTTCTTGTAAAGATACATTGAATTTAATGGTCCATAAATACCGTATATGTTATGAGAATATTTTTTTTATCATACTAATATTATATTTATTATGATTTATTGATAAAAATTAGTTCTTGCAGATGCACAGTGGATAAGAAAAATGAGATTTGGTGTAATAGTCCTACGAACATATTATATAATATTATTTTATTCAAGACAAACTAAATATGTGGATGCAGGATATATTTTGATGATTTTCAGAATAATTTTCCTTTATTGTTTCCACGATGAATAAGATAAAGGCAGAATATCCAAAAGATAAGTTAGAGGAATACATTTCAACAAAACATTTGGTAACAATACATTATTCATAGTTTGTCGACCAAAAGAATGATATGCTCGAAAATACATTGGAAGTGATATTCTTATCAGGGGGTAAAACTAATGTTATTATCAGGGGGAGTAAATATGATATTACCATGAAGTGAAATAAAGATCATCATCTACTTTTTTCTTTAATCAAGATTTTGTTCTACTGGGTTTTTCTGGTAAAATTTTTAACGAGGCAGCTTCGATTTGTATTGTGTACTCTTTTTTCTTCACTATGTTTTTGTCCTATTGAGTTTTTCCTAATAAGGTTTTAATGAGGCACAATATTTATTTATGAACATTCAAATGGTAGTGTTACAAATATTCCAATATTTGGTGTGGATGTCCATAACCTTCTAAGATGAGTCTTTTGGAATTCTACAATTAAAGCTATTTAACCTATGACATGAATGACTTAGTGGGAGTTTTCTATTATTAATGTAAATAACCTACAAAGACTTTATATTATACCATTATATAAATTTACTCTTTTGTTGTAACTCTTGTAATAGAAGTTAAAAATTTATGGCCTATAAATAGTATATATGTATCAAAGATTATAAGTTTGAAATAAAATAAGATCACTCCCTACTTGTTTTTCATTTCTCTCTTATATTTCTTCATCTCCCTCGTCTAAATCTCTCTTGTATTTTCCTTTTTTTTTTTACAACATCATTAATGAAATTTTTATATTATATGTAAATAAATAATTTAGTAATAGCATTTCATTACATTAACCAAAGTTGGCAATGAGGATCCATCAAGCGTCATTCAACTTTTACATATTTATCATGTATTTGATGATTGATTGGTTGTTATTTATTGATGAAGTAATCCATTTATCCTCTAAGAAAATTTGGCTATACAAGTTGAATTGATAGCTACAGTTAACTTTGAGCGGATCAGCAAAAGTTATATTTATTTAATTAAATATTAAAATATGTACTGTAAGTAAGAATGTCAAATATTATGCTAATACATATTACGTCTTTTTTTGGCAATATTTTTTTTTTTTCCATTAACAAGGTCCAAAACTTTGACTTTTAATTGAACGTAAAAAAAAAAAGCCTTCGTCTTTTAACTAAGGTTTTAAGATGCGTGTATCATAAAAATAAAAATTAAAAAATAATTAGAGAAAATTGTTCAAATATACCTCATTAGAAACTTATTTACTAAATGAGACCTTTGCGTGCAAAAAATCTTCCTGTGTGCAAAAAATTTTCCCTTTTATTCAAAAAATCTTCCATGTGTTAAATATATCTTCCCTATGAGTGTGCAAACAATCTTCCCTTATGTATAAAAGATCTTCCTTAGGTCCCATTTGGCAAATAAAATTTTCAATGGGGCCTTTATGAGCAATTCTTCCTATAAGAATAACATAAATATTGCATCTCATACTTATTTTTTATTTTTTAAATTGTAAAATATTTATTAATGTTATAAAATTCTGTTTTCAAAAGTTATTAATAAAATTTCAGGTTAAAAAATGTTGTTCCTTAAACTATTGTTACAGAAACATTAGGTTTTCTTTTTTTTAATAAAAAATTTAGTTGGGTTGAGTTCTGAAAGTTCAACAAGATAGGTATAATGAATATGTGCATTAGGTATTCTAAACTATTACATTATGTAGCTTCACTCTCAAACCTTAAAAAGATAGTGTAACATGTCCCTAACGTTAATTGGAGTTAAAATTAACGGTTAAGAAAAAAAATTTAATTTTCACATTTTTCCCCACGTAAATCTAACGGAAAATTAGACTGTAAGTCAGAATAATGATGTGGAATGTTTCTACTCTCTACACCAAAATAGTAAAATAATACACATATCATTTTTTTATCTTATTTATAAGTCCTTTTTTATAAAAAATTTTGGTCCTATTTATAAGTCCAATTTCAGCGAAGTAAATATGTTTTGTACTTTTTTATTCCTATTAATTGCAATAAACAAAAAAAAAATTTATTCATGTTGACTTTTGGAACCAATCATAGACAAGGACAAAATTAGAAATTTAATCTATAATTAATGAGTTAACTAACTCTCATTGGTATCTAAGAATTAGTTAAAAAAAACTTATAAATAGAATTAGAATGGTATCGTACTTCAAAAATTAGGTCTGTGTAACATTGTGGCCCTGTTTATAAGTCTCTCTTAACTAATTCTCACATACCGAGGAGAGTTAGTTAACTCATTAACTATTGGCTAAATTTCCAATTTCGCCCTTATCTATGATTGGTTTAAAAAGTCAACATGAATAAATTCTTTTTGTTTATTACAATTAATAGGGGTAAAAAAGAACAAAATGCATTTACTACCCTGAAAATGGACTTATAAATAGGATCAAAGTTTTTGATAAAAAAGAACTTATAAATAAGATCAGAGTGGTAACATGCAATCATTAATGTGGATGTAGGTAAAGCCACCCAAAATAAGTTTTAGTGAGAATTAATAATTAATACTCCTCTGGTCCTAATTATAAGACAAAGTTGACTTTTTTGAAAAAATTAAGGAAGCCAGTTAAATCACTTTAGAATATTTATATTTATATTGTTTTCTTCAAACTAATTAATTTGACTAATAAACTAATATATAATCTAAAGATACTAAAAATATAAATACTCTATAGTGATTTAATTCGCTTCCTTAATTTCTCCAAAAAATTTAACTTTATCTTATAATTAAGATCGGAGGGAGTATTAATTACTAATTTAATAATAATCAGTGGCACCAGCATCCTTAGAAGGGAAGATTTTCGTTGAGGACGTGTTTGACCAGTGATGCGACCGCTCATTGTTGGGCGATGGAAATCACCCTCATTTGTCGATGGATCCCAAACGTTGTCTTCTTGCAGTGGCTTAAATTTCAAGTCAAAATTATATGGTTTGGTGATTTGCCAATTTGGTCATCCGTAGACCATGCACCAATGGAGAAAAGGGAAATTAATTATTTAGTTCATGTAGTTTTAAATTGGTTGCAATTCAATCTCTAAATTTTAATTTAGTGGAACTCAATCTTTTTATATTTTTGATTCAGTTGAAATGCAATTCCTAAATTTTGACTCAATGCAAAAATTATTGTGGTTCTAACTTTTAATTGTTTACAATATTGGTTCTTACATTTTAGAATATAAAATTATAAGGGCTGAGGGCTTTTTTTTTAAAAAAAAAAACTTAGGGGCTAATGTTTTAAATGACTAAACTCTAGGAAGTTAGTCACCTCAAAAATCAAAATTTTAGGACCAAATTTCAATCCATTCAAAATTATAGAGATTGAGTTACAATATATTATTAAAGTTTAGAAACTAAGATACGATTGAAGTAAAATTATATATATGGGCCAAATAATTAATTTTTCCTAGAAAAAAAAATTGGTTTGTCGAACTCTCAAATGCTTTTGCATTATTATACTTCAACTAATCTATTGCGTACTAATAAAAGGTTGAAAAAATGACCAAAGTTATGGTAACTGAATTGACTTGTTACCAATTCAGACGCTGGTCATTTTGTAACCAATTCGTAATTTCGTATTTAATTATATTTAATTGTTGGGGTTTATGTGACTATTGTAACTTGAACAAATTATATAAATAAATAATAAATAAAGAAGAACTCGTGTAGCTACGCAATACTAGCATATATTAATTATAAATATGAATAGCATGATTGATTACATATTTAATATAAATCAAAACTATAACCTATCAGTTGCATGAATGTACTCTCTTAATTAAATGGTTGACTTGTGTGCTACACACATCACACGTGCCTTTTAAAAATTGTAGTTGCGTATGGGACAATTGGCCTAATAAATTACAATCATCAATATAATAAACATTTCTCTCTTTTTTTGTTTTTTTGCCAAAATATAATAAACATTTCAAAAAAAATTAATGCAAATAAACATGATATAAGATTTAAGACAAATTATATTCATGAAATCAAACACTATTCATAAGTTTTTTATTTTATATAAAGTTTATATAGTGATTGAAACTGATAATTAGGCAAGATTTTTTATTCAGAAAATTTTTGAAAAATCTTCCATTGCCAAATTTATTACCCAAAAGATATTTAAGGATCCAAGTCTTTAAGCAAGTTGTATCACATCTTGAGCAGGTGGTGGGTGCAACTCTTCTTCAACAGTACAGTATGCAATATGTTTTCAATTATATATGTGTAAATGTTTTTTTTTTATTTTGCATATACTTAAAGATATGTTACATGCAGTTAAAAAAGAGTTATATTTGCTGAAAATAGATTATACCGTTGTACATTGTTGGAAGAAAAGGGTTGTATATGAATTCTTAAACAAATTTCAAATATTTTGAGACAATAAATTATACAATAAAGGATTTTTGCAGTAATTTTCTCTTTTTCCTTCATGTAACTTCGAGAACAGACAATATTCTTGAAAGTAAGGTTTATTTTATGGAGAAATATTTTTGAATGAAAAAAAATAAATTTATTCAAAAACAAATGAAATGTGTAAAAAAAATGTTTAAAAAATAGGAAAAATTAATTGCATGGAGCTGATTTGACCAGATACGGTATAAATCATCTAGAAAAGGAAGAAAGTAAACATTTCATTACCCTTCTTTTCATCTTATTATCTTCTCTTGATATTTATCAACATGGTCTCATCAAATTAGTTAGCAGTTAGGCCATATGAAGATAATTGATAATGATAACAGTAATTGAAATTGGATACAAGTTAGAAGATTTCATTTATTGTAAGCATTAACTTCTGCAATAGAATAACAAAAATTTTCTTTCAGGGGTATTTAGTTAATCATATTTATACGCCATAAATGCATGAAACCATTACCCACATTTGTTTTTGACGAAATTTGTTATGACCTTTTTTTTTGAATATTTTGAATGAAAATGTTTCTAAAATGAAAATAAAATAGTATACGTGACAACTGACAAGTGAGAATATACTTCCTCCGGTTCTAAATATATACCATTCTGATCTTATTTATAAATCTCTTTTAACTAAATCTCACATACTAAGGAGATGTAGTTAACTCAATGATTATGGGGTAAATTTTCAACTATACTCTCATTTATGAATATGTACTTTTCAACTTTTTTTTTTCTTTATCTCTCTTTAAATTATTTATTCATTGGTACAATAAATAAGGGCAAAATTGTCATAATCTCATTTACTATACTGAAACTAGACTTATAAATAGGACCAATTTTTTTGGTAAAAAATGACTTATAAATAAGACTAGAATGGCATAAAACAGAGTTGATTTTTTTTTCTAGAGAAATTAAGAAAGCTAAATAAGTTACTTAATCATATCATATATTGTATATCATTAGATTATATATCAGTTTATAAGTTAGACAAAATAGTTGGAGAAAAAACGATAAATATAAATATTTTAAAGTAATTTAAATAGTTTTCATAATATCTTCAAAAAAGTCCACTGTGTTTTATATTTAAGATCAGATGGAATATAATATAGTTCATTTTATTTTATTTACATATTCTCTCTGTTTTTTCCATCTATAATTATTTGAAATATGCTTCTAAAAATGGATATGAATATATAAAAATATAAAATAATGGCATCTTGTTAGTAGTTGATGACTTTGATGATCGAGACAAATTGGTATAAAATGCCCCGCATGGAAAACGAGAGGATCGCTCCAAGTCTGCGTGGATCCTCAATTTCCCTGCAACACTTAAAATAAGAGAATATATATATATATATATATATATATATTAAAGTTTTGATTTTTAATTGTACAAATATCACTAGATGACAAAGTATTGTTGGGCAAAAACAAAAAAAGACAAAGTATTGTTATCGTCGCCACTCTACACTACAGCTTCAAATTGACAAATTCATTTCCGAGTTCTATCAAATTGTTTTGGGAGAATCATTTCACTGTAAAGTTGTACTAAACAGAGATCCAAATTTTCAAAAAACAAAAAACAAAAAATTATATTAACATTAAACATAAAATTCAAAAAATTATTTATAAATTAACATTAAACATAAAAGTAGTTGTCTAGGTCCTTGGTTATAGCACATTGACCGGTATGTTTGGTTTTATTAAAAATAACACAGCCAAACACATATGAATTACTTCCTCTAGTGTTTTTTTTAATTAAGGGTTTTCCCTTCGAGATTTTGAGGATAAAGGGTTTTCGTATCTCCTAACTAATGTGCTTCCTAGAATTCAAATTTATATTCTTCTCCTTATAAGGATGGGGCCCTTATGACCTCGACTAACAGCTTGATTGCTTCCTCCAATTTTTGTTACAACTAGCTTGTCTTCCCCGTGCGTTGCACGGGGTGATAGTTTTTTGGTAACTTTTTCCACATTGCTTTTAGTAACACACTACAATTACATGATTCAACTTTGATACATATAAAGTTGTGCGATGAAGTTGTCAATTTCCAAATTGTACAAAGAATCACATAGTAATTACACAACTATCACCACCGAACATTCCAAAAAACTTCTGCAAACACAACTATCACTGCGAAACATTTCGAAATACTTCTGCATACACAACATTTCTTGTCGTACTCTTATTTCCATTGTCTTTATCGCTCACCACTATTTTCAAACCTTCCATGCTTTTAACTCGTGACATTGCAACATATAACTGGCCATGGGTAAAGATGGGCTTGCAAAGATACAAACCAACATGGCGTAGAGACTGGCCTTGACTCTTGTTGATAGTCATTGCAAATGAAAGAGTAATTGGTTAGAGGAGTTTTGTTATTTATTTAGGAAGTTTTATAATAATGCACGTTATATTATAAAACATGTAATTGTTTTTAAAAAGGATTGGGAATTTTGATATGTTACATGATAATGAGATTAGGCTATCTACAATCAAAATTACAAAAAAAAAAAAAGGATATGGCTTGATCGAGAGATCATACAACACTATATTCTTCTAACAGTCTCTTACTTTGTGTAGAGAACATCCTCCCATGGGTGGCCGTAGAGTGGTTGTTTCAGTCTCTTTTGGTCAAAGGTATGCCAGAAATATCAGGCAAGAAAAATGAATGATGATGAAGCCTTGATCACTGTGTGTGATTGTAAACTCTCAGTTTCAAACATAAGCAAGGTATGAACAAGACGTGCATTAATGCTCATTTAACATGTATTTGGTTTCATTTTGAAAACAGTCAAAATCAAGGTTTTGTTGGGTTCTGATGTGAAACCAATCATATATATGCTCTTTTGAGACTTGTTGTTGGATTTAAGCCCACTCCTTTCAAACTAACTCAGTTTAGGTAGATGTTCATTTTTCCTCTTTCGAGAGTGAAGTTAGTGGCATAATCTTCGTCAACTTTTTGTTCATGGTTTACTCTATATGTGGCGTTACAGTATAAGGTTATTACTTGCTCATATCCTATTGTTGGAATTTTTACTCTGTGTTCGTCAATAATTTGAAGTAGTTGTGTCTGAAGTTTGGTGTTAGATGTATATTGTTGGCATGTATGTAACCCTCTTTATGTAATTATCTTTTCATATTTAATAAAATTGATCATTTTATCCAAGAAATAAAAACACGCGCGCGCTCTCTTAAACATAACTAAAAGGTTGTGATATTGAAATGGATTAAAGTTCAATTTTACTTTGGAAGTTTTTGCTTATAAGTTGTAGATATTTGACAGTTTTTTTATGATAAAAATCACCTTGGAAGTGGTAAAAGAAAAAAAAAAGTAAAGTCGTCCTAATAATTAAAAAAAAAATATCGATAGTTTTACAACTAATGTTAGATGTTAACATTTTCAATAGACAGAGGCAACATTACTTTTATTTTAACATTTCTAAGGTGATACTAATTTTAGAAAAACTTTCAAATGCCTACGACTCCTACGTGCGGAAAAACTTCCTGACAAAATTGGAATTTAACCTGAAAGTTTTCACCCAAAAATAATTTTATCTTAAAACCTTTTTTTGGGTTCCGCGTTGCTCCGAAAGTGTTAAAATAAAACAACATTGTCCCTTACTATTAAAAATGTTAACGATTAACGTCAATTTTTTTTAGCAGTCAATGTTAGTTTTTTAACAGAGCGGTGTAATATTGCTATATTCTGAAACTTCTGGGACAATATTTTTTGGGAAAATCCCTTTAAAATACCACCGAAATAGGCAAATCCCGATTCAGTGCAGCAAAATTGCAAAATCCTGATTTGGTGCTTTGTCAGTATAGATGAACAGTGTTGGAGTGTGAAAAGACGATTTTGCCCTTCAGCCTCCCTTTCGCAACTTCAGAATAACAATACGAGACTCTTAATTAACAACTTCGAATTCTTAATTAACAACTCCACTTTATTCTTTTACATATTCGTATCTCAAAAATATAGTATTGTTAATGTAAAATACGGTGTTGTTAATAAAGAAAAAGGTGTTGTTATTAGCCATGAAACTTAAATTACGAAGTTGTGAAACAAGAAATGGGAGTTGTTAATATAGAATATGGTGTTGTTAATAACAAGACCGCCGGTGTTGTTATTGTAAAAGTAAAAAGAAGAAACTGGAGTTGTTAATTAAGAGTCTCATGTTGTTATTCTGAAGTAGTGAGAAGAAGGGTTGAAAGACAAACTCGTCTTTTCGCATGAACCGGGATTTCACAATTTCACTGCAATGAATCAGGATTTGTCTATTTTGGTGATGAACTAACCCCACTTGGGACTTGAGAGAGGACCAATGTTACCCTTTCTTGGCGAGAGAGAACCTTAACTAATTCAACCTTCTAACAATAAGGCCATTACGTGTTGTATGGGAATTATTGCAAAATAAAAATCCTGCTTGATCCATATCAGTTTTAGCCAAATATCAGAAGAAATATCAAAAGCATGTAATTTTGATTACCTGATACAAGACATGATATAAGGTCCTTCCCAGCTTTTGCTGTCACTCTTGTGTTGTGAGCACCAGAGGCACAGGGACCATCGTCAGCACAGAGCTTGATGCAGATTTGACCAATCCAAAATGCATCAACAAGAAGAAAAGCTAAACGATGAAATCAGTAATTTACGTACTTAGAAAACCAGTAACTGAATACAAAAATGATCACAAGAAAGAATCTGTGGCGTTCATGACGTGGAACTGTCAAAAGAAAAGTCACACGTCGAATAAAACTCACTCCACCATTTAACATAAAGGTGTACAGGAGATATGCGTTAGTAAAAGTCCCACATTAGTTAATTCTTAAGAGAGCACTAGTGGCTCTCACCCATAAATAGGTGGTGCTTGGTGCAAATCAAAGCACACCAAACTCTTACCCTATATTTAGATGGAGAAAAATGAGAGTGGAAAGAATATTATGAGAAAAAACTCAAAAAATAATAAAAATTTTTATCATATCAAAAGTTTTCCTTTCTAGCATATCCTTTCGTTATTTTCCCCTTATTTTTCCTCCATCCAAACATATATGTTTTCGGGCTATTATTTCCCCTCATCTCTTCTGCTTTGTTTCATATTGATATTCTTGCGGTTTCACTCCTCTACTTTTCGCATGATAACTTTTAGGGATAGTGTTCTTAAGCATGACTCGAATCTACACCATTCATTTCAGTGCACATGCCAGCTTCTATACAGAAAAGGAGAGGGCATAGTTTTGTTGAACAACTTACCTCAACAAATTGTGTACAGTAACGAGGAAGGCCACGTTTGAACCACAAAAGAGAGAGAACATCACCAATACCATAACCCTTTTCGACAATGGATGACGTGGTCACACCAGCATAGCATTGTTCCTTACCTACAAAAAATATATTGGATAAGAAATTTAGTTCAACCATTGAATCTGAGCATTTAAAAAAAAAAGAAGCTCATTTCCCAAGTTAAAACATTAAGGGATTATCCAACGTACCCCCTTCATCAGAGATTGTGGAAATAATGTGAGTTGGAACTCGGACTTTTCGACTCTTAATTGCAGAGTTGAGGTCCTCAGGGATTGTGGAGGAGTAAACTACTTCACTGCTGTAGTCTTCCCTTCTCCAACATAGCATTTGTTAAGCCCACTATAAGATCGGAACTAGAGACTTGTTTGAAAGCATCAGTAGTTAGTCACATTGATGAAGACAGATAGTACTAGCACCAGTCCTTAATATAAAACATATTTACCTAATTTGATTAGATTAAGGAAGTTAGTTAATATGATATGTATTTTCTAAAACACCCAAATCATCTCCTTTAATTCCCTCATTCCCCCTCCTCCTTGATTATTGTTGAGAGAGCATCAATAGGAGTAAATTAGGAAAAGATTGATAAATATGAAAACTATGTCTTATATTTAAGACCAATATCAACTCTTCAAATGTATTTTACTGTTTTATACTAAAAACCGGAAGAGTATGAGATACCGAGTCCAACATTGAGTAGAATGAGATACTGAATGAGGTATTTAATTAAATGGATTAGTTCTTTCATCTCAATAGCTAGCTTTCGAGGTAAGGTTCCTCATCCTACTTAGGTAACATTTATAAGTATCAAGAGCCCAATTATCAATGGTTCTGATAAATAAAATCTCATGAAACAGGCAAACTAACCAATTTCTCAAATGTTTCCTTTATTGAATCTTTGAAAAGCTTCATACGCAGTGGAAACAACAGCTCCTGCTTCCCCTTAGTGCTTGATTCTTTGCTTTAGCTCCCCTGATTTGTACATGCAAGTTCCGTTATTGACTACTAGTATTAGAAATTCTCTTTAATCGATACTTATTAGTCAAAGATGATGCATCAGTGAAATATATATACGACATGACCAAAATTGTACTTTTGATTTGAAGATTTGTGCACATCTTCCATTGACCTTTGGTCACTCTCCCTTGTTTTAGGGCTTCCACTAGGGAATACTCATCACGCCCACCAATTTCTCCAAGTGCAACAATCATTTTAACCTCTCGTTTCAAACAAATCAACACTGGTCATTGACAATAAACAGAAATTCCCTGTTATTCTAATTCGCTATTCATCAGGTTAAAGTTACTATACTCTTATAGTCTTATTTATAAGTCACTTCTAATATATTTCACTGTAGCTTTAAAATTTAATAAACTTTCCAACTTTATCCTTATTTAACTTACACTATAATCCATAAGAACAAAGTCTGCATAATAATAAATGAATGGTAAAATTATACATTTATATGAAAAATTTAATGATGTAACTTATAAATAGGACAAAAAATCATTGTTTCTTTTTCTGCCTTATAAATAGGATCAAAGGAATATGTGCTATGCAATTTTCCAAGACAAAAAAACAATTTACCTGTGGAATGTTGTTAAATCTTAATACATGATAAGAAAGTGTGGAACCAGGGAAAGCATCCCCTCCAATGGCAATGCCTATAACAAAAACACACTTCACATAAGCATATAAAAAAATGCAAAAGGCTAAAACCAAAAAAAAAAAAAAAAAATCCCCACCAGTACCTTCATAAATTCCATCAGTTACATGTGAAATTGTGTTGCATAATTCATTTGACATCCCACCCTATATATAGTTCATTAAGGATATCTTCTCTGAGAATCATCATTGTGTAGATTACAAAATGCAAATAAATGAAGCTCATGCTCACTGATGAATAGCAACTTAGTGTCTGTTTGGTATGAGAGAAATGGAGGGGAGGAAAAGATTTAATGAATTTGATTTAGAAAAATTGGAGAAGTGATGTTTCTTATTACTTTTTTATTTTATATCTTCTCTTTACCATTCATACCTATTCTTTGAGACCCAACCACATATCACAGGTACGGTCGCTATGAAAACAGAAGAAAACTGCTATGAAAGGTACCTCAGACTTCAATTATACAAGTGAACTACCAAGAAAAATGAATAAACTACATACAGATTTTAGAAACAAAACCAACAGATCCAGGTCTGTACAGCTTGCATTCAATACTATTGTCAATTGTTCCAGCTGTGTCACCTATCTTAAAAGCACCAGCTTAAATAACTCCAACAGTGGCAGCAGGGCCAGTAACAACCTACCACGTCATCAAGACTAAAATTAATTTTGCAAGCAATTAAAAAAGGGTAAAGTAGCATCCAGCATCCTGATATTATTTTCTAGTAGTATCCAGCACTCTGATGTTATTTCTCAGTAGCATCCAGCACCCTAATCTTATTTATGGTGCATCCAACACACTGATATTATTTTTTAGTTACATCCAACACCCTAATCTTATTTATGGCTTAGGGTGTTGAATACACCATAAATAACATTAGGGTGCTCGAAGCACAAGAAAAATAACACCAAGGTGCTAGATTTATTATAAATAAGATTACGGTACCAGATGCAATTGGTTGGACGTTACTTTACCCTTCAGAAACAAAGTTTTCTGAGATCAATAACTTTTGCTATTTAACTGAGGTAACTTTTTTTTTATTTCTTCTGTCACCTAATTGTTTTCTCGAGCAAAAGCGATCAATTGCTTAGTGTCTGCCTCAGGAACACCTTGAGCAATAATGACGACAACTCTAATAGTTGGCTGATTCAAGCAACAAGATCATTCTCTTTCATTGTCCTCTGTGATTAAATTAGACAAACAAAAATTAACAAAATTAATGAATTAATGAATGCTAACCTTCTATATGATGCGAAATCGATGAAGACATCAGCAGTGGGATGTGCAGCACAAGCTGCTTCAATGCTGCAAAACAAGGACAAACATAACATTAACAAAACAATTACTAATAAGGAACTAAACACAAACACCAACCTATCAAAAATATAATGAAGTCCCACATTGATTAATTAAAGCAGAGATTAAATGTATATAATGTGAACAGGGGAAATCCCATCAAGTAGTTTAAGTTATTTTGATTACTACCTCGCATGCACAGAGATGACAACCTCGTCCTGACCAAAAAAGAGCTTCTGATGGTGTTTCCCTTCCTGTGAATATTACCATATGGTAGCTTTTATAAGTTCATTTCTATAAGTGATTCTCTTCTTATTTGCTATTCTTTTGTGAGAAGAATGGTTGTGCATGCATAAAAGATTTGACTGAAACAACCTAGAAAAAACAATAATGGGATATCAACTTCTTCATGAAATTAACAAATAAAATAAAATATTACATTGGAAACATTTCTTTAAATGCAGAGGAGTTAGTTAGGGGATTATTTTGCTCCTAGAAGCAAGACATTTATCCACTTTGCCTTACACATTTATAATTATCGCGCGTATTAAAAGAAATGTTGAGACAAAAAAAAAAGTATTACAAAGATAAGAATTGCGTTTTTATAATTTTTATTGGGTGGTTTTTCTCCCTCGTGGCCGGGATTTTTGGATAAAAAAAAATCTCTGAAATGTTGCATAATTATTCAACTGTATTTCAACACTTCAACGATGCATCTCAAAAGAAACCTTTTTCAGATATACCATTGTTTTACCTTGCCTGTCTTCCTATGGCTACTTGGTGGATAATCAATTATCAAGCTTCAACATTTTTCCTAGTCTTTAATGGTTTTATTATGATCACCCACTCCCACTCACATAACGTACTCTGTACCTCCTCTTCACTCTTTCACATAATGGATTAGATAGAAGAATGTGGACCTATGTTATATTATATACTATAAAGGTAAAAGGAGGGAATATTATAATTTGAAGATAAGGAGTTGCTGACAAAAAAAATAAAAGAGGGAGGATGAGGAAATCACTCATTTAATTCTTTGTTTCTTTTAAAAAAAAGTGGGGCAGCAAGTGCTCGACTCCTTAATTAAGCATTGTATAAAAGGGTGGGATAGAAACACCCACTGGATCATGAAAAATTAACTCAACGCCTCTACTTTTGGTGGTAGGGCCCATATTATGGTTTTGAATTTAAAAAAAAAATAATGGCGTAAAGTTGACCGATTTGATCTTAAGTTAATCTCAATCTTATTCATTTATTCTTGACCTATTGTCTTATACAGTTTAAAGACGGATTCCATTTCTAGCCCCTAATGATACTGTTTATTATAGGCATACTTTCGCTCTTATCTTTCAATTTATTTTCCTTTAATAATGAAATGGAATGTATTACTATTATATGCCCTTAAAGAATGACTAAATGAGCAACAAAAACAAGAATGTCAAATCTTATGCTGATATTTGTTGGTAAAACCTAATATATTACATAAGAATTTACAAAAAAAAAAATGTATTATTTATTAGTCATGAAAAGTTAGTTTGTCTCAATCCCTGTATAAAGCATTTTTACTATTTCAATTGAAGGGCTTTTGACCTTTCATATTTAAATTAATAAAATCAAGTCTTTATCTTTCAATTTCTTCTCCTCTCTCTTTTTTTTAATTACCAATTCGTACCTTAAAGCGTGACTAAATAAGCAAGAAATGAGCCATTTTTACGGGTGAACAAGATTAAGAACATTTTGCATGCGTTATTGGCGAAATATAACATGGCATTTTTAATTAATGATAATTAATATGTTTGTGTGTTGCTATCGATACTTGTTTTAACAATGATGATATTTGTTTTTTTTTTTGGACAAATCAATGATGATATAATGAGTCTGTGTGTTTTGCAATGAGGAATCTTTTTCAATGAAATTGTACATTTATTATACGAGTATTTTAATTAGATAAGTTGATAATAAAAAAAACCATCCAATTCTAGTAATAGGGGTGTTTAAATTCCGGGACGGGACCGGGATCACCCATTCCCGATTCCCGTCCAGGGGGTAGCCGGGAATGGGAAATCATTCCCGGTCCCGGGAAATTCCCGGTATAACTGGGACTGGGAATTCTAGGAACCGTGATCAGGAATTCTCGGTTTTAATAATATAATTATATTAGTTAAATTTTTTATAATCTAGTGTTTGAAGTGATTATTTAACACCTAATAAGGACATAAAAATCACACAAATTGAGCTAGAATTGAAGAATAATATATTATTATTATTATTATTATTATTATTATTATTATTATTATCATCATCATCATCATCATATTCATCATTTTTGTTATTATCTTTATATACTATATAATTAAGATTAGTATCATAATATATACGATTTAACTCTAACTAAATATGTAATATACATTTTATCAAATGATAACTTAATTTATGGGGTAAAAAATACAAATATAAAAGAATAACTTATTTTTTAAAGAAAAAAAAATGGGACCGGGAATTCCCGGGATCACAAGGTGTGATCCCGGTCCTGGCCAGGACGGGAAATTCCTGGGATAAAATGTCCGGGATCGGGTCAGAATAACCGGGACTGGGACACTTTGAACACCCCTATCTAATAATAACGAAAAGGAAGGAGTTTCCAATTTGAGCCCTTAAAGCATATAGGTAAATGTTTGTCCAACAAAAAAAAAGCATATAGGTAAATGTGCAACAAATGAGCTGTATTTTAATACTCCCTCTGGTTGTTAATGTATGATCTAATTGGGAGAGTTGATCTTAGTACTAAATGTAAAATCTATTTTTCATATTTGTCGATCTTTTTCTTAATTTATCCTTATTAATGTTTCTTTAATAATAATCAAATAGAAGAGAAAAGGATGGAATTGAGAAAGATGATTAGGGTATATTCAAGAAAAAAAAAACATGTCACAATAACTAACTTTCTTTATTTTATCAAATTAAGTAAATAGATCTTATATTAAGGATCGAAGTACTTTGTTTTATAGTTACCATTTGTTTTAGGAGAATCATTTCACAGCTTATTTATACGAAAGGAGATCCAATTTTTCACAAAATTATTGACATTAAACATAAAAGTAGCTGCCTTGTTAAAATTTTCATTAGCTTTTATTATTGTTTCAACTTTCAACTCCTGACAAGAGCGCCTTCATATTTTGCCTGATGCGAAGATTCATTTTTAAGCATGGATATTTTGTTATCAACTCCATTTTTTTCCAAAAAAAAAAAAAAGTCACTTATTGTAGTATAACGCCTTGACAAAAAGTTTTACTGCAGTTGCTTGATCCATTAAAAAAAGGACGATTTAAAATCTTTTAAGGTAATGTAGTCTTAACCTATCCAAGGTGCTTTTTTTTTTTTTTTTTTTGTTCAAAATCCAAGGTGCATTTAGAATCACATTAAAGTGGGCTTAGAGCCATGTTTTGACAAAGATTGCTTCTATGTAAACCACGTTTTGGCACTTATTAACGTGAACATACACTATGCCTCTTTTATGTGTATCCTTGTATAGGTTAGTAACAAAAAAATCAAAAAAGACATTTGACATGATATATAGAGTGGTGAGAGACCTACTTGATATGCAGGTCCTGACATTTTCTCTCTCTCTCTTTCTTCAATAAACCATTAAGTTGTTGTCAAGGATTGGGACTAGTTTTGAAAGGGATTTGGAAAGGATAAAAACACAATCATCTTAGTTATAGATCTAATTGTTTCATTTTGTATGAGCATGACCTTCAATGCTTTTGAGCTAACTTCTCACAAAAATCATTATTATCTGTAAGTACCTATCTCTGTCCTTCTATATCTAATTAACTGTCGTCTCCAACTATAATTTCCAACTGCATATTTCATGACACTTGAATATTCCCCTTGCAAAATTGTACTAGCTAGATAGACAATTATGGGCCAGGTTTTGAGCCATATTATCAATCCTTCGAAAGTATCAAAGGGAAAATCACTATGAAGTCTCAATGGAGGAATGTAACTACAAAAAAGTCTCACAATAAGTGAATAATATAACATCCTCATTTTTTTTATTTTCATAATATAATGATAAATTAGAATTAATTAATTAAAATATTATATATATATATATATATATTAAAAAAAAGAAGGGAAGGGGGACAAACCACCGAAAGCATTCGGTGTAAAAGAACATAATCATTGTCCTAAAAAAAAAGAAAAGAAAAGAAAAGGTAATGATTATGTTTTTTTTAAAAATTAATTAATTAATTAATAAAAAGTGGCGCCAAACTAATGAGGAGGGGTATGATAAATACCCCGTCAATCACCACTTCATGCCTGGCGTGAAGTCTTCAAGAAGGCGGAGTTTGAGGTTCTGACAAGAGTAATTTTAGTTCTTCGGAGATCAATAAGGTACTCATTCTCTTTTGATCACAAAACTCTTTTTATGAAATATGTTCCAAATAATTTTCTTTCTTATGATAATGATTTCTTACTGATTAGAGAATAATCTAGAATTAGAATTTTGGGCAAACGATGAATAAAATGAGCAAAAAGACTCTCAATGCCTTTATTTTAAATTGTTATATGTAATCTTCATCAAATCCCATACAAGATGCCGAACAATCCCTCCAAGATTATATTTAAATTTTCCCCCCATTTTATATCAGCAATTCAGCAGCTAGGAAATTAGTTTCAGTGTAGGGAGACGGTGATTTTCGTATTTTTAGACTAAACTGTTATTTTAAAACTTCAGGGTAATTTTTCGTAAATTCTGCTGATATATTCCTCAGTGAAGGACGGTGATTTTCTTATTTTTGGATCAAACTGGAGTTTTAGAAATTTGGGGCCTTTTTCTGTAATATTATCCCCTACTTTCAATAAAAGCATACAGCAGAAATTACAGAAAATTACCCCGAATTTCTAAAACTCCAGTTTGATCCAAAAATCCGAAAATCACCGTGGTGAGGAATATATCAGCAGAATTTACGACAAATTACCCTGAAATTTTAAAATAACAGTTTAATCTAAAAATACGAAAATCACCGTCTCCCTGCACTGAAACTAATTTCCTAGCTGCTGAATTGCTGATATAAAATGGGGGGAAAATCTAAATATAATTTTGGAGGGATTGTTCGGCATCTTGTATGAGATTTGATGAAGATTACATATAACAATTTAAAATAAAGGCATTGAGAGTCTTTTTGCTCATTTTATCCATCGTTTGCCCAAAATTCTAATTCTAGATTATTCTCTAATCAGTAAGAAATCACTATCATAAGAAAGATAAAATTATTTGGAACATATTTCATAAAAAGAGTTTTGTGATCAAAAGAGAATTTGAGTACCTTATTGATCTCCGAAAAACTAAAATTACTCCTGCCAGAACCTCACTCTCCGCCTTCCTGAAGACTTCACGCCAGGCGTGAAGTGGTGATTGACGGGGGTATTTATCATACCCCTCCTCATTCAATTGGCGCCAAACTTGACGCCACTTTTTATTAATTAATTAATTAAATTTTAAAAAAAACATAATCATTACCTTTTCTTTTTCTTTTCTTTTCTTTTCTTTTTTTTTAGGACAATGATTATACCCTTTTCCACCGAATGCTTTCGGTGGTCTGTCCCCCTTCCCTTTTTTTTTTTAATATATATATATATATATATAATATTTTAATTAATTAATTCTAATTTATCATTATATTATGAAAATAAAAAAAATGAGGATGTTACAAATAACATGCAATGACAAGTTCTAATACAAGAAATGAATAGATATATACTGCCCACTTGTTATTCGGAATTTTTGATGATTATATTCATTCCTTAGGACTTCATAGTGATTTCCCCAAATATAAATAGCCCCATGAACCGACCTGTAGTCAACTGTGTGGAGAACACAAAATCTTGGTGCGAGTGCTCTTTGCATTCTTGTGATATGCTCATTGATTATTGACACTTGAAAGGTCCAACCAAAGCAAGGGCTTCCTTAAGAGCCAGCAAGAGATGGTGTGGATGATCCTCAAAACAAGCAGCTACACCATGTTGGGATTGCATGGCTCTCAATGCTCTTCCTACAATCTGAGCAGAAGTTATTTACACAATCAGTAGCTATATTTTACGTTAGCTGAACAGGGTTTGGCCACAAAGAGAGTTTGGAGTTTATAATTACAGTCTAATAATAGGTCAGACTTGAACAAACGTTTAAATCAAACGCCAAGCTTAGGCATATGTTTCACCAGCCAACTTGGCTTGATCCAATTTCCACACTCTTTTGCTGAAGAAGGGTTTGAAGATGAATAAATGAACTATTCTCTGGTCCTTGAATTGTCATAATATCAATATCAATTTAATATAAAAAACCAGTGTAATGAGCCATAACGTTCATAAGTCATAGTATAACTCATTTCGCATTTTGTGCAAAAGTGTGGGATCAACTCTAGTTTGGTTAAGTCAAAGAAAACTAGTGGATGCACGAGTAAGTTCTTGAAAATACAGTCTCATAGTTTTGTCAATTCGACATCTCTTTCAGAAACTAAAGCCAAATGGACCGAGAATTCAGTGAACACAATGTTAGTTTAATCAATAGAAAAATATAAAATGAATGATGAAATATTAGGCAGACACTGTAAATGACCAACCTTACGTGCATAGCCCCCATAAGCTACACCGCCAATTAAAGCATGGGATGAATCAGCTGATCCTGTTCTTGAGGTTTCATAATCTGAATTCTCTAGGAAAAATTTAGGGGATAAAATGAATTATATGATGGTAGAAAGGGAGCAACAGAAAAAGTGAAGGCCACACAAGTGACAATATTACCAGTAACAATGGTTGTTTGGAAAAGCCCTTCTTTCTTCAACCCATCTATGGTGTGAGCATTAGTTCCACCAGCCAGTTGAAGAAAGCCTGGCATTAACAATTAAGTTCTCTATTAAATATATGACATGTGAAGGAAACTTTTTGAAAGACTAGTCATGTCATGCAGAGATATTAAGAAATGCCCTTTTGCCATGTTTATATTGGTGATCACCAAAGCAAATGTAAAAATAATGCCAAGTCTTGTGCATAAAGAAGCTCAGCATGTTCATTATGAGAATTTTCATACAAACCAGGAGGTCTGTCTCTTGCATTAGCCATTTGAACAGCAAAGGCAATAGTCTCCTTAGTTGCTCCTCTCCCAATATCACCACTCATGGGACGGCCATCCAACTTAGGTTTTAAAAAGGAAAAGAGAAATTGAAAAACTTTGGCTTATGATAGTTTGAAGTTGTTCATACTGTTAGTGTTTTGGGAACAACTTAGCAAGGGCATACCTGCCATAAGTTGCAGCTTTGAAGATTGGGTTTCATGGTAGAAAATATTTCATTCATTGTGGATATGGTTGAGTCCCCACCATTTGGCAAGCTAACCTAGAAACCCAGAGGCTAAGAGATTATTTAAAACCATTATTTAGATCCTTCAAATATTAGAAGAGGCTGGAGGTTATGCTTACTGCTATTAGCTTCATATTTTTAAATGAATCTCCCAGAGCAGTCCATAGTTCCCTGAAGGTTGTAGCCTGCCTGTAGAAGGGTCATGAACCAGAAGAGGGAATATGATTAGTTTGGCTTGAATTCTGAAACATAATAAAAATGACCTCTTGAAATTTGCAGTTTCTTCTATATGAAGATATTATACTGTAATGCTGTACTGTTCTCATGAAGAAACACTTCAACTCAAAAGTTTTTGTTCTTTAAGTGAAGACCATAATTATTTTATTGTAATCGCTAAAAGGTTATAATAAAGCGCATTGGACTTTTATGTTTGGATAAAGCACTGGCTTACTGGTCTACCCTCCCTTATGCTACATCTTAACATTAATTAAGAGGATGGGAATAAAAAATAACTGAATCACTATCCAAAAACCATGTCAACTCAAAAGATTAACCTATTAATGTATTCAGTAAAGGCATATAAACATTTTTACTATTATCTCTAACAAAGCCAATCCCTCGTACTTAGCGAAATGAAGAGAGAGTAAGAAAGGTTGGTATTTAGGAAATGATCACATTCCATGTATAATCAAATTGAGATGGTGCCCAGATTAACTAGAAAGTAAAAGTTTCAACAAAACCATCACTAAAAATTATTACCCTAAAGATTAAAAGCAGCTTCCTGAAAAATGTAATGTTATCGACTTGATCAGTGAAATTACCTTCCACTTGTATGTATTTCTATAGCATCGACATCATCTCTCATCATGAGATCAGCAGTTGTAGTAGCATCTCTTATGTATGTTACCTCTCCTGGATCAATATGACAAATGGATAATGTGAAGATATGAACAAAAATCATGCCAATCATCAGTAAGCACGCCTGAAATGAATTAATGAAGTTTTGAACTCAAAATCATAAATGGACAAAGAAATCCCACTTATTTTATCATAGGGGCAAACTGGAAAACAGCGACCACAACCATAGCAGCGTTCAGTTATAACTCCATCCTGCATGATTGTTACAACAGAACATTTCAGAACCCAAGTGAACTTTTTTGTTTTGAGAGAGAGAGAGAGTGACAAACTTTTCTGTATTGAATTAAATAATGTGTTTTAAAAAAAAAAAAAAATCATACTCTTGGCATTTGAACATCAAAAGAACTTGCTAGTGCTGTATTCTCCTGGAATGATATTGCATTAGCAGGGCAAACATTTACACAGGGCCTTGAACAGTCTGCTGGACAGTCTTCTGGATCAAATTCTGTAGAGAAGGCATTGCAGACATCCTTTATATATTGCTAGCAAGTGATAGAAACTATGCATTAGTATCTTAGGTTTGGTGGTTCATTTTTCATTTGAGGAACGCTTTTAAATATAGAGGTCATAAAATATAATCATGCTCTGATAAACAATTGCATAACTTATCAATATATTATATGCGCACGGCTCTAATGCCATGGTTATGGATAAACGAGAAATTCAAATTTACATTTCAAAAATCAATCTGCCAGAAGATCAATGTTGGAATGAAGAATAGCCACCCTTCTCATACTTTGCAAGTAGACAAATTCAGCTCAGGAATTGTCCAAACTTTATCACATGTCAGAAATTTGCACGCTAATATCTAATTCAAAGTTTTCTTAGAATAATGTTTTATTTCAAATAGTGTACAAGATCCTGTTTGAAAAGTTTCACATATTTTTATGTTCAATGCTTATCACCGATTGCCTAATTCAGACACCAAATGTCATCAAATCCATAGTAATATGAGAAGAGCATAATGATTTATTATGTGCATGTAGATTGTTTAGCATTGTTCCAATCTTTGTTATATAAGACTGAGGTTGAACTTTCAACAGTGGAATTAGAAGGTGAAACTATAATATATTAGTCATATGGGGGATTACATGCTTCGTCTAAGACATTCAATAGGACTCTTGTATGGAAAAAGTTAGAACACTTGAGTGTCACATTAAAGTTTCAAAGATATCCAAACTACCCTGAAGCACATATATACAGTTCAAGCTAATAAGTTCCCTTACCAGCCTTACGAAAGTGAAGATCTTTATCATCATTGACACTAATCATCAGCCATGGCCTCCGAAGGTTTATAATGTCTCTTGCAATCTCAATTCCTTCGTTCACTGCATTGACCACCGAAGCTTCAGCAGCACAGTCAATGCAGTCAACTGCAACCATATAATTCAAATCAATTAAATTCATACTAAGTAATGGTGAAAAGTAAAACACAGTAGATATTAAATAGACATCCTAATACTTTTTGTATCTAAAATCTTATCTATAAATAACGTAATACTGATTTTTATACATAGGTTTTTTCAAATGCCTCATAGATTTTTGATCAAAAAAAAAAGCCTCATAGATTACATCCAACAATCGCTACTTCCACAAACAAGCAGATGAAACATCAATATGTTCAATCTCCAAAAAAAGAAAACGGAAAATTGCATCCAGGTCCCAAGGAAGGAAAAAAAAAAAATCATAACAAGTCCCTTGAAATTTTCAAATTGTATTGAAGTCTTATGAGACTTGGGTTAGATTAATTCAAATTGAGAAAAGAACCTTTACTCTTGTTAACCTGAGCAACCAATGACAAGTCAAGGTGCCACAATGACAAGTCCTCAAGTCATTGGTGGCACCTTGACTTGTTATTAGTTACCCAATAACTTGTCATTTTGACACCCTGCTTTATTATTGGTCACTCAATGACTCGTCAATGGCTGCTCAAATTAACAAGGGCAAAGTTGTTTTTTCTTAGTTCAGGTACCATGGAACTTCAATACAAATTGATGATTTTAAGAGACCTACTTGTGATTTTTTCTCTTTACCGGGACTTGTATGTAATTCCCCCATAAAAATATACTACAAATTTCTTACCTCCAGCAAGAGCGTAAACCAGGCTGAGATTCCTGATATCAACAACATCCTAAAAAAGAAGTTAGGTTTTAACAAATAGAGACTAAAGTGTAAGAGCTAGAAGGGGGGAATCATAAAATTGAGCTTTAGTTTCACACCTCAAAGCTCGCTCCGCAAATGAGCTTGACCCAGTTGCCTCTCTTGAGAGATTCAAGTGGAGAAGATGACATAGAAGGAAGCCCAACATTGTTCACAGTGCTTTTAACATTTTGAAGACATTTCTTGCTTCTCGAATCCACTTTCGCTGCGATAGAATAATACAATACGCTGTTAGGGAGAGGAGAGAGTGAAATAATAAGAAGATAGATGAAGAACAACCTGGAGTCGAAGTTGAAATTTGTGTATTGCAGAAGATTCTCAGAGCCATCACGGCGAAAAAGAAGCTGAAGTCGCCTGAGTCTGAAAGCTTCGCATTGAGTTAACGGATAAACAGAATTTAGCGGGTAATAAACTACCATCTTACAATGCCCTCCCCCGTTTTATTGGGCCAGAAATGCTTGTCCCAGTCAATTTTTTTTTTGCCCTTTTACAATGGGATTGATTCGCTTCAACATGGGCCAACATTTTGGGATGGACCTTCAGGACCAGCCCAACTTCTTAATATAAATACTTTTATCTCTGCTGCTGAATAAAACCCCTTTTTTATACCAACAAAGGTTTATTAAGTTACTAAAGGAGTTAGTTTATAACTATAAGGTTATAAGTTCAAATTATACCGATGTGATAGTTTTATTGGTGGGTAATCTGTAAGTATTTCTGTAGGTGCTTTTTGAACCTAGAGGCATACCGTGACCTTAATGAGCCTCGAAAACCAATTCACCTAAAAATTTTTGTTACAAAAAAAAGAACCCTTTTTAATCGAAAAAAATAAGAATATTTTTTTTTGTTGGTGGGCAAATCTATAAGTAACTTTTTAAGTATTGTTTGAATCTTGAGGCATGTTCTGATCATGATGAACTTAAGACGCAACTCATCTAAACTTTTTTGTACAAAAAAAAAAAAAAAACCATTTGACCATTTGGTAGATTAAGAGATTTAATTAAAGCTAGTTAATAATCTTAATCCTTCCAAAAATCACACTCCTCTAGTGCTTAATGTAGGACATAATTGGGGATGGAGTTGATTTTGATAATAAATAAAAGATCTATCTCCCATATTTTACATTAAAGGCATGAGAAGTTATTACCATTTTTTTAATATACTTCAATTTTATTAAAAAGGTGAGATAATAGTATATTCTATTTTCCAGAAAACTATCACATTAATTACATAGGATTATAGTTGGTTGGGTTCGTCTGAACCAGCTAACACAAAACACCTCCTTAATTAAATCTTTCTTAAGCACCATAAGGTTGTGAGGGCCTCTATAACCAAGATGAGTGGACCAGGTCATTCTCTTGATTGGAGGTTAATTTTGGGAAAAAAAAAAAAAGAGTACATTTGATGATGGATATAATAATAGTAGTTAGGTTTAACAGAAGGTTAATCCTTAACAATGTGACCAACCATGAATAGGATATATATGTATGCAAAAATATGTTATACTTATCTCAGCTAATCAATTCTTTATTTGAATTTAGAAATTTTTTATCTAAACTTGTGAATGGCCTGAACTTGAGAATTATTTATCTCAACTTATCAATTCCTTATCTCAATTGGTCAATTCTTTATCTAAACTTGTAAATGGCCTGAGCGTAAAGGAATTTTTTACTTAAATGAAAATTGCAAATTCTTTATCTTAACTTGTCAATTTCTCATCAGAACATAGAAATTCTTTATCTAAATTAGTGAATGATGTGAGAGGATATGTGAATTTTTTATTTAAACGAAAGTTGCGAATTTCTTAATTCAACTTGTCAATTCCTCATATGAATTTATAAATTCCTTATCTCAATTTGTCAATCACTTCTCTAAACTTGGGAATTCCTTATGTAAACTAGTGAATGGTCTAAGAAAGTAAGTGAATTTTTTACTTAAAAAATAAAAATTGCGAATTCCTTTTATGGACTTACGAATTCTTTATCTCAATGTGTTAATTCCTTATTTGAATTTGTTAGTAGACTTGGTTAAATATTAAATGTTACTATATATATATATTTTTGGGAGAATTAAATTCAGGTCCCGTCCAAGAAAAGAAAATAAAAAAATAGTCTCGTTAACAACTTCAAAAGTGCTATTAACAACTCGATAGAATCAATTTTTCATTTTCTTCTCTTAAACGAGACCTTATTATAATTCTCCTTTTTTTTTTTTTGCACTACTTATGTTGGGATGCATTGGTGGCCCAATGATTATACACCTTTTGGTACTACCAAAGTGGGGGGTGTTTTGAACCCCATTCCCACCACTTTGGAAATGTTCTCAAGAGGGAGGGAATATTACTTAGCTAGTGGAGGTATTTATTTATTTTAATAAAACAAATGGCAAGAGCAAATTGATCCATTCCTATAAATTTGATAAATTCTAGTTCAGACATTAGTATTGCGGTCAGAATATACAAGTTCAAATCTGTTATAAAAGTATATGTGATAAGAGAGAAGATTGATAGAATCCAGATAAAGGATTATAGAATTTCTAGAGAGAAGTTAGAGAGAAGTTCAACTGAAACAATCGATTACAGCCCTTTATATAGAGTCAGAAATCTAACCCTAGTTGTCTGACCATGGTTATATTTAACTCTGGTTACATGACCATGGTTACTTTATATCTTCTTTATGTCCTTGTCTTCTTTTGCTTTTGCTTTGTGTCATGTCTTCTTTTCTTCTTTATGTCAAGTTGACTGGAAGATTAATATGAGTCAATGGACATCCACATATTTAATATTCATAACACTCCCCCTTGGATGTCCATTATGAATGTGCCTCATTAAAAACTTTAATTAGGAAAAACCCAATGGGATAAAAAACTAGCCAAAGAAAAGAGTACATCATTCATTGATACACCGTCGAGTGCTGCCTCATTAAAAACCTTTCTAGAAAAACCCAGTAGGATAAAACCTAGATAAGGGAAAAAGAGTACAGCGTGTATCGACTCCCCCTCTTGATAATATCAGTTGAAATCTTTGAATCTCTGAAGGCCAATATCATGAACAAGTTTTTCAAAGATTGTACCTGGGAGTGACTTGGTGAATAAATCTGCTAGATTTTCACTTGAACTGATTTGCTGGATATCTATTTCACCATCCTTTTGAAGGTCACGAGTGAAGAAGAATTTTGGTGAAATATGCTTTGTTCTATCGCCTTTGATATAGCCTTCTTTAAGTTGAGCGATACATGCAGTATTATCCTCATATAGGATTGTTGGGATCATTTTTCCGGAAGATAAATGACAAGTTGTACGTATATGATGTATCACTGACCTCAACCACATACATTCTCGACTTGCTTCATGTATTACTAGAATTTCTGCATGATTAGATGATGTGGCTGATATAGTCTGTTTCATAGATCGCCATGAAATAGCTGCACCTCCACATGTAAATAGATAGCCCGTTTGTGATTTACCATTATGTGGATCAGACAAAAATCCGGCATCTGCATAACCAACCAGTTCATGCTTGGATACATTTGAGTAGTATAACCCCATGTCTGTAGTACCTCTGAGATAACGAAGAATATGCTTTATTCCATTCCAATGCCTTCGTGTTGGTGAAGAACTATATCTTGCTAATAAAGTAACAGCAAATGATATATCAGGACGTGTGTGATTAGCAAGATACATTAGTGCTCCAATAGCACTAAGTTATGGTATTTTTGGACCAAGTAGTTCTTCATCACCTTCTTCACTGATTTCTCGGGGTCGGAATGGGTCTTTATCTACTTTCAAAGATCTTACAATCATTGGGGTACATAATGGATGAGATTTATCCATGTAAAATCGCTCTAGGACCTTCTTTGTATAAGTTTCTTGATATACAAAGATCCCTTTCTTGAAGTACTCGATTTGTAATCCAAGACAGAATTTTGTTCTTCCCAAGTCCTTCATCTCAAATTCTTTCTTGAAACAATTAATTGCCTTTTGAAGCTCTTCAGGAGTTCCAATAATGTTGATATCATTAACATAAACAGCAATTATAGCAAATTCACTATTAGATCTTTTCATAAAGATGCATGGACATATCGGATCATTTTTGTATTCTTCTTTCAACAAATATTCATTAAGACGATTATACCACATGCGCCCTGATTGCTACAGGCCATACAGGGACTTATTTAATTTAACTGAGTATTGTTCTTGAGAACTTGAATTGGATGCTTCTGACATCTTAAGTCCTTCAGGGACTTTCATATAAATATCACTATCAAGTGATCCATATAAATAGGCAGTCACAACATCCATTAGATGTAAATCAAGTCTTGCATCTACTGCTAGACTGATTAAATAACGAAAAGTAGTCGCATCCACTACTGGTGAATACGTTTCTTCAAAATCAATGCCAGGTCTTTGTGTAAAACCTTGGGCTACTAGATGTGCCTTATATCTAGTTATTTTGCCCTTTTCATTTCTTTTTCGTACAAAGACCCATTTGCATCCAACTGGTTTTACATCTTCAGGTGTAAGGACTACAGGTCCAAATACTTTTCGTTTTGCCAATGATTTTAATTCTGCATTAATGGCATCTTTCCATAAAGGCCAATCTTTTCTTTGTTGGCTCTCACTAATGGATTTTGGCTCATGATCCTCATTATCATTCATTACATCATATGCCATATGATAAGCAAAGATGTCATCAACATTGACTTTATTTCTATCCCATCGGATTCCATTCATAACATAATTTATTGAGATCTCATTATTTTCACATATATCAGGTACCTGGATCTCTTCTAGGACTACAATGTTCTCTTCTGGAGATAATATCTCTTCAGGAGATGACTCTTCTGGAGCTACTAATTTTTCTTCATTATCCTCAACCTGACCATCTATATTCTTTACTCCTTTTCTTTTTCGAGGATTTTTATTTTTGGAATCGATGGGCCTGCCACGCTTCAGGCGTGCTTTGGATTCATTCATAGTAGGTTGTCCTTCAGGGACATCAATTTTAATAGGAGCATTTGCAGCTGGGATATGTGACTTTGTCACTTTCTTTGGGTCAGTAAATGCTTCTGGTATTTGATTAGCTAAATTCTGTAAATGAATTATCTTTTGAACTTCAAGTTCACATTGTTTTGTACGAGGATCAAAATGAGCCAATGATAATTCATTCCAACTAATTTCTTTACCCAGCTGTTTGTTTTCTCCCCCTAATATTGGAAAAAATGATTCATTAAAATGACAATCGGCAAATCATGCCGTAAATAAATCTCTTGTTAATGGTTCTAACCATTTTATAATTGATGGAGATTCATACCCAACATATATTCCCATCTTTCTTTGAGGGCCCATCTTGGTGCGTTGTGATAGTGCTACAGACACATTTACCGCACACCCAAAAATTCTTATATGGGAAATATTAGGTTCCTGACAAAAAATCATTTGTAAGGGAGAAACCTTTAAATAACTTGTTGGCCTGATGCGAATTAACATTGCTGCATGCAAAATGGCATGGCCCCAAGCAGAAATTGGTAGATTAGATTTCATAAGTAAATGTCTTGCAATTAATTGCAACCTTTTAACCAATGATTCTGCAAGTCCATTTTGCGTATGAACATAAGCTACAGGATGTTCAACATCAATTCCAAGGGATATACAATATTCATTAAAAGCTTGTGATGTAAATTCACCAGCATTATCAAGACGTATTTTCTTGATAGGATAATCAGGGTAATGTGCTCTTAATCTAATCAATTGAGCAAGTAATCTCGCAAACGCCAGGTTGCGAGAAGATAATAAGCAAACATGCGACCATTTAGTTGATGCATCAATTAAAATCATATAGTACCTAAATGGTCCGCATGGTGGGTGTATTGGCCCACAAATATCTCCCTGTATCCGTTCTAGAAATGTGAGAGACTCACTTTCTATTTTGCTTGGTGAAGGGCGAATAATTAACTTTCCCTTGGAACATGCAGCACATGAAAAATCATGGGATTGTGGTATTTGTTTACACTTCAGGGTATGTCCACATGAATTCCCAATTATTTGTAGCATTATGATTGAACCGGGATGGCCTAACCGGTCATGCCAAACATTAAATTCATTAGTAAACTTCTGGTTTACATTATCAAACAGCTGGTTTGAATTGGCAAATTTCTGATTTGCATTATTGAACTTCTGGTTCTCAATAGTATGTGTTTCAATTGTGCTTATACATGTGTAATACAAACCAGAAGAAAAAATAGAAAAACTTTCTAATATGCATTTTCTACCAGCAACTATATTTGTAATGACAAGATATTCTTTATTATTTTGAGTTGTTGTTTCTAAATGATATCCATTTCTGCGGATATCTTTGAAACTCAGTAAGTTTCTTTTAGACTTGGTAGAATAAAATGCATTATCAATGCATAATTTTGTTCCTTTAGGTAACAAAATACTAGCTCTTCCGGAGCCTTCAATTAAATTTATACTACCAGATATAGTTTGAACATTGGCTTCTCGTATTACCAAGAAAGAAAAATATTTATCATGTCTGAGTATGGTGTGGGTTGTTGCACTATCAACGAGACATAAATCTTCAGGATTGATGCCAATAGGATTCATTCTTCATAAAAACATAAATAAAAATTAATACATATGATAGAAACAAACTTTAAATAAATATAACATTTCAAATTATATTAAGAAACCTGCAACATCCAAATAGTTATTATCTATATCGCCATACTCAGAATTCTTGCCCTGATCAACATGATTAACTTCAACATTTGATCTTTTACCAGTATTTTTAATTGATTCTTGGTAAAGATCAACTAGGTGCCTTGGTGTACGACAGGTACGAGAACAATGGCCCTTGCCACCACATCGATAGTATGGATTATCAGCATATTTGTTATGCCTACTGCTTTCCCCTTTTTGGTTCTTATCAGTCTTTTCCCACTTCTGGTAGGAATTTGAACCTCCATCATATCGACCACGGCCACGCCCATGGCTGTAGCCACGCCCACGTCCATGTCCTTGTCCACGTCCACGTCCACGGCCACGGCCACAATAAAATTCATTAGTTACTACATTCACTTCAGGGAATGGAGTTGAGCCTGTTGGACGGGATTCATGATTTTTTAACAAAAGCTCATTATTTTGTTCAGCCATAAGGAGACAAGAAATTAACTCAGAATATTTCTTGAAACCTTTTTCACGATATTGCTGCTGCAGGAGCAAATTGGATGCATGAAATGTGGAGAATGTCTTTTCTAACATATCATTATCAGTAACATTTTCTCCACATAATTTCAATTTAGAAGTAATTCTGAACATAGCTGAGTTATATTCGCTTATAGATTTAAAATCTTGCAAGCGTAAATGCATCCAATCAAAATGAGCTTTTGGAAGAATGACCATCTTCTGGTGATCATATCTTTCTTTCAAATTGTTCCAAAGGACAAGTGGGTCCATCACTGTCAAATATTCAGTTTTTAAATCTTCATGTAAGTGGTGGCGAAGAAAAATCATGGATTTGGCTTTATCTTGGTTGGATGCCTTATTCCCTTCTTTAATCGTGTCTTCCAGACTTTTGGTATTCAAGTGAATTTCCGCATCCAACTTCCAAGATAAATAATTTTTCCCGGTAATATCAAGAGCCACAATTTCAAGTTTTGCCATGTTTACCATTGTTCAAACTAATTAAAGAAATAAATGAAAATAATTAAAATATGAAATGTAAATATGCAATATAATAACTGTAAATTCATAAAGATAATAAATAATTCATAAGGCAAGATAAGAAAATTAAAACATGTATGGCTTCAGGCCATTTAATCTCATGACTTCAGGCCATGTATGGCTTCGGGCCATTTAATCTCAAGATGAGGAATTAACTATTATCTTCAGGATAAAAATTGTGCATGATTTCTGGCCGTACAATAAGATAAAAGATAAAAATATATATAGCTTCTGGCCATATAATAAGATGAAAAATGTATATAGCTTCTGGCTATATAATAAGAATAGATATGGCTCCTGGCTATATTATAAGAAATTAAAACATTATGACTTCTGGTCATAATTTTAAGAATAAGATGTGTATGGCTTCTGGCCATAATAACAGTAATAATAATAATATAAAAGAACTTGTAAATAATATATAAAAACAATAACGATATCTAATCTTAGCTATGGAACCCGATATTATATAACAATCGGTAAAAGCATCTCTCTAATTCCATATAGTGGCTCAGATTATCCCAGATCTATAAAATAAAACAAGGTATATATAATCATTAAAGAAACCATAAGAAGATCATACCTTCTTTTAGAGCTTCGTGCTGATAACGTGTTATAAAAGTATATGTGATAAGAGAGAAGATTGATAAAATCCAGATAAAGGATTATAAAATTTCTAGAGAGAAGTTCTCATTCAGTTCAACTGAAACAATCGATTACAGCCCTTTATATAGAGTCAGAAATCTAACCCTGGTTGTCTGACCATGGTTATATTTAACTCTGGTTACATGACCATGGTTACTTTATATCTTCTTTATGTCCTTGTCTTCTTTTGCTTTTGCTTTGTGTCATGTCTTCTTTTCTTCTTTATGTCAAGTTGACTAGAAAATTAATATGAGTCAATTTGACATCCACATATTTAATATTCATAACAAAATCAACTTTTTCTTTTTTAAGTTTTTTTTCAGAAATTTTCCCATTTCGTTCCCTCCATGTAGGTTTTCTCCGTAAAGGTTTTTACTTCTTCGTCCTTTTGCGAAAAAGCTACTTGTTACAATATCATGAATCTGAACGTGACCTCCAATGAAGAGCGTCCACGTGTCAGAAAATCTACTTTTTGGATGAAGCCTCAGCCACATAAGTCATGTGGCCACGTGGGTAATTTGAGACCAGTGACTCATATTATGCATAATTACTCAACCACCCTTCCGACACCTCTTTTGGGGCTGACTTCGTAGGATAAACAATGAATTCTTATTTCACTAGTCTCATTTTTTTAATCCAAAACTAAATAGTAATCAGTCTCATTATTTATACTCTTTTAGTTGGATAACTAATTTTTTAAAATAAATATAGTAAGTTATTCGTAATAATATTTAATATTAAAAGTTACCCTATGTTATTAGAAAAACCATATAATAATTAAGCATATGTTTTTTTTGGGTTAAACCATTATTAAAATTGGAATTCAATTATGTGCTCGTTTGAAATAGTTTATTTTTGGGCAATAAGTGCTTATAAATCGTGATTCACGGTATACGAGGTAAGTATGTGAGAGGAGTTTTATCTCGGCTTGCGTAATAAGGACTTATTTGCCCCCAAAACGTGTTTCCAAACACAGGCTATAATAAACGTAAATTAATTGTAAAAAATAATAATATACAGTACACTTTTTAATTTTAAACTTATATTCAAACGAATAATAATTGAAGGAAAAAAATAGAGGGCTATAGAAGTAATTGCACGAGGTCTCTTCTTCCTCCACACCCCGCCTCACATTTTCTGTGCATGTAAAAATTCAAAAACAGTTTAATCAGTTAAACACAGAAATGAACTACTCCTTCCTTCTCTCTTCTTCATCCTCTTCCTCTTCCACTTCCTGTTCTTCCAACTTCACCATCTTCACTCAGTCTCAAAACCCTAACCATCTCTTTAAGTTCAGATTTAAATTACCCATTTTGCCCTTCCACTCCTCACCTTCCAACCATATCGCCGTGAATCCACAATGTTCCCTCAGGGACTCATCATCCACCACAGTGCTCGAGAAGAAGGCAATTTCTACTCGACAACCGTTGGACGGCGTCGTATCCAGCGAATCCGATACCGGCGATACTGTCACGACGGAGGATAGTATGCTGGTAGTTCGCCGGCCGGTGAAGGAGTTTTCCGGCGCAGAAGAGAAGCAGCAGGTGGAGGATTCCGATGAAAAGGCTTCGGCGATTGATGCAGGGCTTGAGGAATTTGCGAAGAAGATGCCGATGTTTGAGCCGGTGAGGGTCGAATCTGACGCTAAAGAGAAGCTACTTACTGTGAATTTGGACTTAGCGTTATACCGTGCAAAGGTTTTGGCGAGGAATTTCCGGTATGAAGAAGCAGAAGCAATGCTTCAGAAGGCACGTCGTTTTTTTTAAAATTTTTTGGTGAATGAATCAGTGAAATGGATTAAAGCAAAGTTTGTTCTTAGATTAAGTGATTTGAGATGTTGTTAAGTCGTATTTAAGTTTTGTCCTCTCTTTTAATTTGCCTATTTGGTGGATTATTTCTGATTTTTGGTTTCGTTTAAATCTTGAAAAAGTGCATAGAATATTGGCCAGAAGATGGTCGACCTTATGTGGCACTGGGGAAGATTTTGAGCAAGCAATTGAAAACAACTCAGGCCAGAGAAATATACGACAAGGGTTGCCAGGCAACTCAAGGAGAAAATGCTTACATTTGGCAGGTAGCCTTAATTCTTGTTTTTGCAATGTGATCATGGGTATACTTGTTTCTGGGTTGGGTTTGGGCCAAAATAGATTTAGGAGTGTCCAGCTTCGGCTGTTGCTCAAATTTACATTCATCCAAACTTAAAAGGTTTTTTTTTTTTTGGGACACACAACAAGTTACATCTATCATGAGTCATGACTTGAATCCATAAACTAGGCTAGAGCATGTCCCTTGTTTATTTGCATATAAATATGTGTCTACTGAAATATTTTTTTCTAAGGAAAAAGATCCCTGAGTAAATTTGACAGTGATCTAGATTTTTTTTTTTTTAAATCTATGTTTTAAAGAGTAATTTTAATTACTTTTGTCCCTTAAAAAATTTCCTTTCTAAAGTAAGTGCACTTGGTCAGAATGGCCACATTTTTCATTTTTGATTTATTAACCATATCCAGTTTATAGATTGAAGAATAAAATGTGCGACATAATAATAGAAAATATAAAGAATGAGAATGAACAAAATATATAATATGAATTATGAAATTTGGAGAGTGAACATATTAGTGAATTATTTTTGTGGAGCTGTTCTAGGCCCAACGTGCTAGTTAGGACTTTAAGGTTTTAAATTTATTTCTTAAATGTTGGGCGTGTGCCTATTATATACCTTCAGCCTTCCTAGCTCAAGAACACCTCTAAGCGTGGGTCACATTTTCTTGTGTAAATTTGTGACCTCTTGAAGCTTATGCCCTCAGAAATGTCTATGTATTTATTCTGCTTGGAATTTGACTTGATACTGCCCTTATTATGTCCTTATAAACAGTTTTGAATGTTAAAAAGAAAAGGAAAAAAAGAGAAAGTTGGGATTTCAGAGTTATGTGCATACACTGAGGTGTTTGCTGTTCCTATGCAATAGTTCATGGCATCTAAACAAACTTAGAAATTAAGATGCATTTCTCTCTCTGTGATTTTTCTCGCCATCAAGGCCGATAATGAAAGTTCATGTGCCATCACATCTTCCAGAATATCAACGAGTTAGTAGCCAGAGATTCATGGTTGGCCATGGCTGAGTCTGGATCGTTCTTATGCAAAATTATTTGCATATAGCAGTCTTACATTTTTTCTTCATCATCATGCCTAAATGCGTGTGTTTTCTAAGGCATATTTATGCCTATCATTGGTTCCTGGCATACCAATATCTAACAGGATGATACTTAGTTGAACCCTTCAGTGGGAGTAGTTTGTCAGTTAGCAATAAGGAGTGGCTACTCCTAATACTATGATATATTGAATTTATTTATTTCATTTGTACTGAGTTTAACACTGGGAAAATTCTTAAAACAGTGCTGGGCTGTTCTTGAAAATAAAATGGGTAATATCAGGAGAGCAAGAGAGTTATTTGATGCTGCCACAGTTGCTGATAAGAAGCATGTTGCGGCTTGGCATGGATGGGCTGTTCTAGAGCTGAAACAGGGAAACATAAAGAAGGCAAGGAATCTACTAGCCAAAGGTCTTAAACATTGTCGACCAAATGAGTACATATACCAAACACTTGCATTGCTAGAAGCTAGGGCGAACCGGTATCAGCAGGCGAGATATTTGTTCAAGCAGGCCACTAAGTGTAACCCTAAAAGCTGTGCTAGTTGGCTTGTAAGTCATGATTGTCCTGTAAGTTTGTAATGGATCTAAACGTGTAATTCTTGCATTCCTATCTAAATGTTTTAATTCTTTCTGATTTAGGCTTGGGCTCAATTGGAGATGCAACAGGAAAACAACCGTGCTGCTAGGCAATTGTTTGAGGTGATATATGAGATTGCCAATTTTGGCTGGCTTGTTGAAATTGGAAGACTTGCACGCATTATGGCATATTTCTTTTCTAGTTGCATTGTTTAATTTCTATCCTTATTTTCCTTTTTTCTTGTTCAACTTACAGAATGCAGTAAATGCAAGTCCCAAAAATAGGTTCGCTTGGCATGTATGGGGACTTTTTGAAGCTAGTGTTGGCAACATTAACAAGGGAAGAAAGCTTCTAAAGATAGGCCATGCTCTAAATCCTAGGGATGCTGTTCTCCTTCAGTCTCTTGCATTATTAGAATACAAACACTCAACTGCAAATCTTGCTCGGGTATTGTTCAGGAGAGCTTCTCAATTGGATCCAAAGCATCAGCCAGTCTGGATTGTAAGAAATATATCCACAAGGATCTTTTCACCTTTGAACATTTTGTTGCTTTAATTTGTCTTTTCTATATGATCTGTTGGTTAGTGAGCTTGCAATGGTGAATTCTGTCTTTATGCTTTTGTTCTCAATTACTTTCTTTCTTTGAAACCTACTAGGAGATCCAGTAATATTTTGAAATAATTAGTAAGTTCGTTTTATGACATATTTCGGCATGACACTATTTATCGTCTTCCTCTAGGTTCATGTTGAAATTTTCAGCATTATATTAACCAAAAAGTTTGGGAATATGCAGGCTTGGGGTTGGATGGAATGGAAGGAAGGAAACTTGAATACAGCTAGAGAATTATACCAAAAAGCTTTATCAATTGATTCAACCAGTGAAAGTGCCGCCCGATGTCTACAGGTAATAAATGACTTTTGCTTCATGCGAGTTATCAATATGTCGGGGCAACTTCTTAGTGTTACCTAATTGGGAAAGGTCTACTCTTTTACCCCAGTATCTAAGGAAGTTTAGTCTCTGTTGACAGTGGAGAATAGTCCCGAAAACAAAAAACTTATTGCTATTGCCTTCCAATGCAGGCTTGGGGTGTTCTGGAGCAGAGGGCTGGTAATCTGTCAGCTGCTCGCAGATTATTTAGATCCTCATTAAGTATTAATTCTCAGAGTTTTGTGACATGGATGACTTGGGCATCATTGGAGGAACAGCAAGGAAATTCTGTCCGTGCTGAGGAAATTCGTGATCTCTATTTTCAGCAGGTAACTTCCTGGTTAAATTTTCAAGTATACATGTTCCACAAGAATTGATAAGCAAGGTGAACTGAAGAATTTCTCAACTGTATTGTTATTGCTTAATCTGAAGTAGACCTGATGATCCCATCACCTTTATTTTGAATTATTTACTCAGATTTATTGAGCACATAAAGAAGAGAAACTTAAAAGACTCAAGTTAATAAGTTTCTAAATATTATATTACTTATAATTGATGTGCTTCCTGTAGAAATGAGCTAGCAAGTGTACTTGTTCCCAATTTTGAATCTATTTTTAAAAGCAGCAAGTTTCATATCATATTTCTATATCTGTTGCGAGACATGAGTATTGACGAATGATCCAATCTCAAGTTATAAATTTTGTATTTCATTTTTTCGCTAGTTCAAATGAATAATTTGAAGACCAAAATGTCCTGAACTACAAACTTTAATGGAAGTTTTGCTATGCTGTTATTCAATCATCAGGATTGACATTTTGCTATGCTGTTATTCAATCATCATATAGCTTTCTTACTGTATACTAGGAAAAATGAAACATTATGCAAAAGATTAAAATAGCATAGTAGTTTTGAGTCATGATTTTTCTCTGCTCAACTCTATAAGAAAGGCTAACTTCTTTGGAATGCATTTCATTTCATGCACCAGCGAACCGAAGTTGTCGATGATGCTTCGTGGGTTATGGGATTCTTAGACATCATAGACCCTGCCATTGACAGTTTGAAGAGACTCCTAAAACTGGACCTGAATTTGTACAGAACTAATGATAACAATGAAGATTCAGAGTCAACCACCCCATCTCGTAGCTCCATTGAAAGTAATGATGTGGATAGTGAAAGTGGTTTCAATGTAGATGCTTTTGTTATGGACAGGTTATCCCTAGATACTTCGAAACTCGACGATCTGTTGGAAACGCCTAGAAATTCTTTCTCCAAGAGAAGTACATTGTCTCCAAGAAGAATATGGAGATCATCAAACAACAGGCTGTCAAAAGTCTAACATTACAGCTTAATGTATTATATATTTTAGGATTTGGCTTTGAGCAATAGAGATTTGTGTCATGCAAAACAGGCCGTAGAATTGTACATGTCTACCTTCTGATGAAAAGAGAGCATTATGAAAAACCACCTTGTAAAGAGATGCCAAAGAATTATTGTCATCAAGATGCTTGGATTTAAATATTCCTACATGAAAATATAGTTGGAATAAAGCAGTACCAAAGGTACTGATTTGGTTTGCATAGCTATTTGAACTGGAGAAGCATGATTTAGCAGTGAGAGGAAGAGGGTTATGATATATTGGTTGTGATCAAGGTTATTAAATCGGGACCGGTCAGTAAACCGGTTGGGATACTGGGTCAAGGGTTAATGGGTCAGACCGGAGTCAAATCGGAGCTAATTCGGGACCAAACCGGTAAAAGAGTAAAAATTTCAGGTTTACTAATATGAAATTATAAAATAAATTTTAAAAAGTGTTTTTTTAAAAAAAAAATTTACTGAACTGGTCCGGTTCGTTCTCTGATCGGGTGGGACCGGCCGGTCCGGGTTTAATAATAATGGTTGTGATATTCTGGATGGACTCTAAATGTTTAAAAACCATAAAATATGCCAAACAATGAATTTTTGTCACAGCTAGATTCTAATACTACTTGTTGAGACATTTGAGACCTGTGAGAATATTTCACATTAAGGAGGGGCTTGAAAGCACGTAAAGTAGGAGTTTTCTCATCTTATGAGAAAAAATTTCTCTCATATATTTATCTTATTTAACAGAAAGAATTACTTAAAAGAATCTAATCCAAACAAACCCTAACTCACACGACTCCTGCAAGAAAGTTAGAAATTTCAACTAATAGGAAATACATTTTAAAGTATGAGTTAATTATAATTTGAGTGGCATGTTTTACAATTGTTTTACTATATATTGTTATGTTGATATTGACATTGGTTTTCAGCCTATCCTTAATATGAAACTGTTATGAGATTGCATGGATTATTATGAAATCGTAATTGAAAATTTGTCTAAATTTGCTATAAAAATTTAATGTAAGTATATCCTTGCTATTTTCACATGTTTTCCTTTTCCGTTGGGAATATCATGATACCTGAGGGTGTTCTCGGGACAGGATTGGGAAACCCCATTCCCGATCCCGATCCTTAAAAATTCTCATTCTGGTTAGGATCGGAATTTCCCCTAAAATCTCAAAGCATGCAGTGCTCCAACATTTATATGAAAATCAAAATTTATCCGGCATCAATTCAAAAATTGTAACAACTCATCATTTGATTTGCAACATCAATATAATGATTTTGGTCTGAAATCTTGTTTACTTACTCAAAAGTCACTCAATGACATATCTCATCCAATATATTATATAATTAAAAGTCCAAGAGTCTAATACATTATATAATCAAAAGGAGCCTAGCTACATGCCTAAAGCTTGAAAGACAAAACAAGATGCTTCATTTCTTCAAGATTAGTCTACTACATTCACATAATCAAATAAACTAATCGTTGTCATTATTAATTTATGAAATCAAAATAGCACTATTTGATTAGTTAGTTGGTGCTTGCTATTCATTTTACATGTGTGAAGATGTTGATAAGTAATATATATATATATAGGGATCGCAAAAATTTGAGATCAGGAAGTCTCGTTCCTGATCCCAATCCTGAATTTTCCCTTCTCAATTGCTCGAGATCAAGACATAAAAACTTTGAACACCCCTGATGATACCATTGTTTGATATATATCATTCCAATGATTTGAAGTTTATGAGAAGGGAACTTAAAGAGAGAAAAATAGTTATGAAATCATGCGTTAATCAATACAATAGTGATATTGAACTTTCCAAAATAGGAGGGTTTTTTTCCATAAAAACAAAACTTATTTGTTTTTTCAATCTCTTGCACAGCATAACCTCCACACGGCTAGAGACCCGAATTGAAGTACAAAGAAATATTGAAAGAATCAAATATATTAGGTCAACTTAACAAAAATTTCACGTTGCAGTTTCAATAAATACATTATAATTAAATATCAATATAAAATATAAAATCACCAAGCCAAGTATACTTGAATTTGAATCAGGTCGTATGCATGGAAAATGTTTTATTGAGAAAGGCAAAACCCACCTTGCTTATCTCTACACCTTAAAAGGAATATAAATATATAAAACATAAAATCTACTATATCTCAGGCTATTTATAAGTGTGGCTACTTTCCTAGACTCAATGTGATACATAAAGCTCCACCTAATAAGATAAAATATTAAAAAAAAAACGAACAATCATTACCAAATAGAATCACAATTTTAATTAGATTATTACAACCCTAAGACTCCCTGGGGTCCACAAACACATTTCCCATTTGTGCCTTCATGAGAAGCTCTTCATTCTGATCACCAAGTTCTGAAATTCTTTTGATGTACCAAAGGTCCTCCATACAAGACATGGAAGCAGTACGAGGAACAATTTTCACAAGAGGATCACCAAACCCTAACTCAGTCATAATCACTTTGCATCCCTTCATGTTCTCTCCCAACCTTGAACTGAACCTGCAAATGGATTCCATTAGCTCTCCAAGATTCTCTCCTTCTCCATGGAGACCATAAATGAAGAGAAACCCAAACGGTCTAGACAGTGAAGAACCACTCAATAACATTCTTAGATAAGGCAAGATTTTTTCTCTTGCATGATTCAGAGTATTATGCAAAAAACCAAGTGGATGAAGATGATGATGATTATTATTATTATTACTCTTTCTCTTTTGAAGCTTATAATTTTCTTCTTCACAATCATAAGTATTGTTCCATATGCTGAAGATAATCTAGTTAGATGAGCTTCGGCTTCCATTGAACCAACCTTCATCTTTGTAGTAACAAACCCAAGTTCCTAGGCTTAGCTTCTTCTTCAAGATAGCTTCAATATCTGAGGGAAACATGTATTTGGTTTTGAAGCTTTTTCTGTACAGAGAAACTGCTTGTTCTATCCGGAACTTGTCTATTTTTATGTACCTCACTAAGATGTGTTTTGGTGATGAATGTGAAGAAGAACTTGTGGGTTGGACAAAGATGAGTAATGAGCTTAGGTTGAAGTAGTTGCAGTTCTTTGTGATAGGTTTCTAGAAGCTTCATTTTTCTTCTCAGTGGCTAGTAATGTGTACCCAGCTCCATTTTTCACTATCCATTCTTCAACTGATATAATAAGTTTCAGTCCAATCCCTTTTCTCCTGAATATGAGACATTTCATTCAGCTCTCACAGTAACATAATAGCTTTTTCTGACATAAATCTTTTGATATATGTGCTAGAATAGGATTTGATCGGATGACGCTGTGTAATGCATTACATATATAATATATTATTTGTTAGATCAAACACCTTTAATTCTTAATCGTTTAACCATGTCAGTATAGATTTTGGATAAAGAGAGTACAACTAAGTTTCTCACTTGATTTACACTCAATTTCCCAAAAAGATTTAACCTTTTTAAAGTAGAAAACAAATCTTCTGATGTTAATTAAAAACCATGTTATCCTGTCCTGCCTAATGTCTATATATTGGCTTGATCCAACGACTATGTTGTCCATCACACGTTAGTCGCTGGATCAAAACCGTGGTTTCAGATTCTCTTTTCCGTAAGTCAAGATAAAAGTCCTATTATACACTTATCTCGTAAATCTTAAAAGTTATTCTTTAAAAAGCTAATCCAAACATATCGCTCTAGAAAAACTGTCAAAAAACACTTTTTCATCCAAACCAAACCAAGGTTCTAACCGCATACTAGCTAAATAGCTATCCATAACCCGAAATAAATTGTAAATCCAAAGTCACGATTTAGACTAAAGCTCACTAACATAACTTTTTCAAAGTGATCAATTTTCCCAAAATTTATTCTCTAAAAATTAATTCAAACACACACCAATACTTGAATGAAGCCCGCTGACTAGATTTTGACCAAGAGAGTACAAGGTATTTCTTGACCAAAAACAAAATCTAAAAATCAAATAAAGCATAGAGGAAAAAAAGTGAATATTACCGATAAGGAGGAGAAAACCTAAGCCCTAATATTGAACCCATCTTCGAGATTGAAGCCAAATGAGTGCACACACTCTTGATGCATCCCCTTACCACTCCTACAAGCTCCCCATTTTCAAGCAGTTCAGCAACCTGCATGTCATTGTCAAACAAATACAACCAATTCACTAATGAGATAAGCATTTTTAAACAAATGTATTGTCGAAATTAAACACGTGTGTAACAAGTGCACTTGCGCATGTGTAACTGAGTCAGTAACACACCAACATAACATGAAGAGGATGGAACCTAATCCTAGATAACGGAGACTCTTTTTTAAGTAACATTATTTGGAATCTCAAGATTCATCTGAAGCTTCCCCACTTGCTTAATATCTCTTTCTTTATCAAATTCTCTAATGTAACCTTTCTCTCTATGCTCTCCTTCACCATTTCTTCTTATTGTTCTCTTGCCTTCCTATTGCACTCTTTCACACACACACACACACACACACACACACACACACACACACACACACACACACATTGCGCGTGTGTGGTTGTGCCTTCTCACAATGTATATAATTTTAATTTGAACATATGGCGAAGCATTGACTGGAATTGTGATTTTTTTCTCTTCCCTTCTTTGTTGTTCAGTGTTCATATTGTTGTGTGGTTGTGCCCTCTCACAGTACAACTGCAACCTATTGTGTCCAGTCTCAATTTCTTGGTTCATTATAATACCCAATTGATAGAATGTGCTACTATATCTCTATTTTATTAAATGTGCGGGGGAAAAATTCAATAAGGAACTATTGATGGGACATAATATAAAATCAGGCCAAATAATTCTGAAGGTCACCGGAGATCAAAGGACTAATTTGAGAATATTTTTTAATGATTCTTTACTGAAATGCCCTTCATTCATTACAAAGAATCCAGCCTCCTCCACCGCCGGAGCCCCATTGCCGGTGATAGCTCACTGGTGGCTCGGCATGTCACAGTCGGCAATGGGGCTTCAGTGGCGGTCCTTTGATAAGTAAAATATTTGTATATTTATTTTCCCTTATGTGATAATTTTATGGACGATATTTGCATTTAATATAATAAATTTGGGTGTGATTGATAAATAAATATTGTTTTTGGAATAAATAGCATTTAAAAATAAATAAATAAATAAAATAATAAAAAAATGAAAAGTACTGTAGCAGCCACAGAGCATTATAGCAGTCAACAGGCACTGTAGCAGCCGCGCAGGGCACTGTAACACCCGCCAGATCACTGTAGCAGTCTCTGGACACTGTAGCAGTACTGTAGCACACGTTTTTCCCCCTATAAATAGATATCAATACCAAACTCAAAGGGGAAGAGAGGAAGAGAATCAGAGGTCCTTCTCTGATAATTAGAGGCCCTTCTCTGACAAGGAGAGATCATTTCTCTGACAGTTCTGAAAAAAGTGTGTTACTTTCTAGATTTAATTTCATACATTGTATCAATTCTTGCATGCCTCCATCTTGGAAGGCTTAGGATTTTATTACTTTTTGCATGCCTCCATCTTGGAAGGCTTAGGATTTTATTACATTTTGCATGCCGCCTACATGGAAGGTTTTACCTCCTAAATGGACGGCTAGATTTCTTCATTTTTCATGCATCTTTTGGTTGTATATTTATGTTTGAGAATTTAATATTCAAGTTTATGCAGTATTTCTGAGGATTTCATTCTAGCTTTATATAATGTCAATTTATTTTGGTTTTGTTTTTAATTTCATCATGTGCTAAACTTTCATTTTCCTAAGGTGATGACGTAGCTTATTAATGACGGATTGAATCTTAACTTATTAAATCTGGTTTGAATTTCTCCTTCATGATTGAGTTTTAATTATTATTCTAAATGCTTTTGATTGACTGGCCATCTTTTGAATGATTTCAATATGCATGTTGAGACCGGAAGGAGATACATGTGTGTAGACCCTAGAATTAAAACCATGACTTGCATATGAAATAGGAATATATTCATATGAGTTGTGTAGTCTTACTGAGTTCCATAAATCTTAATGCATAATTAATTGCTTAAATTCATATAGGAATATATTGGATTAGCAATTGATTATAGAATTGCTTGACCTTGGAAGAGACTAGTAATTAAATTAGGGAAATTCGACTATCAATCATGTGGAATAAATTAGGCTAGAATAGATAAGTGATTCAATCCGGAATTTGTTAAATGAAATCTGACCCCTAGGGCTTTTTCTCATATTTGCTTTCATAACATCTGCATTCATATTTAATTGTCTTTCTTTTATTTTGTACTCTCAATCACCAACTAATCAATCGACTGAATAGAGTTAAAATTACTCATTTTGGTACTTAGTGATCAATCCTCGCGGAAACAATACTCTACTCACTTCTATATTATTTGATTACGACAGTGTACACTTGCACTATTTAATTGATCATCCGCACAAGTATCTTCCTTCACATATGATGATGAGGAGGATGGAATGTTTTTTTAAAAATTTAATAAAAGGCATTTTGGTAATTGACAATAAAAATATATCCTCAAATTAATTGGTCTCCAATGACATTTGAGAATATTTTGGACCTGATTTTATATTATGTCTCATCAATGATCCTTTATTAAAAGGGAGAATTGCTGATAAATATTTTTTTAGAAAATTAATTGCTGAATGCTATCATGGAATATTTGTTGCACATAACGGAATATATTTTACACACAACGGAAGATTGTTTGCACATTTATATGGAAGATTTTTGCACAAACAGAAGATCGCTTGCACAAAATGAAAGATCGCTTGCACACGGAAAATCGCTTCCACGTTTGGTAGCAATCAACAATTAATTTACTCCAAAGGTATTTTTGGGCAATTTTCCCTTATTAAAATTCTCTCAATTTGTAAATTATAGCCAAGTCTTCAAAATCTGCTACTGATCAGTTCCGCGCGACTATTATAAGAGCGTTTTTAGCTTCTTCTTTTTTTCGAACTTTGCTTCTTCCATATAATTTCAAAATTTGGCAGTCCTAAATGTAATTAATTTCCTGGAGTGAAACCTAAATGTCATTTTTCGTACTTTATTTTGTTATCTTTATAAGATCAAAATAAAAACACTCTCAGACATGCAAACATACACTACAACAAAAAAGAGTAGTTGTGGCCCTTCTTTCTAGCATAATTGGGGCGCTTAGGAAGCACCACATATCCTATCCTGTAATTTCAAATAATAGTTTTTTATCCCTATAATTTTATAATTAAGAATTTGATCTAAATTTAACGGCATTAACTAACACAGTTAATTATAGGGACCAAAACTAAAATTCTTTAAAAACACATACACCAAAACGAAAACTTGTTAAAAGTATATGTGTGTAACGATTTTTATTTTGGTTCCATGTACTTTTAACAAGTTTTAGTTTTTGTCCCTCTACTTAGCATTGTTAACTCAGAAAAAGTCCTTATATTTTTTGGCCAAACAGAATAAGTCCTTATGAAACTACTAATTATTAAGATCAAAAACCATGATTTAAAACTGCGGGGGTCAAAACTACAATTCAATCAAATTGTAAAGACCAACAATTATATTAACAAAAAATATAATACAAAATTTATCACTAATGTAACCTTCATGTTTTTTTATATTACAAAAATTTAAAACATAAACTGTATATTTATGTTAATGTGATTTGGATATAAATTTTATACAGTATTTCATATTGAATAATATTAACATGTTGATTATAAAATCCATAGATTAAGGTAGAGCTAGGAATGCTTGCAGGCTGGCCTCCTGTGGGTCAGATGGTGCTAGCCTGTGCGGGCCACACTTTTATAAGTTGGTAAAATGTCAACCCTAACCCGCAGTTGCGGATTGGCCGGCCAACCTGCGGGCCCGCCTTTTTTGAACCAAAAAAAAAAAATATTTTTCCCTATTTTCTTAAGACGCTTGAAAGTTTGAGACATATATAAGACTCGTCAAATTTGTCTTTCTAATACCAATCGTTCTATTTATAAAAATTTAAAAATATAATCACAATTAAAGAAATAAAGTTATTAAATTTGTGAAAATTTACAAACAAAAAAATCAAATCATCACAAAGCAATCAAGATATAATAATTTGATTTAAAGAAGGAGGAAGGAGGCTGAGATTTTTTCTCTTTGAGATTGGGAGGTACCAAGATAGGAGTGTAAGACTCAGGTTTTGTGAAATTAACATACTTTAAAAAATAAAAAATTTTGCGCGGGCCAACCTACCATCCCATGGACTGGCCCGCATCAACCCACGAGACCAAATGTTGCATGCCTCAATAGACTAGGAAACTCTCAACCCCAACCCTACAAAAACCCGCTGGTCAAGGGTTGAACCTGTATCATCGATTCTAGATTCAGACTTATTTCTATAATGACACTATGAAAATGTCAATGAGTTCACGATCGCTTTGTCCTTCTTCAACTTGAGACAATGATGATCATCCCAAAGCGACCTTTTTTTATGATTCAAAATTTGACATTGAATTTTTGTTTACAAATGTTTTCATAGTTAAAAAGGCACCCCATAGTTCTATCCACTGGTGATATCCATTATGCAACATTATACATATGACTACATATATAAATATGTAACGCCATCAATTTATCGACATTGGTTATGCGTGATATATACAAAATTTTAAAACTGGGACATATTATTCATGACTGATGAATATAGTATGACTTGTAAAGATTTTTAAATTATATATAGATATATAAATTAATTAAATCATCCTACTTATTTTCTCTAAATAGCACAATTCATTTAAAATTTCATGTAAAATACATAACGAAAACTTTTTTTTTTTTTGAAAAAAAAATAGGATTTAAAAATAGAATGCGAATTAAAGGAGCAAGGATGAAAGCTAGTGTGTGAGTGGTAGTAGCTTTGAGAGTTGATGCATTGTCCTCACATCATGAATTACTTAAATTTAGTTTAAACAATTAAATTTTTTATACTTTTTTTTTAATTTAAATGAATTACAAATAAAATAAAGATTAAGGTGCAAATTCATCCTGAAAGTTGTCGCTCAGAAAAGCTTGGTATTTGGAAGCTTTTTTGGATATTACAAAAAAATATTAAATTTCTGACTGAATTTACCACGGAATTTTTTTCCATGGCAAATTTCGTCGGAAAAGTTTCCGTGGCAAAATTATTTGCCACATAATTTCTAACGAAATAATTCTGTGACTAATTTTGCCACAGAATTTCTGACTGAATTTTCCGTGGTTAATTTTGTTGAAAAAATTAAAACAATATTATTTTTTAATTAAATTAAATTTTAAAAAAATATCTTTATAAAAATTAAAATTATGATATTATTAGCCATATACATATTTAAAAAATTAGGGTTAATACCCTCTTTCATCCCTCAAATTTTTCCTCATTTTGGTTTTAACTCCTCAAGTTTTCAACCATGGGTTTTGGTCCCTGTAAGGGCAAAATGGTCATATAAAAATTTATTTATAAAAAATAAAATTTATTAGTTATTAATTAATATTAATAAAAAAAAATTATTAGTTAGTAATTATTTATTAGTTATTAATTAATGTTAACAAAAAATTAATTTTAGAAATTAGACAAAAGTATAGTCTTATGAAATTTATTTAAGATGTAAAATTTTTTAATTTGAAATTAATTTATATTAAAAATTATAAGAATATATAAAGTTATTTTATATTATTATTACATTTATATATAAGAAACAAATATATAGTTATAGATAATTGATTATATATAATAAGATTATATATATAATTGTGTAATAATAAAACGCTAAAGCAGTCGAGCCCATCCAGTAAGGCATCGCGCACATACGGACGAGGTCATGGATTCGAACCAAAGGAAGCCAAGTTGAATTGCATTTTCAGGGAAAAAGAGGTTGCGACACGTGATGGAGCTAAGCTGCACCATGTGGAGGATCTGGGCGCTGGTGATGAGGTGGAGGCAGCCGGAGTTGCCACACGTCGCCTCCGGCGATGAGGTGGCAGCCACTGAAGTTGCCATGTGGCTTTTTAAAATTAAAAAAAATGTTTGTGACAGAATTGAATTATGTTGGAAATTTTGTTGCAAATTTCTGACGGAATTCCGTTAGAAATTTGCGACAGAATCTAAATTCCGTCGAAAATTGGTTTGTCACGCTATTATCAACTTGAAAATCGATTTCCGTAAGAAATTTTGTTGGAAACTCTGAATTCCGTAGCAAATTCTGTCGGAAATTCAGTATTTTTTTGTAGTGGGATTCAATGCCGCCCCTTAAGTTTCCAAACCGTAGTAATGCCGCTCCTATCATTATCCAGGTTAAATTAGACTGTTACTTTACTAAACTTGTTGAGCTAGCAAGTCGTTATCTTATTCTCTTTTATTGGGTTAAAGTGAAAATTTGTTCAAAAAGTTTTTACTCATGAGCGTTGAGTATCAGAAAGGTTTTTTAGTAGTGTTATCTCGAAGTATTGCCCTAACCTTTATTCCAATTAGGTTTGATATTAGTTTATTAAATATGTTGAGCTAGCAATTTTACATGACATCCACTTTATTCTTTCCTAAATCATTTAAAATTTTCATGCTAGGTTCGGAACCCCAACGTCATTTCTCCTACAAAAGAACAACTCTTCCTCTGCATCTGTTAGCTTGATCATTTCACTAACCTCAATGCTATTTGCTCTCAGTTTGGTACATTTTCTAAACACAAAAGCATAGTGGAAAAATTATACTTTTCCAATCCTAAGTGTAGGATCTAGTGTAAAGTGTTATTTGCAATATAAACTAGGTCATAAGTAGTTGTACCCAGTGTCTTAGGAGACTGACTACAATTTTACCTTTAATGTATTTTTCTTAGTAGTAACGAGTACCCAAAACTTAAGATACTGATTTATTAATTTCCACATACTCTAAAATATATTTCTAGTACCAAAAAATATTTTAAAGTAATTTTTGGAGCTGAAAAAAATATATTAATGGTACAATTGTAATTAGTCTGATAATAGACTAGGTACAACTGAAAAGATAGTTTAAAGGGTTAAAAGCACTATAAATTATTTTAGGATACTACATGCTATTTAAAAAATATTTTAAGATACTAGATACGTTCAAAAAAATACTTCAAAATACTAAATACCATTTTTTTTTAAAAAAAAAAAGTCAACCTCCATCATTTTACACCCAAAACTACACCAAAAATGGTGTATTTTTAAGAAGGGAAAATTCCAGAAAACTACAAACGAAATTAAAAAAGGACAGAATGCTTGGGTGAAATTAACAAATCTCAAATCAGTGAGGCATGAGGAATCTGGGATATGAAATGTTAACACAATTACCTAAATACCCTCCTAAAAAGGGGAACTAAGAGACACAACTAGGCATCAGATCAAAGTGACGGAGAGAAACGAAGAGACACGAGGCAAAAGGGAAACAAGGAGACACGAGCTCGGGCTGACAGTTGAAGGTGTTAGGTGGCGCTGCGCGGCGAGACGAAGCTTCAGCTACGGTGGGGTGTGGGACGTTGGGCGGTGCCAAAAGGAAAAAAGACAGCAGCTAACGAGTGCAGATTTGTGGTGCCAAAAAGTGACGAAACAAGAGGAAAAGCTATGGAAACCAGAGACAAGCCACGGGTAAGTAAATTTGAGAGAGAAATGATCATTGTACTGTGTTTCTTGAATGTTAATGGAAAATTATTTGTGGTTTGTGGTTGGGATTTACAAAATCAGAGTTGAGCATTATGGGTAAGGGGAGTGTTAGATGATCGGACAAAAAAGGTAGTGGCTTTAAGGTAATAGGACAATGTTGATGGTTGTGTGATGGATTCGATTGCATTTTATTGAGTGATTGATGAAGCTTGTGCCTTTTTTGTTCACTGTGACTGCTTACAGGATGGGTGTTGAATCAGGAGAAAGGTGGGCTGGCGGTAGATAGTAAGGTTGAGGGAGAGTGGTGTTATTAGTGAGTATGGAGATGTGAAGAGCTATTGGCTGGGTGTTAATAATAGAGGCAGAGTGACGACATGGACAAAGTGTTGTTATTTGTGAATATGGAGATGTTAAAGTACATTATGTTGTTGTTAATAGGAGATGCAGGGTGATGATTTTTTGGTGTTGTTAACAATGAATATCGAAATGTTAAAGAACATTATGTTGTTGTTAATAGGAGATGCAGGGTAATGATTTATGGGTGTTGTTAACAGTGAGGATGAAGATGTTAAAACATATAGTATTGTTGTAAATTATATGTGGTGGGTGATGGTAGGGAAAGTTAGTCAGTTTAATAATAAATTTTTGTCCAGACAAGCTTACGGGAGTGAGATTATAAAGAGTGGTGTAAACTTTAATTTTTTTATTTTATTTTTCAGGTAAGCATGCAAAATGACATGTAATGAAGGTTCATCATCTTTGAAGGAACTATTTTGTTTTTTTCATGTTGGAAGCAAATTAGTGTGCAATGATGAAGGTAAAATTCAATATACTGGAGGTTATGTCAAGGCGAAGTGGCTAAAATAGCTGATAACACTGAAAGATTTGAGGTTGATGATATCATCATGGCTTGGGATTGATTGTAACATGTGTGAGATGAAATATACATTGAGCTTTGATGGGAAGACACTAATAGATTTAAATGATGATGGTGAAGTTAAGAACTTGTATGACTATAATGAAAGGAGTGGGTATGTGTATATAGCACAAAAAGGGAATGATAATGTGTCAGATATATCCGTTGAGGCAGACATGTAAGTGTAAAATTTTTTAGGTTTTATAGTTGTTATTTATGAAGTTGTTGTTGGTTATTAACGAACTGCAGTTGTTATTCACTGTAGGGTTGAAGCCAGAAGTCATGTTCAGAGTTGCCATAAAGCCGGTCACACTAGAAGGACATGCAAAAATTCAAACCCAAGCTGATATTGGATAAAGTCATGCTCAAAAGTAACATTGTTGGCAACATGAAGGAGTTGCAATATTGTGAAATGAAACTTTTTTATTATGTTTTTATTAAGTTACTGTCAACCCACTCATGGTTTTTTTGGGAGATGGGTTGCTATCAGTTGTGTACTCTAGTAGGTAGTTACTGTATTTAGTGTTTGATGTAATGCAATGTTTGTGACAAGTAAACATTATGTACTACTCCAGTGTTAATATTCCCTTATCATGAAATATGTGAATGTGTACAACGGGCAGTGTGTAACTCCTTTTTGGGCTTTATATGGTTGCTAAATGTAATTATGCAGATTGTGATCTGACAGCAACTGATAAATATATGAATGTGTTAATCAACAAAACCATGTTGTTATTATAGAGTCATGTAGTGTTATTACAATGGGAATATCTATTTTTGCAAACTTGTTCCTACACACGTCTTCTGTTGTCTGTGTGAATGGAAGATGTGAAAGGTGTTGCGTTTAGGCAGCGACGCTAAAAAGTTCCCATTTCTTGTTGGGCAGATGTTAATCAACAAAATAATGTCGTTAACAATGAACATAATCTTATTAATAGCGAATATAATGATGTTATTACGTGGATAGATGTTGTGTTTTTCCATCTACATGACAACCTCCTAACTTGTTCCTTTGAAGATGTTAATAGAGGAGGCCTAGTTGTTAATAGCGAAGATAATGATGTTATTACGTGGATAGATGTTGTGTTTCCCCATGTACATGATGACTTCCTAACTTGTTAATTCGAAGCTGTTAATGGATGAGGCATAGTCGTTAATAGCAAAGATAATGATATTATTACATGGATAGATGTTGTGTTTTCCCATATACATGACGACCTCCTAACTTGTTTCTTCGAAGATGTTAATAGACGAAGCCTAGTCGTTAATAGAGAAGATAATGATGTTATTATGTGGATAAATGTTGTGTTTTCCCATCTACATGACAACCTCCTAACTTGTTCCTTCGAAGCTGTTAATGGACGAGGCCTATTCGTTAATAGCAAATATAATGATGTTATTACGTGGATAGATGTTGTGTTTCCCCATATACATGAAGACTTCTTAACTTGTTAATTCGAAGTTGTTAATGGACGAGGCATAGTCATTAATGGCAAATATAATGATGTTATTACGTGGATACATGTTTTGTTTTCCCATCTACATGATGGAGCTTCGTGTCACTGCATCGCGCTGCTCCGCCCCACCTTCCCACACCCCACCCTCACTAGACCTTCATCTCTCTGCGCCGCGCCGCTCCGTCCCACCTTCCCACACCCCACACTCACCGGAACTTCGCCTCGCTTCGCTGCGCCGCCCAACGTCCCACACCCCACCATAGTCGAAGCTTCGTCTAGCCGCGCAGCGCCGCCTAACACCTTCAACCGTTAGCCCGAGCTCATGTCTCCTCGTTTCCCTTTTGCCTCGTGTCTCTCCGTTTCTCTCTGTCACTTTGATTTGATGCCTGGTCGTGTCTCTTAATTCCCCTTTTTAGGAGGGTATTTAGGTAATTGTGTTAACATTATATATCCCAAATTCCTCATGCCTCACTGATTTGGGATTTGTTAATTTCACCCAAGCATTCTGTCCTTTTCTAATTTCGTTTGTAGTTTTCTGAAATTTTCCCTTTTAGGAAAAAGATTGGCAGCGAACGCAAGCAAGATCCCAATTATACTACTCAATTCCGTTCTCGGACATCCCATAATCAATTGTGCGAAGTTGAACTCTGTGGGATTAAGGATTTTAAATTTCATGGAAGCCTTAAATTACATCAAAAGATCAGAAGATAGCAAACATTTGGCGTTTAACATAATTGTAAGACATTAGAAGAACTTTTATGTACAATATAGTCAATATGTAAAGGCCGACACTTGTGATTTTTTTTGGAATGACGATTAGAGACTTTAAAAGTAATTTTTTAATTATGATTTATTATGTATAAGATAAATATGAGAAAATTTTTATCTCGCTTTATATAAACATGCTTGTAATAAACGACATCAAAAAAACCACTTACACGTCATAACTTGCTCAACAAGCACATGATATTATGTGCCTAGGTTTTCCGCTTATATTTTGCCTCTTCCCACATAAAAGAAGAAAAGACTATATATATAATACTCCCTCCAGTCTTTAATATATGGTTAGATAGCTAATTTTTAGAGATTAAAAAATTAGTTAAGTTAGTTATTTGTAACAAATGTGTATTTGTTTTTCTTAAAACACCCTCATTAATAATTTACATTAGAATTACAATTTGATGGAAACCCCATGATATATGCAACCAATAAGGAGGGAGTTTGGGAAACATTTATAAATATGATAGAAAAAGTGGACTAAGGTCTTATATTTAGAACCGAATCGAACCTCTTAATTAGCGCGCCTATATTGAGGATCAAAAGAGAAAGTATCATTTTATGTGGCTTACTACTTAATAAAAGAATGGATAAGAAAAATGGGAGGAGCTTTTCTCCTTTACATTCCTATCATTTTCCCCTTATTTACCCCTCTTCATCACCATTAGATTAAGATGTAATGGTCTAAATTTAATTTTTCATAAAAAATATCAGTATAGTAAAAAGGGCAGCCTAATACACAAGATTCCTATCAGATGGAGTCTAGAGAGAGATAAATGTACACAGTTTTACCTAGTGCTGGGAAAACGGGCCGGCCCGTGACTGGCTCGGGCCTAAACGGACGGGCCCGAGTTCAAATCCGTACCCTTTTAGAGCGGCACGGCCCGTTTAAGATAGGCCCGCGGGCTTTAGGCCCGTTTACGTTTTTTCTTTTTCTTTTTTTTTTGCCATTCCTTTTTTGTTTCTTATTTTCATAAAGACTAAAATACCTAATTTAAAACATAAATATCATCAACACTAATTTAAAATATAAATATTATCCAAGTTTAATAGAATACAAACACTAAAACTTAAGTCCAAACCATAATTAATGTTCATAACCAATTAAATAAGTTCACAGCCACAATCAAACAAGCCTACAAGCTTCAAATGTCAGTAATAATATAACACCTGATTTGAATTTTGACGTATACATGCAAAAAAAGAAAAAAGAAAATCAAAGAAGAGAAGCTTCAAATGAGATCTGAGTCAGTGTGAGAGCATTTCTGATATGAGGGTTAGGTTAGGTTAACTCTATCCTCTAACCAATGCTTGTTGCCCATTGCCTTGTGCCCATTTTTTTAAAAAAAGAAAAGAAAAAAGTTAAACGGGCCTAAAAGGACCGGCCCTGTAGGCCCGCTTCCATTTTCAGCCTCTAAATTATAGGCCCGGCTCTTGACGGGCTCAGGCCTAAACGGGCCGACCCGACGAGCTCGACCTGAATTCCCGGCTCTAGTTTTACCCCACAATGAGAGACCGTTTCTCATGAAAAAGAAAATAGTATAGCATTATATAAAAAACATATAACCTTTTTAATAGCAGTTACCAAGGCGGGCCATGGCAAATTGACCCCCTTACCATGTGGGGTCAATGGTTAAGGTGGAAGTTGATGTCATGTCCCATGCTCTCTACTTTGATTGTTCATCCCATGCAAATGTGAATTTCACATGGGATTGTTCACATCCAAATTCAAATTCTTAAAATGTTGCATTTATTTGTCCATAGTTTAAAATGAAAATATTATTAAAAAGGGATATTACAAAAAGGCTGATATTATTTTAAGGATTAATATGCAAATTTGTCACAAATACTTTCACTTAAGAGTATTGGGAATTCAAAAGTTTTTGGGATTTAACGTTACCTTGGAAGTTTCCAAATCACAATAATACCTTATCCATCTATATCCAGCATTGAGGTTAAATTTGACATTCAATTGATCAAATATATTGATCTAATAGATCCACGTGACATCTACTTATAATTTTGGTTAAGGTGCAAATTTCTAGAAGTTTTTACTTATGAGTGTTGAGAATCCAAAAATGTTTTCAGGTTCAATGCCATCTAAAAGTTTCCAAATCGTAACAATGTCGCTCCCATTATTATATCAGTTAAATTTAACCGTTAGTTAATTAAATATGCTAAGCTAATACATCCACATATCGTTTACTTCATATTTCTCAAGTAATGGTGCAGCACTGGTTGCGAGAAAATAATTGTTTCTATGCTTTTCGAGAGGCTGCACGTGGTTTTTCCCAAAATGAACCCGCCGTTTATACCTTTCAAGGATTCTTATGAGTTCCTCATGTATATGCTATCTTCTACTACTTCGGATCTAAACATGAAAAAATATTTTAAAAAGTATAAAGTATCAAAAAATATTTTAAAGTAATTTTTAGAGCTGAAAAAATACATTAAGGGTAAAATTACAATCATTCTGGTAACAGATTGGGTACAACTGAAAAGATATTTTAAGGGGTTAAAGCACTATAAATTATTTTAGGATACTGCATGTTACTTAAAAAATATTTTAAGATACTAGATACATCCAGAAAAATACTTCAAAATACTAAATATCATTTTTTTTAAAAAAACAAAAAGAGTCAACCTCCACCATTTTACCCTCAAAACTACACCAAAGCGGTGTAGTTTTAGGAAAAGAATTGGCAGTGGACGCAAACCAAATCCGTATAATTGATTGTTCGTGAATAACCTTGTAATCTAATGACATGGTGTAAGTGCATGTCTCTTCTAAATTTAAAAAAAAAAAAAAGATTATGGAACGATATTGATTAGGGAAAATGACAGGAAAAAAATTTAAAATTGTAAAATTTTAAATCAAATTTGTTATCAATAATTAATAAAATAATAATGAAACTTGATAAATAATTCACAACTCATTTTTACTGAAAATATCTTATTTGAGTTTTTACAATTGCATAATTATTTCTCTATTAATTTTCCTGTCGATTATCCTTGATCCTCGTGACCCTCATCTAATTATTTGTTCTTTGCCAATCATCTAAAAGGTTCCAGACATTACCCCGCTTTCCTATCATATCATATGAGCAAATAAAGCTGCAACAAAATGTGCACCCTGGTACACCCACAAGACATCAATTCAAAAATGTGCTGTTGGTGATTGGCAAAGAAATCATACACTCATCTCATCTCATATTTACTTAATTTATTCACAAAAAGACATTCGATATCCAGTAAATAAATTATTTTATCATGTTTTAATTTTTCACAGAGAAATATTACATAAAAAGTGTGTTAAAATTGGAGGGAAAATAACAAATTGTATTCTTTATTTCAGGAAAAAAAAATTCCCAAAGGTCCATTACTAGTTGCAGGAAAAAAGAGAGAGAGAGAATTGTTAAGAAGACGGTAGCATGCAAGCTATAGGCTTTTAGGTTCCCCACTCTGACGGTTGAACACCCCACTAACATTCATAGCATGGACTTGGTTACAGTTTTAGAGCCTCCCAAGAATGTCCCACTTCCCTTCCACAAAGAAAAAACGTGTTTTTTGACCAAAATTCCCCCACCACAAAAATGAATGTAACATATCTATACGGCAAAAGGTTCTTTTACTTTCTTTTTTTCTTTTTTTTTTTTGTGGAGCACGTTTATAAAAGTTTGTGTCATTTCACTTTGCTGAGACTCACCACTTGACAGTAGATCAACAATATGGGGAGAATGCATGTTAAGTACTCATTTGGGATAACTTTTTTTTTACTTGTGCTTATAATTCGTGATGTACGGTATACGAGATAAGTATGTGAGAAGAGTTTTGTCTCGACTTATGTAATAAGTGCTTATTTTCCAAAAATAAGCTATTTCAAACATAGCTTTAAGTCCCAAAGGATCGAATTAATTTAGTTAGATCCCTGATAATTTTTTTTGAAAAAAGGTTGTAAAATATTGATTTAGACAATTGCAAATTCAGGAATCTCAAGTTGTGACTAGGCTACCGCCTATGGACATTTTGCTGCCTCATCCGAGCTCCTATGTCCCATGGCAGCCCAGCCCACCATCCATATTCCACCCTAATTATGTTCCTTTTAATTTTAAATATTAAATTGCTCTGTTAAAATGAAGATACCAAAAACAATTTGCTGACTCCCCCCCCTCCTAAATCGGAAATTTTACTTTTTTAAAAAACACAGTAAAGTGATTATACCAAATTTACATATCAACAAGCTGTTGATTAAAGTAGTAAACAATCTTACCTCCCTAAGTAGAAGAATACAAGTTCAAAATCTAAGAAACTCATTTGTTGGTAGAAACAAAAACCCTTTACGCTCTAAACTTCAAATATGTGTGTGTGCGCGCGCATATATATATATGTACAGACACAAAATTACGCCGTATTAATATCTTGATACCTTTTCAGGATGTGACTCCATCTTCCTACTGAAAGACAAAACGAACCCATCCCGTTACGTTCCCGATTTTGGACAAATCAATGCAAAGCAAGCTCTACCATGTCCAGTCGACAATCTTGCAGCCCAAACTAACTCGAAAACTCAACCAAAAAAAAAACAAAGAAAACCCACACACACACACAGCTTTCATAGATAGCGAAACAATGAAGTATATATCGACGATGAACTTGTTTTCGCTTGTCACGTGATCTTTATGCTGTATGGAGACAACACACAAGACATTGCAACTGATGAATTGGTTAATGTCCACGAGGTCTCCACTTCAAATCCACATCCCCTCAATTTACTCATACATTCTCAGTAACTAAGGATCCAATTAGCCTCCATCATAGTTGCCACTTGCGAGAATCAGCATCCAAAAACAAAAACATTTTGCTCTGAAATTTAACTAACATCAATACGCAACTTGTTAGTTTTCATAGCAACTTTTATCGATTTTCATTAACATGCGAAGTGACATGAAGGATCCTATTAACATTCATCAGGAAACCGTACCATAAGTGGCAAATTCGTGCAGTAAAAATGGCAGAGCCAAGGACATAGTGACTAAATTTGTACTAGCAGATGAAAACTAGTGGTTGAAAGCCCCCGGTAATTTGAAAATGAAAATACTGGAGTATTTCATTAGAGCATGTTACCCCACTCGACGTAGTCAATCCTTCAATTTCTTACTGCTGCTGGGAGAGTTTTGCTCAGTAAGCATTTTCAAAACATTCACCAATGCTCGCAATCGGTCCCACATGCTAAGACCATAAAGTGCTTCAACAAGTGACTCTTGAAATTCAAATCCATTCTCGGCAACGGGATACTGTGGGAAAGAGTGGGACAGAGAGGCATCACAATTAGTATTTAAGGTGAGAAACAAACTTGTTCTAACAAAAATGTTTTTCCGGACTGACCTGGATAGGCTTGGGTATCTTAGTTTTGATAACTGGCCACCATCGATCCTCTACAACTGATTTTACGAGGCAGCAAGCTCGCAGTCCCTCCACACCACCAAATCTCCCAAATCCGCTATGTTTGACACCTCCAAACGGCAGGGACTGAAAAATCATAATGAATCATTAATCCAGTGGAAAGTAATATACATGGATCCTCTCCTGGGAGGTTAGCAAATAGAACTGCATAATTACAATAACAACGATGACAACAGCTAATTCTCTTGAACAAATATATGTATTTTTCAGTTTTCTTCAAAAATGATGAGTTTATTTTTCACAATTTTTCTTTTCATGGTCAAGAGGGTGCTACAGCAAATTAGCATTGATAAAGAGTTTGCACCAAGAAAAATTTAGCCTTCATGCTTTTCATGCCCCAACTTTCTACCGATATACACTTGCTTTTTCCATTCTCTCTCCCAGTTCTACTTAATACTTCAGTTACATTATATATAGAACTTTGAAGTTATTATTCATGTTCCAAGAATCAAATGTGTTTAAATACACTACTTTGTCCAGGAATATAACATAAGTCAACTCATTTGTTACATCATAAATAGAAAACAATTTGCTCACAAGTAGCTGGGTATTGAATTCAGCCAAAAGGGAAAAAGGAAAGAAAAACAAAAATAATATCATTGCTAGTAATCCCTCCTCCACTAAGAGGCAGAGAAATGGAAATTTAACATATATAAAATCTACCTGACACATGTATGTTGCAGCAAAATCGTTAACTGCGGCCACTCCACAATGTATCTGTGAAGTTATCTCTCTAGCCCGGGTCTGATTTCCTGAGAAAACAGCACAGCCAAGCGCATATTTTGAATCATTTGCGAGCTTGATAGCCTCCTCATCAGAGCTAAATTTCATTATTGGCATGATTGGTCCAAATGCCTATATGTCATTCAAATGCACAGACGATTCAAGTAAACATTTGCCAGAACTTTTGATACAGAGAGCAAATTCTCAAATCCAACAAAACAGCGTAAAAATAATAAAAATGGAAAAAGAAAAAACAAGAAGACATAATAATGAGTTCTGCTAGTTGATACCTCTTCCTGCATCAATCTCATTGAATGATTCACATTTACAATCACAGTCGGAGGGAAAAACTGATCAACTGCATCTTCACCAATATGGCCAAAACTTCCTCGGGTAACAATTTCAGCGCCTTTGTCTAAAGCATCATTAACAAGGGTATCAAGCCTTTCAGAATGCTCATGCATGCATAGAGCTCCCATATCATACTTTCCAGCAAGTGGTGGGCCCTGCATGATATTGACCAAAAATTTGAATTATCTGATATTTGAAGAACAAGCACATTTTACTCCAGATTCAAGGTGGGCTATATAAACTTGAAATTAATTAATTAAGGCCAATCACTCAAATCAGAAATCATCTAAAGCTATGTAAAGGATTGAAAATAGAGAAAGAACAAAGAAAATAAAAGAACAAAAGAAGTCGTGCAGAAGTACAACATAAATAGAGGATGATGTGACATCCTGAATCACATGTATGTTATACTGAATTTGATAAAAAAAAAGAGATGTAAAAAAAATCTGAAAAGTAAGGACTCGGTGAGAATCAAGAGCAAACACAAGTGATTGATGTATTAGAAGCTCACATAACATATTTTACAGAGTCTTAAGAAACACTTACGGATGTAATGGACTTTATGATTTTGGTCACTTTACTGACAAAAGATGCATAGACATCCCTGTGGACATAAAATCGCTCAGCCCCAGCACAATTTTGTCCACTTGACTGCAGGACAGCTCTGACAGCAATTTGTGCAACCTTTATTCAGCAGATCAATTACATGTTAAAATCATGGCACTGAAAAATAAAGATTGGATAAGCAACTAAAAAACAATTTGCCAAATGAAGGGTCAACAGTGATGTCCAAGCCTTCTGGGAATCACAAGGAGTGAGAGGATTCATACATGGTCCACATCTACATCTTCACACACAATAAATGCATCTTTTCCACCAAGCTCTAGAGTTACTGGTATAAGCGTGTCAGCAGCATTTCTCATTATCTGCACAGATGTAGGATGTAAATAGAGTTAAAACGTTATTTAGAAACTAGTAGAGCAGACGCTACCTTAAGATGAATAATGAAGAATATTTTGAGAATAATAGAATTCACATGTATCCCCATGAGCAGATTTGGCTCAGGAGGGACAACCTAGATCAGAGATATAATACAGCTTAAGGTTGAGAAGAATTTTCCTTATCAGAATCTGTGTCCAATATATTTAATATCCGAAGCTATTTTCCAGGATCAAAAATGAAATTATGGAAAATAAGATTCAATTCAGGAAAGAGATAGGGTGAAGCCATCCATTGGCCAGAGTAATCATACCATCTTACCAACACCAGGTGATCCAACAAATATAACTTTATCCACAGATGAGACCAATGCTTCTCCTGTCTCCGCAAACCTGGTAAGAAATGTCTGATTGATGCCAAGAAACAAAAATTGCACAGAATAAAGGAAAAAGGAAAGGTGAGAAGGCTATACCCTGTTATCACCTCAACGAGATCCTCTGGAGCACCTATGGCAGCAAGGGCTGATTGAATGATCCGGAAATAAAAGCATCCAGACCAACTTGCATGTTCTGAGATCTACAATCAGAAGAACATGGTTTCCATTCAATGCAAGAAGCCTAAACATAGAGGTCATGGTATTCAAGTAGGAATTCCAACTTTCTAAGAGTTTCAATTATTTATTTGCAGTTTTTCTCCTTGTAAAGGAATAAAATAACCCCTATATACCAAGATTGTAGGTAAAATATCAGTTTGCAATGGCATATTGCCTAATTCCTGTAATACTACCAAAATAAAAAATAAAGTCTAAAAAGAAAGAATACAACCATGGAGAAAATTTTGGATAAGCGGGCAGTTCAAAATTGGATACCTTAATCACAATACCATTTCCAGAAAAGAGTGCTGCCAGCATAGGATTGAAAATGTTGTGAAAAGGATAGTTCCATGAAACAATGGCACCAATAACACCAAGGGGGTGAAATTCTACTCTAGCTCTTTTATGAAGCATTGAACGTCCTGAGGATCTGCAAAATTAATAGCCATATGAAGCACTACATGGAATTGAACTCAATCTGCAATTTTCCATTGGAAACATTAATATTAAATACACACACACATTCACAAGAGGGAAAAAAACTTTTTATGTCTGTAAGAGGAATAAAATAAGTAAAACCAGATACTAAGGCAAATCATCCACCATGACCAAGCCATCTTATGCAAACGAAAAAATCAACTACAGTATTTAATAGTCTTAACAAAACAAGGAAATATAATATCAAATACAAAATAAAATAGTTTAAGCACATACCGGTATTCAGGTTTTAGCCATTTCTCACCCTCTGACAGTAGCCAATTGATCTTCTCACATGTTGTCATTATTTCTCCTAAAGAAGCATCCACCATTGTCTTTCCCGTATCACGTGAAGATATTCTAACAAAAACTAGAGTTAAAATATGTCCAATTTGTCATAAAAAGAAATCCATAATTTACGAATTTTAGGCCAAATGAATTTTTTTAAAACAAATAAAAGGGCATTTATTAATGGATGCATGTTTTCCAGAATATGACAACCAACATTGTAGTTCTGTATGTGCTCATAGATTCTGATATTTTCACATGAAGGCCAACTTCATTTCTGTAATATTTCAGCAGGGTTTTTCACCAAATCCTCTTTCTACAACCATGGTTAAAAGGCTCTTACTCGCATATAAGTGCTTGATGCCTGATTATATACTGCAAGAGTATACGCAAAAACTGACGTCTTTGCTTGAAGCTGGTTTTTGCCCACATTTTCTGTGCCTTCCTCACCTTGGCCACCTGCTCCTTGACCTTTCCATACATGCAAAATAATCCAAGTAAATTTCTTTGAATGCTGCTACAGATTTAATAAAAAATAGCAAAATAGCTTATGATGGTTCATAACATCTGGAGCTAGTGAATCAATATTTCTTCTCCTCGTCACTTTGTGAAAATTGTCATTTGTCATCAATGTTTCTATATGCAAGGATATACGAGGATGGATTGGCGGCTATGAGATATATAAGTAGGCCCACACAACCAGATAATTTGCATATCCAAAGCATACGAAACATTTTGTCAACAAAAAAAGTCAACGGGGAACCAGAATACAGTCAACTTAAGGAAAAGGTACTAAAGTCTAGTTGTATGAACAATAAACATATAAAATAAAGGAATATTATTGAATTTGAACTTCAACATAAACCATAATGCAAAATGTATGAATGAAAAATTTAGGACACGTGTTTAGCCAGAAACTATGGCAAGTCAACTTTCCTTCCATAGCCAATATATTTCTTATGTAACTAGTTTATCAACAATGACGAACTTATACATTCTAAGTCACTTATATCAACGTCTAGCTATATTAACATATAAAACTTACTCATTTCTTACTGTCAAACTAAATAAAAACTAGTGAATATAAAAGAAAAGTCATCGTAAATTATAAGCATTTGTCCGTTGATAAATTGCATTGGTTCACCAACCTCAGTAGGTGTCAGCGCCGGAACATATCCCAAGTATTTCATTGTTGCAGGTTCATAGCATTGAACTTTCCTGCCTGATTGCTGAGCTGGTCCTCTCGGAGGTACCTGAACTAGACGTGATAGGCCAGACTTTCCGTATTAGAGCATCATCAACAAACCTCACGTAATAATGTTCAGTGGTATGTTGAACAGAAGTTAGCTCGTAATATACGCTGATTAGTTGACCAAACTTATACCGGTCACATAACATCCACTGACCATTAAACTCAACTCAAATTTATCATTAAAAAACAGATCAAGTAAAATGCAGATACAGAACGAATGATCAAAGAAGACGGTTATCAAGTAAAAAATAAGACTCACATATATAAAGCTATTCTCCTGCGTTTGATTTCCATCATCCAACACTGGAACCATCAAAATTCACATTACAACACATCGCACAGGTGTGACCAGAGAGAAAGAGAGAGTGAGAGTGAGAGTGAGAGTACCATCGGAAGCATCGACGTCTATGGAAGGAACTTTGGGAGGAATGAGCATGAAGAGGAACCTACAGATGGCATAAGCGAATGCCAAAACGAGCACGGACCACCACAATGCCATCGGGAATTCGCCGATTTAGAGCGTCGCTGTGGGAAGAAAACCACCTCGCTAGGGTTTCGGAGGAAGCTGGAGGCACATAAAGTTCCAAAGAGAGTATAAATTCAGGATAGTGGCCGAAGCCACTCAAGGAATCTTGGAAAGCTTTGAGATGAAGATGAAGAGAAATAAGAAACGAAGCAGAAGCAGAATTTATATGTTACTTGTGATTGCTTACAGAAACAGAACTCTCAGTACAACAAAATCGGATTCGTTGTGCTTCCCCTTGTAGAGCTTTTTGTGTAAGAGAGAGAATTTTTTGTTTTTGGGGCCAAGTATATATAGTTGCAGAAATGAGACACAATTCGCAAGTGTTTCTGAGAAATAATCACTCAATTTTGCTTTATTGTATTATTGCTTTGATTTGATCTGATTTACTAATTATCTTGAATCAATGATTAGACTAACTGAACGATGAACACTGAGAAAACATTTCTCACCGTAGTAATATTATATAGGTTAGAATTTCAGTATTTATTTGGAGTAGCTTATTTTTTATCTATAAGAACTTATAAATTATAATTTATGGTATACGAAATAAGTATCTGAATGAAATTTTATCTCGACTTACATAATAAACACTTATTACCCAAAAATAAGTTATCAAAAACTCCCATAAGTCATTTCCTACCATCCAACTATTTTAAAACTTTTTTTTTTTTACTTTTTTCTTTCAATTCCAATTTAAAATCATGAAGTGAAATTATAAATAAGTCATAAATTAGTTTCAAAATTTTTTTACTTTTTTCTTTCAATTCCAATTCAAAATCATGAAGTGAAATTATAAATAAGTCATAAATTAGTTTCAAAAATTATGACAATGTAATAAAACTTAAAATTTCATTAACTCTGTTATATAATTCAACAGTTTTCTAACTTTGTCTATATTTATTATACATTATATCTCATGAAAACAAGATCAATTCAATAATTAATGAAGAGTAAATCTTATATTTATATGAAAAAGTTTTCTCTGCCTTAAAAATAAGACCAGCAAAGTATTGAAGAGCTTTATGCACAAACATGCACACACAAGCATATATAATGCTTTGTAAGGAAGGGGCATAAGTAACCAACAACATAAAAATTAGGGAAATTTTTTTTTAAAAGACAGATGAATTACCTAAATCTTAAATTGAGTTATTAAATTTAATAAATTCTAAATCAGGTTAAATGTCCTAAAATAGTATTTTATAATTTGAAGATTTTACATTATTATCTCTTATTTGATTCTCTATCCTGATCTCTACCTCCCTCTCCCTTGACAATGCATTAAATCGCTGCAACATCAACATAATAAAAAGCGTCTGCTCCCTGCAACATCAACATTATATCTCAATATTAAACAACAACAACAATAATAAAGTCTTTATCCCACTAGGTGAGGTCGGCTATATAGATCGTATGACGTCATTATGCTCTGTCAAAAATCATATATTTAAGTATATTATTAATCAAAAGGTCTCTCTCTATTACCTCATTGAGCGTTCTCTTCGGCCTTCCGCGACGTAGTTTTATAGGACTCCATATTGCTTGATCAACACTCTTCACCGGTGCATTCAATAACCTTCATTGAACATGTCCAAATCACCTTAAACGACTTTCTACCATTTTTTTTTAATCGAGGTCACTCCAACTCGTTCACGTATATGATTATTACAATCTTACCTTTTCTTGTATGATCACACATCCATCTCAACATCCTCATCTTAGCTACCCCCATTTTATGTTCATGTTATCCCTTTAAAGCCCAACACTCACTACCATATAACATAGCTGGTCTTATAGCAGTATGGTAGAACTTCTCTTTTACCTTATTAGGAATTTTTCTATCACAAATAACTCTAGTGGCTTTTCTCCATTTATATCATCCAACTTGAATTCTGTGATTGCCATCTCCATCAATTTCACCATTTTGTTGTATAATTGATCCCAAATACCTAAATTTTATCACTTGCGGAATGATTCCCCCCCCCCCCAATTTAACTTACACTTCGCTTTGACCTTGTCTCTTATCATACTTGCAATGCATATATTCAGTTTTGTTCATACTCAGACGAAAACCCTTTACTTCCAAAGTGTGTCTCCATATTTCAAGTTTAGAATTAATTTTCTCCTTAGATTTAGCTAACAGAACTATATCATCCATAAAAAGCATGTATTTAGATATCTCCTCTTTTATAGACCTAGTTAGAATATTTACCACTAGATTAAATAAATAAGGGCTTAAAGTTGATCCCTGATGTAGGTCAATCCTTATAGGAAAGTCCTTTGTTACATCTCCAGGCGTTATAACATTGGTTATAACCCTCTTATACATGTCCTAAATAGCTTTGATATATGCCAACCGCATCCCCTTCTTTTCTAAGGCTTTCCAAAGTACTGCTCTTAGCACACGGTCATATGTTTTTTTCTAAATCAATGAAAATCATATGCAAATATCTTCCTTTGCTCTTATATTTTTCCATTAGCCCCCTTAATAAATAAATCGCTTATGTTGTAGACCTTCCTGGTATGAATCCAAACTGGTTTTCAGCAATATCAATCTCTAACCTCAACCTGTGTTCAATCACATTTTCCCACAATTTCATTGTATGACTTATAAGCTTGATTCCTCTATAGTTTGCATAATTTTTTAATATTCCCTTTATTCTTATAAATAGAGATCAAAGTACTCTTCTTCTACTCATCCAACATTTTCTTGAATCGTAAAATCTCATTAAATAATTTTGTGAGCCACAACACACCCTCTTCACCCAAACATTTCCAAACTTCAATAGGAATACCATCAGGTCCAATAACTTTACCATTTTCCATTTTCTTAAGAGTTTCCATAACCTCGTCAACTCAAATCTTGCGGTAAAATAATAAATTAATATCACCTTCTCAAATTGTCAAATCTTCCCAATCACAAGGCGACCCTCCCCCTCTATCATTGAACAACTTATAAAAGTAGGCTTCCCACCTATTCTTAATATCTCTATTAGTAACCAAAATGTTGCCTTCTTCATTCTTTAGACACCTCACTTGGTTCAAGTCTTTTGATTTTCTCTCCTTATTCTTTGCGATCTTGTAGATCTTACGCTCTTTCGCCTTTATCCCTAACTCCTTATAAAACTCCTCATATGCTTTATTACGAACTTCACTCACTGCCTTCTTAGTCTCCTTTTTAGCCAAACAATACCTTTCTTAATTTTCAACATTATTACATAAGTATATTGCTTTAAAACAATCTTTCTTATGCTTGACTTTCTCTTGAACAGTTTCATCCTACCATCAAGTCCTTTATCTGGCCTACCAAAAACTTTTGATTCTCTCAAAATTGTTTTAGCAACCTCTTGGATCTTTTCAGACATAGTGTGTGTTTGGAAGAGCTTATTTTTGGGCAATAAGTGCTTATAATTCGTGATTCACGGTATACGAAGTAAGTATGTGAGAGGAGTTTTTTTTCGGCTTGCGTAAATTGGGCTTATTTCCTGTACAAAACGGGATACCAAACATGCACATATTCTCCAACATAATATTAGTACTTCCTTATAACTCCCACTCTCCCCTCCTCCAAAAGAGTTTTTTTGAAAAATCTCTCGTTTCTCCCCCTTAAATTGCCACCACTTGATCTTTAGATTTAAAACTTGCCAATGATTTTGTTTTACAAACTTAATATTCACATCAAGGACCAAAACCTGATGTTGTGTTGTAACGTCATCCCCAGGGATCACTTTACAGTTAGTACAAGGTCTTTTATTAGAATTCCTTACCAAAAAGAAGTCAATCTGTGTCTTGGTAGCCCCACCCTTATATGTTATTAAATGCTCCTCCATCTTCTTAAAGCAAGTGTTGATAATCTTGAGGCTATATGCGAGTGAAAAATCAATAATAGATTAATCTTTGTTATTGAGCACCCCAAATCCAAAATCCCCATGAGCCCTTGCATGAGGTCTTGCCTCCTTACCAATATGTCCATTAAGATATCCTTCAATAAAAATCTTTTCGGTCAGTGGAATACTCTGAATTAGCCCCTCCATATCTTCCCAGAACTTTTCCTTAAATTGTGCTTATGCCCCTACTTGATATGCATACGCATTAATAATGTTTATAATATCCTTCCCAACAATCATTGTTTAAGGAAATGATTCTGTCCTCAACCCTCTTAACTTTCACCACATTCTTTCTCCATTCATTATCAGCGATGATACCAGCACCATTCCTTCAATTGACCTTTCATGTGTACCAAAGTTTAAAACCATTAATTTCCTAAGACCTTTATCCTATCCATTTAGTTTCCTGAAGGCACAAAATATTAATCTTTCGATCATTCATTACACCCACCACCTCCATAGATTTGGCATTCAGAGTTCCAACATTCCAAGTGCCAAATCTGATCTTGCTCTCATGAACTAGCTTCTTTAGCCGCCTCCGTTCATAAGAGAGCGGTAGCTCTTGTTCATTTAACACTACATCCAAGCGATGATACAGCCGCTCTTGCTTACTTCTCACTATACCTGAGTCATACAGCGCGTTACTTATAAACAACGACCTAGCATTAGCACAATTTCTTCATTGATCCATGTTCATAAGAGATTTGACAGGGCTTTATGTTGGCTGTCGGGACCTAACACAACCCTCCTCCTTTACTCGAGCTTAGGACCGACTATAAACATAGACGGAGTTTACATCTCAATATTACAAAATTAAAAATTCAATTGATATTACAACTAAAAACTTACAGAGATTAATTCCCTATATTAATATCACTCGTTTGATCTTATATATTCTCATCCTTACTGTAGCTAGGCTAGGCTAGCTCTTCTGTGTTTGTGTTAATGCCGAACGTTCTGAATGAAGTTTTCTTATGCTTCACCTGAGGCTTATTCACAAGTCTTGATCAATTAAGACTCTCAAGCTTCTAAATCAAATTTGATCTGCAAATAGTGGAGAACAAAAAATGGTGAATGAGGGGGAGAGATGTGGTGATCAAAAGAGAACCCAATGAGGGATGATAAGATAAAATTATCGAATTCTGAAATCATATTTTAGAACATTTGACTTGATTTAGGATTAGTTAAATTTAATGACTCAATTTAGAATTTGGATAATTCAACTACTCCCTCCGGTCCTAAATATAGGACAAAGTTTGTAGTGCATATTGTACTACAAACTTTGTCCTATATTTAGGACCGGAGGTAGTATCTTTTAAAGGGATTTTCCCAAAAAATTAATTCACAATAGATTTTTTTGTCAAGTTTTAAAAACTATTTATATATGTTTATAAAGAAAAAGCTGTTTATATATTATGTGTCAATTTTTTTTTTCATAATTTAGCTTTAACATTGATTATTAATAACTAACACTCCCCAATTCTCTATATATATATATAAGAGACATTTTTTAGACGACACATTCTTATTTATTAGAAATACCAAAAGCCTATCTAAAATTTTCTAATATCTTTTGTATTGTCTCCATTTATTCTTTGTTGGCCTCACTGAATTAATTAAATATTTACTTCTTCTCTCTGACACACAGTCACTCTCTTTCTATAGATAAGGATATTTTTTAATAATAAGTATATTTCTTACTTATTTATTATTTTTACTCAATTTTAACCAATTTTTTTATTCATATAATCTATATTGGTGCTGTTTCTACCTTTAATATAAGATATAGTTGACTTTTTTAGAAAGATTAAGAAAGCTGAATAAATTACTTTAAAATATTGATATTTATTTTTTTTATACCAAATTACTTTATATGACCTATGAACTGATATATAATTAAATGATACATGACATATGATATAATTAACTAACTTATTTAGTTCATTAATTTCTCCAAAAAAAAGTCACTTATGTCTATATTAAAGACAGGAGGAGTATCACGTAGGAGCTAGTTATTCATTCCATCTGGATTGTCCATATGGAATCCGAACTAGGGGTGTGCAACTTTTTCCCGTTCCGGTCCCGAGCAAATAGAGACGAGATTTTCCTGTCCCGAAAATTTCGGGACGGGAAAAGTTCGGGATCGGGATCGGGAAGTCCCGATCCAAATATATATATATATATATTATGTATAATTTTTTAGAATATTTAAGAAAGCAAGACCAAATGCAAAATAAAATGTAAAAATCCCTAACACCCTTAAGGTAATATATATTCTTTTAGTTAATTTCATTTACTATTTATTAAATAATTCTAATTTTTTGTTCTTGTTTTTGTGGTTTTTGTAGCTAAATCGACAACTTTAAGCATGTATTGGACTAATGATATATTTGTATTGGATTAATTTGGTACAATATGATATTAGACAAATTATATATTTATACTAGACTAAAGAAAATAAAACAATAAAATTAATATAGAAATTTGTTTAAAAAAAAATCCGGGATCGGGAAATTCCTGATCCTGATCCCAAACATTTCCCATCCCGTCGGGATGGGAAATTTTCGGGATCGGGATCGGGAATGAAAATCATTCCCGAACCCTTTTCGGGATCGGAACAATCCAAATTTCATATTTTTTATATCATGATTTTTAAATAAAAAATCATTTAAAAAAAAAATGTTAGTTGAGAGATTATCTTTATCATAGATTCTCTACATTTTAAAATAATTTTAAAAAAAATAAAAAATTAAAAAATTAAAGGGAGAATTGCCCAAAAATACCTTGGAGGCAAATTAATTGCTGATTGCTACCAAGGAAGATCTGTTGCACATAACGGAAGATATTTTGCACACAACGGAAGATTGTTTGCACATTTATATGGAAGATTTCTGCACACACGGAATATGGCTTGCACAAAACGGAAGATCGCTTGCACATACGGAAGATCACTTACACGCTTGGTAGGAATCAGCAATTAATTTACCTCCAAGGTATTTTTGGGCAATTCTCCCAAAATTAAATCTGAACGTTACAAATCCCCATGAGTTGATGGTGCCTATTATTTCGTAAACGACATGCTTCCCGCAACATTCGCCTTCCATTTTAGTCACAGGTCACGACAGTGCGCGCGCTCATCGCGTGGTCTTTTCTATTCTTGTGCCTCAAATTTTGGGTGTTTTTCTTCGCCATTAACTTGAAGTTGAAGGATCGAACAATCGAAATGTTTCTGGTAATACAATAAGCGAAGAAGTGATCTCTCTCATAACGCCAGGCTCTACCTTCGTTCGTCCATGGATAAGGCTCTAAAAGTTTCTGGAAGAAGAGTGGGAGTGGCTGTGGATTTCTCGGCGTGCGGCGATCTAGCACTCCAATGGGCGGTTGATAACGCCGTTCGCGACGGAGATAGCCTAATCCTCGTCGTCTGTCTCCCCGAACAATTCTACGAGGGCGGCGAGATGCAGCTTTGGGAAACTACTGGATCTCGTAATTAATCTCCCTCTCCCTCTTGCTCTGTTCATACTGTTTGTTTCTCAGGAAAATTTTCATGGCTGTGCTTGGGCGAGAAAATCGACATTTGCTCGAAATTGAAACTCTGCGACGATCTATAGTCCAAGCTATAAAGATTAATGGAATCGGAAGTGGAATTTTTATGTACATTATCCAAAATTGAGGAAAATTTGATACAATTTAGCCAGAAAATATTAGTTTCATGGAAATCAATTTAGTCTCCCACTAAAATTTCCTTGAAACATACGAATGATGAAATGCACACCAACTTGACAATGTGCCGGTAAAGCCAGAATTACTGGGTGAAGATGTAAATTTGTTTCAAAAATTTTTGTTGAAGAGTAATATTTTTTCAGAAATTTTCTCTAAATCAATGTCATGAGTAATATTTTTCCGGAAGTTTTCTCTAAATCAATGTCATTCCAAATATTTCAAAAAGTAGTAATATTACCCCATGTCATTAAAAAACTAATATTGACAATTAAAAAAATTGATGTGAACCACTAACTTTTTAACTGTAAGGGGTAACATTACTCCATTTTAATATTTTTGAAGCAACATTAAACTTAAAAAAACTTTCCAGTAATATTACTTCCTAATGACAACTTTCAGCATAAATTTACACCTTAATCAAATAATTATTTATTCTTGTTTGAATCTATATTTGGCTATCACAATCAAAGGTGGGATGTTATTGATTCCGATCTAATATATGCAGCTCTGATCCCTGCTAGTCAATTTACTGATCCTGCAATAATGAAAAAATATGGGGTGAAAACCAAAGAGGCAACCTTGGATATTGTCAAAACTGCAGCAAACAAGAAGAAAGAGGTACAATTGTTTTTCTTATTCTAACATAGTTCCTGGGAGGGGTAACCGTACGTTTTCAAGAAAAAAACACAGTGGATATTTTTATCACCGTTTGGGAGAGCACTAATAGCTACTGAGCTTTAATATATATATAAAAAAAAAAAAAAGCCACGTTTAGTAGAAGCCCATTTTTATAGAGCTTTTTTTTTGGCCAATCATTTTTATAGCTTTTTATCTCTCTCCACATCACAGTAGATCATAATAGAAATGAAATTGTATGTGAAGCTGTGGCCTTGTGGGATCCACTCAAGTGCCCCTCTTCTCTTACTTGATCTAAGGCTAATTTTTATCAATTTATTACAAAAATATCATTTGCTTGTTGATTTTAATAGTTCATATGGTTTGAAAATCGTGTATTTTTTTTGACAAAAAAAAAAATCATATATTTTTCTTTTTTTTTCAACAATAATTTCATATTTTTCATTTTATCAAATTTTTTTAATATTTTTTATTTCAATTATCACAATATGTACAACTAATATATATATATATATATATATATATGTAGTATTTAATAAGATTCATATCATTTTTAGTCATTTTTCATCTAAAGGGGTTTTTTAAACACTAATCCAAACAGGTTTAAGGTTAGAAAAAAAGTCACTTCTGCCACTGCTAATCCAAATACCAATCACATTTACAATTTCACTTTTAATCCTACCTTACTTTTCAAAAAGTCGGATAGTTAAAAAAGTCACTTTTTCACTGCTAATCCAAACGGGCACTAAATTGACATGGTATGTGTCATACAAATAACAGATATGTTGATATTATCATGAGCAAGAATATGAGCATTGTAATTTATATTTTTCCTCAAGAAGGATGTGTGATTTGTTGAGAATAATGTTTGGTAAAATTAACAGGTTCAGCTAATGATGAAGATATATTGGGGAGATGCGAGAGAGAAGATATGTGAAGCAATTGATAAAATACCAATAGACTTTCTTGTTGTAGGGAACAGAGGCCTTGGCACTATCAAAAGGTACCTTTAGTATAGCGAAAACTTCAGAGAAATACGATGGAATACGGAAAAGGATGAATTAAAGTTACGAAATTCTGAAATCTCAAGTCAGTATGATAGAGGAATCTGGGATTATAAAATTTCGATCAAAAGATGCACCTGTCCTTCAACTCTCCATCTCTCAGCTTGGAATAACAACATCAGCCTCTTTATTAACAACACCGCATTCAATATTAATAACTCCACTTTCTTTTTTCACAATAACAATACCAATCTCTTTATTAACAATACCGTATTTTACATTAACAACTCGACTTTCTTGTTTCACAATGATACCGGTCTTTATATTAATAACACTGCATTCTATATTAACAATTCGATTTTTTTTTTACAACTTTATAATTTAAGTTTCAGGGCCAATAATAATACATCTTTCTTTAATAATACCACCATATTTTATATTAACAGCACCATATTTGAGATATTAAATTGTGGAAGAAGAAAATTGAGTTGTTAATGTAGAATGCGGTGTTGTTAATAAAGAGACCCGTGTTGTTATTCCGAATTGAGAGAGAGGGAGAGTTGAAGGGCAGATGCGTCTTTTCACTAAGATTTTATAATCCTAGATTCCTCCACAGTACTGACATCGAATTGACTTGGGATTTTGGAATTTCGCAGCTCTGATTTGTCCTTTCCTATATTCTAACGTATTTTTTTGAAATTTTTCCTTTAGTATATAACTCATGCCTTTTTGTTGCTCCCGTCAGTTTTTAATATAAAACATATTTAGGTAGTCATGTTGGTTATAAATATAACTTATCAATCTTTTCCTAATTTACTCATAGTTACTATCCATCAACAATAATCAAGAGAAGATGGAATAAGTAGATGATTAAGGTGTTTTAAAAAACATATGTCATATTAACTAATGTAATTACTTTATTTAATCTAATCAAATTAGATGAATATATCTTATATTAAGGATCAGAACAAATGTTTTCTTTTTTTTTTTTCCTTGTCACACACACAGCATTATTTCGTTATTTAATAACAATCTTGTACCTACTATAATGGATATTGGTTGTTTGGGGGCAAATATATCTTAGAGAACATCCAAATTAATAAATTGGTTATTGTTGCCTAAAATATTTTTTTTAGCATGGCAAACTCCAATACCATATGAACAGAGCTAGGATTAACACTTTTGCATACTTTGAGTAGAACAAATAATAATCGGCAAAAAAAAAAAAAAGAGTAGAACAAATAATAAAAATAATGAACTAAGGTGAGATGATGCTCATGCTAGTGGTAATTTTGAGATTAAAGAAATAATCTTAAATTATTAATCTTAAAATTATTTTGTAGCATAAGCATTATCCACTCTATATCCCAATTAATTTACTTGATTGTTTCTTTTGCAGGACCTTAATGGGAAGTGTTAGCAATTATGTAGTGAATCATGCCTCTTGTCCCGTCGTTGTGGTGAAATCCTCTGATCGACACTAATTTAAAGCAGATCTTTCGATTTATAAGGAGTTCAGAATATTTCTGAACAATGTGACCTTTTATATTTTTGGGAAAATTGCAATTAAGTTTCAAACAAAACAAAATAGATCCTTTAAAATCTTTAATTTTGTTATGAATATTGTGGTAATGGATGTTCATAGTCTCTTAGGATTCCATAACACCTATAACCTCCCATGATTTTATGTAGCTTTATGTTGTAGATTAATTCTTATGTTTATGACATTGTAACTCCAACATAATGTGGGTTAATTCTTGTGTTTATGACATTGTAACTCTTGAGAGAATTGGAGGCCTATATATAGAGGCCTAACACAAAAGAATGTAAGCACATGAAAATTCCATATGAATGAGAGTTCTTCACTCTTCATTGCTATAATTCTCCCTTGTCTTTCTTTATCTCTTCATCTCAATCTTGTATATTTTCTTGATTTCATAACACGTTATCAGCACGAATTCGCTCAGAAGACATATGGTCTAGTTTTCTATCTCTTCTACTCTCTAACTTTCTCATTTACATACTTTGTTTTATATTGTTTATTCTCTATGTTATTTTATCTTTCTAGTCTACATTATCAATCTATTGTTCTATATTATTTTTATTATTTTTCTTTTACGCTATCTATTTTTATCCATCCTGTAGTTATCTTTTACATATATCTGGGATAATCTAAGCCATTACATGGAATTAAATAGACACTTTTACCGATTGTTTTATACATCGGGTTCCATGGCTAAGATTTGATATTATATTATCCTCCGCAAGTTTTCTTTCTTTTAACTTTTATTTATCGTTTTCCATTAATCTCTTATTATGCAAAATTTATAGTATATTCTAGTATTCTTTACATTTTATGTTATTATATTATGTTATTTCATTTTATTACACTTATTTAACATTTATATTTCTTTATTTTATTTACATTTTATGTTATATATTATTATTTGTTTCTTTATTTTATGTCATTTATTTCATCTTGTTTTATTGTTATTTTATTTACATTTCATTTATTTATATTAATACATTATTGTTATATCATTATGTCAATCTTTTATTTTCATTTGTTTATTATATTACCTTAATATATAATAGTATTATATATGATCATGTAATGTGGTCTATATGATCATGGGCTTATCTATTATTTATATTTGATTATGAATTTGAATTTATTTAATTTATTTTCTAGTATTTTGATTTTATCGAGAGGCCAGAAGCCATAATATTCTTAATTTCGTGATTAGATGACCAGAAGTCACATCACTTTTGTACTAGCTCTTATGAGAAAGAACGCTATTGGTTTTATTAAATTGCAAGATTGACAAGAAAAATTTTGACACTTTGATGATTGTTACAAATATCAAAGCCTTGAAGGCTAAAGGTTCAAATATCAAACTAAACAAAAAAAAAAAAAAAAAGCTTTGCAAGATTTTTGCTGTGGTCCTGAAGACCAATATTTGGAGAAATTGATGATGCTATTGAAAGTAAAGAAAATATGTAAGAGTGCAAATGAACATGATCACATTGCATTTGTAGAATTGATAGTTGAAAGCTGAGAATACTTTGTCTTAGCTATTGAACTACAATCGTGAAAATAATAACATTTCTAAGGCGATTAAAATTATGAGCAAATATCATACTATGACTAGAAGTCATATGGATAAAAAAAAATGGTATAATATGACCAGAAGTCATATAGACTCATATGTATCAATTTATTGAAAATAAAGATCAAAATGGTTGTGAAGCCAGAAATACCATGAAATATTGCAAAAAATATCAAAAATAGTTATGATGCTTAAAGCAATAAGTTACGGAGAAAGATGATCAGTTTGTATAACCAAAAGAAATAATTGTAAGCCCTGAAGGCTATATGATAATTGTAAGCCTTGAAGGCTATATATTTTGATTCTTTATGTTTAAATTTAAATTGATTGTGATTAATTTGTAAGAGAGAAATTATTAGTTAACATTGTGATATCAACATGAGTGATATATGAAATCAAATAGATAAAAATGTAATGATTGGTCATTTTAAAATTTCAGTATAGTGCCAATTTATTTACAAATTTAAACATTATTGGTAATTATTGATATATTTTGATTTCATGGCCTTTTAGAATTCTAACTACCTCATGGTTAATCCTTATAACTCCCATATGAAATGGTTTTCAGTATTTATTCATATAACCTTCAATTATAAAGTTAAGTTGTTTAATTACCTTCTTTATGTATAATTGTACAATTTATTTGTAATTTTAAGTATATTGTGTATGTGAATACTAATCATACATCAATGGAGTTTACCACCTCTATTTTCTTCTTGGGACTTGTATTTCTCTGTTGCACCAAAGATTTCCCAACAAACATTCAACTCATATACCTCAACATCAAGGTACTTTCTTTCATTATTAGTTATATTTTTTATTTTAGTTAAAGATTTCCCAACAAATATTCAACTCATATACCTCAACATCAAGATACTTTCTTTTATTATTAGTCATATTTTTCATTTTAGCCTTGTCTTCCATCTCTTTTCTCTTCTTGAGCACTATTATGTTGCCTTACATATATATGCAATTTTTCCTTAGTTCCAAACTTTCATTATTGAAAGGCATACAAATACTCTTCAATTTGTATCCTATTTTAGTATTGATAATTTATTGCCTCATTTCCCAATTCATTGTATTAACATTTCTTCTACTCCTTAGTATTTTTATATGATATGTGCAAGTTTCATATATTAATTATGATATAATATATAATATGACATATATTGGAATCAAATTGGTTTTACGTGACATTTAAGGGGGGAAAATCCTATATCATTTTTGAATTAAGAGAATGAGAACTTAATGAGAAAATTCATTATGAATAGTTTATGATTTGTTAAACAAAATCATTTTCGTAATGTGCATGAATTATATAGTGCAAGTCAAATTTATGGATGATCAAACAGTAAGGAATATTTGAAAGAAGACTATGTATATCATAAGCATTTGTTATTTTATATTATAATGCATTTGTCTTTACATTTCTCTCAAATTAATTTTAGCCCCTAAACATCATAATTCATTGCAATAAGATCTTTATGTATTTTGATTATGGATCTCCTCATATTTCTTTATGTAGTGGAAAATTCTAAACATTTCATATTTTGAACATACATCAAAAGAGGCAAATTGAAGCATATTATTATTAATAAGTAGCAAAATTATATAAATATGCAGGAATAAATGTTAGTTCCTGAAGAACATAAATGTAACAAAGTTGATATAGTTCTTGAAGAACTAATATAGTTTTTCTTAAATTCTATGGACAGAAGAAGAATTGATCAAGGAAAGCTATAACCCATAGATTTACATTAGAGTTTTACTCTATTATAGGGTTTAAATGATAGCTCAATTGACTGAAATCCATGATTAATTGTGAGTTATGAAGTACTTGAGTTTTGAAATGAAAGATATATTATTAGTTTTCTATATTCAAATTTGTCTTTGAAATAGAGAAATAAAGAAAGTATATTTATATGACTCACACTTGAGGGGGAGATTGTTAGAATATAAATGTGAGTTAATGTTGAAAAGTTTTACTCATATACTTCCTCACAAAACCTATTGATCTCTGAAAAATGGATGTCATATTGACATCTTATATCAATACTTATAGAAAATGAAAAGTTTATTGTTGGTTAAACAACATGTTACAGTAAACTAATAGTTTACTGATCCAAATAAATTTATGTTGACATGACTTGTTTGATTCATCCGAGTCATATATAAAAGATTATATTTGACATCCATTGAAGAACTAGAAGATTCTTCATAAATAGCTAACATATTATATAATTCAAGAGTTATCACGTGCTGCTTGTTCTCAAAGAAATTTGATTATGAGAGTATCACAAGTTATGATTTGGAATGGATCTTTATATTTCTGGAAATATATCAAGCATATATATGGGCCCATTCAAATAACATGTAAACCATATAAGTATTCAATGAATTTGATAGATGCATCTATAAGATGGTTACATGTAATATTAATATTAGTTTGCAACCTGAAGTTTGTAAGAATATTTGAATAAATTATTATGTTATTCATTCATTGAAGCCTCCATAAATAGCTAGATTAATACTTATGAGAACAAAAATTTATGTTTCAGTGTTGGCATATTTGATCTTACATATTGCAGCACTTATACTAGCCAACCAAATTCTCCCGATAAAATTGGCTTTTGGTCAGAAGTCAAGTATATTCCATCTTAAAAAGTTTGAATGTGCATTCCTATTAATTCACCACAATGCACATAGATAGATATTTAAAGGAAATTGAGATAAATGTTGGGTAAGAACCTCCTTCTTCTTGTTTGTCTCTAAATGAAACAAAAGGATGTTTCTAATGGAAACAAATGGATTTAGGAGACTTATACTGCATGATTAGTCGATTGTCATTTAACAAAGTTTTCCTAATATGAGGGGGAGAAATTAAATAGCTGGAAAAGAAAACAAAAGGAATGCATTATTACTATCAAATATAGATCCTCGAATATAACAATATGAACCAGAAGTTCATTTGGTTTGCATTCATGAAATATTACATAAAATCTGCCAGATGCAATTACTGACCTAAATGGGAATTACTAAATCTCATATTCCAGCTATAAGTGGTCTAATCAGCATAAATGAAAGTGAGACATACCCGAAGTATGAGAGAATAATCAGTTCCAAAAGAAAAAAGAAAGAAGCAAATAATCAAGATAATCATATTAAGGAGGCAGACACTCTAGAAGAGGTCAATACATAACTACTTGCAGAACCCTCAAAAGAGGTTCAGGTACCTGAAAGTAATAAAGAGATCTCAATGAATTATGTCACAACAAGAAAAATGGAACTGAAAAGATAAAGTTGTCGACAACAGTTTTAGTAATAATATCACGTGATCAAATGAGGATCTTATACATAAATATGTCAGTAGAAAAAAAGGTGATTGGCCAACTGAAGAAGGGGATAAGACATAATGAAAAATATTCTTTCAGCATGTGAAATTTATGGACCTGTAGTCCAAAACATTTGAAATATAAAGTTATTTGTGATATATGAATATTCATGTGAAAATAAATATTTTCACAAGGTTTAATGATGATTATGAGGAGGTACAATATTTGGTAGTGGATACAATAATTGTTGCATATATTATTAGTCTGGCAGTATATGCAAACAAAATAATGCGTCTATTAGATATCCATATAGCATATGCATATGGATAGGGAATATTATATGAGACTCTTTAAAGGATCTAAAATGCCAGAAGCATATACAAGAAAATCATTCTATATATAAAATATTGTGCGAGTTTGAAAATAATTCAAGCATATATAATTGATTGAAAAATATATTGAAAAATGAATAATTTTACATTTTACTTGACTCGTAGATCAAGTTATCAAATACATCAAAGATTTCAAAATCACATATTTTTACCGTGGTGAATTTTCTTATAAAGATACATTGAATTTAATGGTCCAGAAGTACCTTATACTTTATGAGAATATTTTTGTATTATGCTAATATTGTATCTATTATGATTTTATTGATAAAAATTAGTTCTTGCAAGTGCACAGTGAATAACAAAAATGAGATTTGTTGTGATAGTCCTATTAACATATTATATAATATTATTTTGTTCAAAACAAACTGAATATGTTGATGCAAGATATATTTTAATGATTTTCAAAATATTTTTTTTGTTTTCACAATGAATAAGATAAAGACATAATATACTGATATTTTAGCATATCCAGAAGATATGTCAGAGGAATACATCTAGCAGAACATTTGGTGACAATGTATCATTCATAGTTTGGCGGCTAAAAGAATGATATGCTCGACAATACATTAGAAATGATGTTCTTATCAGGGGGAGTAAAACTAATGTTATTATCAGGGGGAGTAAATACGATATTATCATCATGTGAAGTAGAGACCATGCTGTACTCTTTTCCTTAACCAAGGTTTTGTCCCACGGGGTTTTCCTGGTAAGGTTTTTAATGAGGCAGCTTCAATTTGTATTGTGTACTTTTTTTCCTTCACTAGGTTTTTGTCCCACTGGGTTTTTCCTAGTAAGGTTTTAATGAGGCACAACATTTGTTTATGAACATCCAAGGGGGAGTGTTATGAATATTGTGGTAATGGATGTTCATAGTCTCTTAGGATTCCATAACGCCTATAACCTCCCATGATTTTATGTAGCTTTATGTTGTAGATTAATTCTTATGTTTATGACATTGTAACTCCAACATAATGTGGGTTAATTCTTGTGTTTATGGCATTGTAACTCTTGAGAGAATTGGAGGCCTATATATAGAGGCTTAACACAAAAGAATGTAAGCACATGAAAATTCCATATGAATGAGAGTTCTTCACTCTTCATTGCTATAATTCTCCCTTGTCTTTCTTTATCTCTTCATCTCAATCTTGTATATTTTCTTGATTTCATAACAAATTTATAGTTAAATCCTGTAGAATGTTTGGATAATATATTCCAATTTTAAAAAAAATAAAATAACTTCATTGATTAAATAGAGAGAAAGAATTGGAATATATTTTGAGGTTATCTTAGACTTTTCATAATTGGAATATATTACCCAAATGTTCCACGGGAGTTTATTGCAAATAGAAAATTTTAAGAAACCTTTGGCGCATATTTTGTCTTACTTGGGACTTAAATGCAATTTTTCCTATATTTTTTTTGGATATTTATATTAATTACTAATATTATTAATATAAAATAAAAATGTATAAGAAGTCATATTATTTATTAAACAATAAATATTAGTATAATTTATTTTTTAAAACTTTGTATAAAATATGAGACGAACGGCGTCCACCCGGCCAGTTCGAGCTATTTATCTCGAGCTTTCTATAGACATATGATTGAAATAACCAAAAAAAAAAAGGTGAATGAAAGAAAATTTTCTATTTTATTCACTATTTGATCTATGTGCATTTTATACCACACATTTATATAACATATACTACATCCCTCTGGTCCTAAATATAGGACATAGTTTACAATATAAATTGTACTACAAACTATATCCTATATTTAGGACCGGAAAGAGTAGTACTTTTTATCAAAGCCGCGGATCAAATGGCTTAGCTTATTCTTAGCTTCAGAATCATTTTACTATTTACAAAGGATATATATGGCTTCATACTCATTTCATTATTTAGAAAGTTAAGAATAGGAATAGTACAATTTAAAACGAACTCAAGATGGAGTAATAATTAGATAATTAATATTACCAGAAGCAGAGAAGTGTACAAAAACCCTAGCTCCTATGCAGCGTCCATGAAATGAGCCTTGTGGAACCACATCACCTTGAATAATGGTTTGAGTTCTTTTGTTCATGTAACGAGCAACAGCCACCCGTGCGTTGCACGGAGAGTTTTTACATACAGATAAATTCTCTGTCCATTTTGTCCTTTATCAGTTAGACTCATTTGTTATGTGTATAAATAAGAACAATTACATAATTTTGAATAATATTACTTATTACAATAGTTCATTTAAACAATGAAAGTACACATAAGATGACAACAGTTACATCAATGTAGAATGTTGTCAATGTCCGTTGCATGGGAATATTGAACAGAGAAAAAATGTTCCAATGGTGGCATACACATAGGAACGTCATTACAATCTAACAACCTACATAGCTTTGCAATAGCATTATAAAGCAAAACATAAGAAACAGAGAAAAATGACCTGCTAAAAACCTTTCGTGAGGGACAAAGCCAGCATCAGAAATAAACCATTCATTGCAATCTAACAACCAACAAAACAACCTGGGACTACGCATGAAATGAACAATGTCCACCTAAGTTATAGCCCTTAGTCAAGTAAATCAGCTGAGTATACATGCAGACAGATTTCCATAAATTTATCATAAGAAACTGATCATATTAAACTGTAAAGAAAAGAAGCAACTTTCACTTGAACTCAAAACTACAATTTCAAAAAGCTTGAGGAGGGCAACTAAGCCAAATGACCACTCAAACACTACTACATAAGTTGAAGCATATTGTGTGGATGCTTGTACTTGCATCATATTAAGCATTATTTATTCCATTAGCACAGCCAAAATGCAAATACACTTTTTCAACTTCAGTTTATCATTAAATGCCGTTGGGATAAGTATCTAAATGGATGTATATATAGAATGCTAAAACTAGCAGAACCAAGAAGCAGACTGTACAAAATAAAAGATAATATATTGCTCTGCTTCATAAACAGCACGCAACCCAAGAGCACCAATGCTCCGAATGAACAGAACAGTAAATAAAGAAGAAATGAGACTTGCAAACAGTAACAGCATTTTACAGAAAAAAAAGGCCTTTTATGAACAACACCATAGAGAGAATACAAAAAAGGTAGAACCTTAAGAACATGCTTAAATTTTCAGAAATTCCTTGAGGAAATGCTCTTTTTAATGAATGAACATGTCATTTTCTGCTTGCAGCATTAAGGAAACATAGATTGAAGAAATATGAATACGGCAAAGTATGAATGGCCCAAAAAAATTGTGGAACAACTACCTGCCAGTTTTTGGACATCACAATTAGACAATGAAAATATGTCAAAAGCTTGTCCTATTGGAACACCTATTTCAACATCCTCTTTCTGCAGCTGAAAGTGAAAATTGTAATCAGATTATCAGCAAGTAATGCAATGTAAAAAAAATATCCAAATCACACTGATCGAGGCATTCGATTATCAGAAAGTGAAAATTGATTATATGCAAGTAACACCCAACTGATTTCACTTGTACAGAACACCTGGATGCAGTATAGGGTTTCGTTTTATGGGATGCACATAAGTTTATTACTTTGTTAGGCAGCAGACGTTTTAAAAATTGTAACAATGGTCAGAACTGTTCATTAGTCAAAAATAAATGACAACTGATGTTAAAAAAGAGATGCTATAAATGTTCGTACCAACTACAGCATGGAGCTACTGCACCACCTACTTCCATAACCATAATCTGAGGAGGTACACCTAAATGATAGATATTAGCTACAGTACCACCTACTTCCCTAGCCATAATGTTGAGAAGGTACACCAAAAGGATAGATATCATAGCTTGTGCTCCACTGGACTAAAATAAAGGAAAAAATCTTTATTAGTATGCATAGAATGACAGGCAATAAAGATATGCTCAGTTAAACCATGAAGAATTACCTACTCCCCAGAACGATGAGTAAAAATAACTGCTCTTCATTCAATCTACTTTATCCTTGCTAATTGGTATTGGTCACGTTAAGATGAATAAATTCATGTAATATAAAGTATTTAAACACAAATGGAAATAACTTCATCTAATAAAAAGATAACTTATTTTATCTGCGACAACAGAGAACAAACTTGAACCCTAAACAAACAAACAAACAAATAGAGTTATATTCATTTTCCAGATAGAGAACACATTTCCTAACCACAAAGAAATGGCGTGACGCTTTCATGTTTTGAAAACCAAACCAAATATTAAAATATTAAGTTGAACAGTTTGCAATTAGCTGGTTTTGATTCTAAGAAATACGTTTACTATAGGATATTGATCCCTTTAATGTAGAATTATATAAAAAGTTTTAAATATCATGATATTTTTCTACCCTTAGTCCAACATGATATTTTTCACTTCAACTATATGATTGATATACCTTCTGGCCTCATAATCCTAACATGGAAAGTAGAAAGCAAACGTTAGGCAAATAACAGCCACATGTGAAAACACATGCACTTCTTGAATTAATTAAATATTACATAGCGGCAAATATTGATGACAAAATACACCATATAAGAGATACTTTTAGCTGCAAACTTATTATTCAACAAAACTCCAAGTTTTAGTCCATAATTAAAAAGACAAATGGGTTATTACTTTGGTAGGCAGTAAGTGTTAGGCAGTAGACATTTTAAAAATTGTAACAATGGTCTGAACTGTTCATTGGTCAATCATAAATGACTACTAATATAAAAAAAATATACTGTAACTATTCATACCTACTACAGCATGGAGCTACTGCACCACCTACTTCTATAGGCATAATCTAAGGAGGTACACCAAAATGATAGATATTAGCTACTTACCCACCTATTTCCATAGCCATAATGCTGAGAAGGCACACCAAAATGATAGATATGATAGCTTGTGCTGCATTGGACACAAATCAAAGAAAAAATCTTGATTAGTACGCATAGAATGACAAGCATTAAAGATATGCTCAGTTAAAACATGAAGAATTACCTACTCCCCTGAAATATAAGTAAAGAAGATGTGAAGAAGCCTATATGCAATAAATACAAGTGACACAAATGCGTGAGGATAGTGTTGATTTTACAAGATAGAGATTGAGGAAGAAAGGGACAAATAGGGACTAACAGTGTAGTTCTGCATTCTTTGGAAAATAGCGCTGCTAGTCAAGACAGCACTAATAATGATGCTCAATCCAAACGCATTGGTTGCATCAGCAACTGCTATACCAATATCAGCCTTCTTCAAAGCAGTAGCATCATTGACACCATCACCAATCATTCCACAAATGTGCTTCCTCTCTTGCAACTTCTTCACAATTTCATATTTGTGCTCTGTAAATAACAGTAGTAATGAGATAAATATATATAAAGGTCAGGATCAGGACTAGCAAAATTAGTTAAGAGCAAGTAGAAACAAAAATTTGTTTAAAAAGAGAATGAACTTGGAAATACTCCAGCAAATCCATCTGCCTTCTCAATCAATTCCTCAACAGGAAGTGATGCAACATTTTCATCTTTATGTTGACCAAGCAAGGAAGAAGATGGGTACATATTTGTTCCCATCCCAAGTCTCCTTCCAGTTTCTTTTGCTATGGCTAGTTGATCACCTAGAGGCCAAAAAGCTAAAATAAAAGATATCCGATTAAGAAAAAGCATGGTGATATAAATGCATAATCCTGCATTATTACAAAAGATTACTCACCTGTAATCATCTTCACATTTACTCCAAGATTAAGAGCTCTTCCAATGGTTTCAGCACTGTCATGCCTAGGAGGGTCAAACAGTGACAACAATCCCACAAACTGCCATAGACCACCGTTGCTTTCCTTCGTTCTATCGGGAACTTCCTGCATAAATATGGCATAAGAGAACCAATTAGGAATTTGTTTGTTAAGTGAAATAAGTATATGCCAATAAAAACTAATAAAAAACCTGTCTTGCAACAGCAAGTGAATGAAGTGCCCTCTCAGCAAACTTGTCAATAATAGCATAGACCTTCTTCTTAGCATTTTCCCTTAGGTTGCACAGGGTCATGATCTTTTGAGTAAAAACAAAAACATCAATGATGATATCAATTAATTAACCATAGTTTTTCTCAAACCTTAAATTAAACCAATAGGTTACCTGCTCTGGAGCACCTTTACTTGACCGGTGCCAACTTCCATCAGCTTCTATGTAAGTCAAAGCAATTCTCTTATCAACAGGATTGAATGGGAAGAAATACACCTCCCAAATCCCAGCCCTTTCCTGCACATTTTAAAATACAAATCATTCACATCAAACAGCTCTGGTTCTTATTACAAATGTTGAAGAGAAGTTACACACACACACACACACACACACATATATATATATATAAATACCTTTTTCGGGTCAGCGAGTGTTCCAACAGTGGCAGCATCGATGACGTCCTGGTTTTCGATTCTAGAAGCCCTGACAGCGAGAAGCAGCACATGGTCCTTGTCCATACCCTTAACAAAAACCTCAATTAAGTTCTTGTTAACACTAAGCTTGTTAAGAGTGAGCGTCCCGGTATTGTCAACATCCATACCGGCCATATCTTCTATATGTATTTCAAAAAATGTCAACCGGTCCCTCCTTAATCTGAGCTCGAGTAAAAAAAGGAGGACATCGCTGGTACATTTTCTTTGAAAAATCATAACAAACAGATCACATAAATGTAAAGGAAGAAGGGGAGAGAACGAAAACAAAGGAAACAATGCAACAAGAGTACAAACCTCTTTTAGCATTGAGAAGCTGAGAAGAAAACGGACTCCAAAACTGCACCGCTGGCGGTAGCTACGAGAACAGGGCCTAATTTCGGTGAAAAAACACAGATGTCTCTCCCTAACTATTGCGTAGGCGAAGAAGAAGAAATTTGATGGGGAGAAATTTCTGAAACCCCTAGGGTTTCAGATATGAGACACCATGAGAGATGAGAAAGGGAAGGAGGATGAAAAAAAAAGAGGAAAGGCGTGCCACAGGAAACCAAAAAGCGGCAAAAGGAGAGGGGTGAAACTTGAAACCTTTGGAGAGAGAAAGGAAGAAGAAATATATATTAACAAAAAGAGGAAGAAGAAATTTCTTTTTTTTGAAGGATACCGACGAAAGTGTAAAACCGTAAAAGAAAAAAATTTGAAATTCAAATACTCATCATCGAGCCAAGATGGAGCCGGGACTGTTCATCGGCTAACTGGCTTGTGAACAGTACTTCCACATCTCTGTAAAAAAGAACAGAATTTAATTATATATTGATACAGCTGGTAAAAGTACATTTTGAAGCTATACTCATCGGATCGAATTATCTGCTAAGCTCATCAATGAGCTTAGGAGCTCACGCAGCAAAATGATGTCGTTCTGCAGACTAAGTTCCTAAGTTTATAGATGTGCCGAGCACCTAATGGAAATCATTTACGGATTCAGAGCCACCGTTTTCTTTTCCACTCATACCTACATATACATATGTAAGATGTATATACATATATTCAATGAAGAGATCTCCATGACACAATTTTTTTTTAAAAAAAAACCATCAGTAATAATAGTAATATTTAGTATTACTAAATCAAATTATTGAGTATTATTATACACAATTTCAGAAAGATTAATCTTTTAATCATATAGTTTTGACTCGGTTGGAATTCAATTATTAAATTTTGACTCATTGTAATCCAATTCTTATCACTTTGACGCAGCTGAAATTTAGTCCCTGAATTTTAACTCATTACTGTCAACACCCGTTTCCATTTCGATAATCGAAAAGTAATAAAGACGGAATTCAATAGGCATACAGAAAAGTATAATTATACTAATAAAAATATTCGTTTACAATCCCACGTTGTTCGTCAACGAAATATAGAAAATACAGCGGAAACTTAATATTTACAGGATAACCCAAAATATCTAAGGCATAAACTAATTATAACCACTATCTTGCCCTCGCCTTGAGACACGAGCTAATTATTTCTCGAGGTCCACGCCTTTGCCCTTGATCCATTGGCATCATCTGAGATATTTGTTTTTTAAAAAGGGTGAGATTCTGAAGAATCCCAGTAAAGACATACGATCGACATATAAAATGTAAAAATTAAATATGCAATGCACTATATTAGGCAAAAATGAAAGTTTGATTTGATTCATATGTATTTATCTTGGCCGAGTCATCGACTACAGCTAGGATTTTCGATAATATACCTCAACTGAGTCATCAACCATAGCTAGGATTTTCCAATATACCGTTGTTGGGTAGCAAACCACAACTAGGTACTGTGCCTCTAGCACACAATCATATCACGAAATACAGTAACAAATACATATAATTATTCATATAGTGTATGAAAGATGGTAGTCCCTACCTCGAAGTTTGTTAAACCCTTTTTTCAGTGTGCCTCGTAAAACGTGTTGTTTCCGGCGTCCGACTCGGTCCTAAAATATTAAATGTACCAGAAATAGGTCATAACCTATCCAAGTATCATTTTAGACTCTTCCATATTATTTCTTGTAGTTATATTAGTCTATGGTGAAAGTTTACTAAAATGCCCCCGAGACCCTGGCCCTGTTGTACCTGGCCCGATGGCATATTTTCCCAAAATTTTGACTAAGGCTATTCTGACTTATTTTCACCCAAGAAATCCATTTCCAGTTCGAAATCACTAAATTCACTATCAAATTACAAAAATACCCTTGATAACCCCTTATTTAGGGATTTCAATAGCATTTTCGTAATTATGCTTTTTCGGCCTCTACCGAAAAAGCGTCTAACTGTAACTCCACCTATTTTTGCCCATTGAGTCCAATAGAACCATTTATTTCATGAAAATCCAACTTCTAACCTCAATTCTGGTTCTGGCCGAAATTCAAAAAAAAATGGAAAAATGGAGTTTTGTGTTTTAACTTCCAAAACTTGTATTCTTCCACTTCTAATCCTTGATTAACTCACTTAAACACTTTTTAATTATGATTTAAATGATTTTGGGCAGCATAACCCCTTAGGGTTATAGCTTTTCAAATTTGCAAAACCAACAACAAACTACCAAATAACTCAAGAATCACATCAACAACATTAATACACTAAGAAGTTTGAGGTTTTGGAGATTACCTCTTGATTCTTGGTGTTTCTCTCTCTAGAGTGTCCTCTCTCTCTTTTCCTTAACCTTGAGATTAGCTTGCTAACATGGTGATTCATGGAGAAAAAGATATTAGAGAAGCTATTATGCAAGAGAGGAAGCTTGAACACAAGAACAACAATACTTACCTTAGATTTCTTCCTCCTTGAGCTCTCCTCTTCTCTCTATTTCTCAAGCTCTCTCTTCTCTCTCTTTTTGCCTATGACTTGGCTAAAATATGTCTTGAAAGAGGAAGGAGATTGTGTTTAATAAATTGGTCTTCTTCCTTCCTAGCCATTCATTTAATCAAGAGGCCAAAATGTGACACTTGTCACAATCCCTTCTTCCCTCATAATTACCCCACTTAATTTCTATTAAATTAAATCAATTTCCTTCCCTTATTTTGGCAAGAAACCGTCCCCCTCCTCTTACAAGACAAGAAAGCTCTCTTCCATGCAATCAAATTTGCCTATTCCTTTACTCAAGTTGTGTACATTCCATCTTGGTCATCATTGAAATGTTCATGTAGCATAGCCATCATGACCTCTTCATGTATTAATTAGGCATGCTCTTGGAATTAAATATTTTTTCCTCATTCTTCATGGTTGGATGAAAATAATGAGAGGAAGGGAAGGAAGATTGTTTTTCACTTATTCCATAATTCACATAATTGGTTTATGTATAACCCCCTTAATTTCACAATCCTTGATTTATTCCATCAAGAATAATCTCATTATGCATTTTCCTTGATTAATTGAAATTAACTCTAATTAATTGAAAAATAATTAATCTTGGGCTAAATTGGCAAAATTTTGATTTTTTTGATTACCTTTGTAATTTAATTAATTTCTTGAATTTATTTGCCCATTTCCTTGTAAATATGAATATTTCAAAATTCACAAGATCCAAATTCATGAATATTCACCATTTTATTGAATTACTCAAAATAATTATAATATATTGTTGGTGAATAAAATTTAGGGTGTTACAGTTACAATTTAATTCTTATAGTTTTAACTATTTAAAATATTTTTAATCCTCATTAAGTTTCATGATATATATATATATATATATATTCTCTCTCTAAAGTATGAGTACTATATTTTAAATGGCTAAACTATAGGGGTTATCAAGGGTATTTTTCTAAAGTATATATATATTCTAAACTAAAGTGTCACAACCCAGTTGAAGCTATAAAAACTAATGAATTGCACCAAGCTAAAGTTTAAGGATTATGTTAAAATAAAGTTAAAATTATAAGAACAAAATAATTGAGGGCATGTTTGATTTCATGCTCTCAGAACATGTTTTTATTGTGAAAAAGTAAAGAAAAGACCTGTTTGAAAATGCGTTTTTGGTAACGTGTTCTAAAAAAGAAAAAAAAATTAAGATTGTTGTGAAAAACAAAAAATCAAGACCTAACTTTGGCGTTTTATTACTTTTTGTTATATAAAATTAGAGAAAAGGTGGAGAACATTGTATTTTCATTGAGGGCAATTTTGTAAATATGGAAATTCATTCTTTCACCCTCCACCTCACCATTTAAAATATGGTTTTTAAAATAATGATTCAAACATATTTTTGGAATTTTTTTTATTTTCAAAACTTATTCTAAAAAATTACTCTACAGAATTGTTTATATAACATAAATTAGATAATAGAAGTTATAGAAACAAACAAGTCATAGTTTTCCCAGTCTATGATTGCTTTTATCAATGAATAAAGTTTAAGCCTTCAAAAAAGCTACCTCACCAAAAAAAAGTTGCTCAGAGTAGATGAGCGAGCGAGAGAGAGAACGGAGTCGAGAACATGTGCCTCCGGCGCCGACGTCGGAGGAGCGCAATGCTCTGGATCGTAGTAGAAAGAAGATTCATCTGGGTGTTAGTGGATACACAGGAGAACATCAACTGGTCTCTAGAGATGAAGAATGGATGCATGACGCGGAGCAGAAGGATCCTGTCATTGGTGAGAATAGCACCGACGGGAATGGTGATGTGTTAGGGACGCAGACAGAGCCTAAATGGAGATCCTTCAAGGAAGCAGTATTACAAGAAAGGAGTGAAACGGAAGAAGAGGATGACTGGTGGAGTGGGGATGGGTGGAAGGAACGTATTACGGTTGAGATGACAGCGTTAGGTCTGAATGTGATCTTCTCGCCGGAGGAAAAGGATAGGTTAGCGGAGAAGTGGCATAGTTCTCTGATAGTAAAGCTGTTGGGGCGCATGGTGGATCCATCTTACTTTGCAATGAAAGTTCAACAACTCTGGGCTAAGAACGGAGACGTCGAGACCATTGATGTGGGTGCTGGTTTCTCCGTGGTGCAGTTTAAGGATAGAAGAGATTATGATCTTGCACTCACAGGGGGTCCATGGTTATTGTTTGATCACTATATCTCGGTGCAACCATGGAAACAGGATTTTGATCCCGAGGAAGAGGTGGTGACCAAGATTGCCGCGTGGATCCGGTTTGCGAAGCATCCTTTAGATTACTATGACAAAGGAGCTTTGTTTGTATTAGGATCGCAGATTGGAAAAGTGATTAAAGTAGACATGGCTACGCTGAAGAGGAAGAAGGGTAAGTTCGTTCATCTCTGCGTTGAGCTGGATCTGGCTGCACCTTTGAGGCCCTTCATCTTAATCAACGGTAAAGTCACCAGAGTTCAATATGAGGGTATACATCTAATATGCTTCAAGTGCGGACGGTATGGACATGATGCCGATCATTGCTCTCGTCTTGAGGCTGAATCTCATCCTACTGAGACAGTAATGGGACGCAAGTCGGGTGTAACTACTGAAGAAACAGACGAGAAACAGGAGAAGGTAGTTGGGGTTGGAGGCAGTAGTGAAGTCCAGAGTGGAGAGAATCGCCGGTCTAAGATCACGGAAGGGGTGGGTTTTGATAACTGGACATTAGTCCAGCGACCAAGACGGCAGCGCAGGGCTGAGGTTGCTGCTGGTTTAGCCGGAAAACAAGACAGTCGGCCTTACTCTGTTTCAGATGGCCGAAGATCCTCTATTTCGGATGGGCGAGGATCACGGTATGATGCGTTGAATAAGGAAGTGATGGACAGTGATTATCGGACGACACTAAATTTAGGGGATAGAGAGCCGTTGCAGGAGATATCGAATCGTGGTGTAATAACGGAAGATTCCACAGTGAGATTTGAGGAGCAGCAACCGGTATCATCGGTTTCTATCAAGGAGAGTCAGAGTCCGAGATTAAGTGGGCCTAAGCAATTGACTTTGAGCCAAAAACCGCACGCTATTAAGAAGAAAGCAGTCAATTTTGATGGGCCAACTGATATGGGCATTGTCTTGGAGGCTAAAGCACGGCTAGGTTTGGTGAAGAATAATAATATGGAAATGAATATGGGTGGGGTCAAGAATAAGGCGCAAGTTAAGACTGGGGCCGTGTCTTCTAAACCTGAAACACAAAAATTGCTAGTACTTGCTGCCACGGTGAAGGCGCGGACAAAGGAGCAAGGGAATACGAGTATGAAGAAAGGAAAGCATGAAGAAATTGTGGTGGCTACTAATCCATGGGGCCCAGGCGAAGGCAGCAATGACCAGTTCTGTGTTCGCCAAAACCCACTCTCGCATGAGTTGGGTGATACAGAGATGAGTGACGTGGTAAAATCCAGCGTTCAAGAGCAGTAAATTGGGGCATTAATTTTCATAATAATTTTTTTATGGATTTTAATATATTAGTATGGAATTCTCGAGGCACTGGGAGCAAGATTTTTGCAGGTTTGATCTCTGAGTTACAGTGGCACTATCGTTTTGATTTCTTAGCTCTTCTTGAACCAAGGCAGAAGAGTGAGAAGGCATGAGTGCTTGGCAGACGCTTGGGAATGGAGAATGTGGAAGTAGTTGAAGCAAATGGGTTCAGTGGTGGCATATGGTGCTTTTGGAAAAATAATGTTGATTTTAAGGTCACGTTTAAAGACTCTCAGGTTCTGCATGGGGTCTTCAATGAGGGAAAGGTTTCAAGTTGGGATCTTTTGGTGGTATATGGACATCCTAACTGCTTAAAGCGTAGAGAGCTATGGAGACAGCTTAGTGTAATCCGGGAGAGTGGTGTGACGAAGTGGTGTGTGGGAGGCGATTTTAATGCAACTATAAGGGATGAGGATAGAAGGTCTGTATCACGGGTACCAAGCCGGCATGATAAGCTATTTGCAGAATGGTTGATGGAAAGTGGGGTGGAAGAAATGGGGTTTCAAGGACCCGAGTTCACATGGAGGAGGAATGGATCGGCAAGCAGAATTGATAGGGTTGTAGCAACGAAGGAATGGTTTGATATGTTCCCCAACGTTTCATTGTTGCACCTTCCACAATACAAGTCCGATAACTGCCCGCTTCTTATAAGGTGGGTGAGAGGACCTAGAGGTAGGCAACGGAAACCGTTCAGGTTCTTTGCACCATGGGTTACAGATGAGTCTTTCTCATCTATGGTGGAGAATACGTGGAGGTTTTCTAGATCTTGGGAGGAAAATGTTGATGGGTTCCAAGCAGAGGTCAAAGAATGGAATGTAAAGAGTTTTGGAAACATTAATCACAGGAAAGCTCGGTTGCTTCATAAATTGGAGGAGTTGAACGAGAATAGCTATAGAGGTCCAGAAGGGGAAAATCATAGGAGGCTGGTGTGGGAAGAACTTGAACAGTGTTTGATTCAGGAAGAATTAATGTGGTTGCAGAGGTCTCGTTGCAACTGGTATACACATGGGGATAAAAATACAAAGTATTTTCATACAGTCACGAACAGTCGCCGACGGAGGAAGCAAGTGGAAGCGCTTAAAAAAGATGATGGGGTATGGATCTATAGTGAGGAAGAACTTAAACAAGAAGGTACAAATTTTTTCCAAAGTCTCTATACTGCGGAACAGAATCATAGTGTCGAAGTTAACTTTGGTGGCACGTATCCGACGATTTCTGAGAATTTATTACAAATGATGGGGGCAATGGTTACGGAACAGGAAGTGAAACAAGCAGTTTTCAGCATGGGCCCCCTCAAGGCCCCTGGTCCAGACGGCTTGAATCCGTTGTTTTTTCAGAACCAATGGAGCACTGTACGGGAGATGGTGTTTAAGATGGTTCAGGACATTTTTTGCCGGCCAAATGAGGTTAGGAGGGTTAATGGGACTCACATCGTATTGATCCCCAAGATTGAGATCCCACAGAGTATTCGTGATTTTCGACCTATTAGCTTGTGTAACGTCATCTATAAGGTTGTTACAAAAATTCTAGCTAACAGGATGAAGCGGATTATGCCACTGATTATCTCACCAAACCAGTGTAGTTTTGTGCCTGGGAGACAGAGTTCTGATAACATTATCCTTGCCCAGGAAATCGTCCACTCGATGAAGACTATGAAGAAGAAAAAGGGTTTCATGGTTTTGAAAATTGATCTTGAGAAAGCTTATGATTATGTGCGTTGGGATTTCGTGGTGGCTCGTTTACATGAATTAAAGTTCCAACCTCAAATTATAGAATTAATTAATGCTTGCCTGACTACCCCTGAGATGCAGGTTATGTGGAATGGTACTCCTGGACTAACTTTCAAACCGACCCGTGGGGTTCGGCAAGGTAACCCTATCTCTCCATATCTGTTTGTACTTGTAATGGAAAAGCTGGCACATTTAATTCAAGTGGAGGTAATAGCGAAGAATTGGGTACCGTTTAGGTTGAAAAAGCATGGTGTAGCTATTTCTCATTTGTTTTTTGCTGATGACTTACTTTTGTTCGTTGAGGCATCTCTTGACCAAGCAGCAATTATCAAGGCTTGCCTTGATGATTTTTGTGCAGCTTCGGGAGAAAGAGTTAATGGAGCCAAGTCCAGGATCTTCTTCTCAAGGAATGTTTGTCACACCAAGAGGTCCGAGATTAGCGCTTTTCTTGAGTTTACACCGACTGCGGATCTAGGCAAATATCTAGGTATCCCAGTGCATCATGACAGGGTATCAAAGCATACATACCAGTACCTAGTAACTAAGATGGAAGACCGTTTGAAGGGTTGGAAGGCAACCAGTTTGTCAATGGCTGCTCGTCATACACTTGTCTCTTCGATAGTTTCGACAACACCTAGCTATGCAATGCAATCAGCATGGCTACCCTCAGCCACCTGTGATAAAATTGATAAGAAGTGTAGGGCTTTTCTATGGGGAAGCTCTGGTACGAGTAGGAAGCCTTCAATGGTTACCTGGGATGAAGTATGCAAGCCGAAGGATTCAGGAGGCCTGGGACTACGTCATGCACGTAAACAGAACGAAGCCTTTATGATGAAGCTGGGGTGGGGCCTTGTGAAGCGACGGGATACTCTTTGGGTGAAGTTTATGCGGGAAAAATATAAATGTGGGGAAGATATTTTGCCAGTCATAATGAAGGTGAGAGGTGGTTCTCAAGCATGGAAGGGGATAAGGAATGTTTGGGAGCAGGTGCAGGAAGGTGTGGGATGGAAGATTGGAAAAGGTGACCGAGTGCATTTCTGGACAGACCCATGACTTCCGCATCATGATAGCCTTGTCTAATATTGTGTTAGAGATATTCCGGATGGCAAGTTAGAGGATCCGGTATGTGCGTATGTAAGCCCGTCCGGTGGGTGGGACTGGGCGAGGTTTGATTCATTCTTACCTTTCACTGTGCTTGATGCTTTACGGAGAGTCATGCCGGCTGCTCGTGGAACCGAAGATGATAAACCCATATGGCGGGTCTCGCATAGTGGGGAGTTTACTATCAAGTCAGCATATGGACTCGTAGCGGGTGTGAGGCCCTCTCCTAGGCGTGGGTTATGGCGGAACATTTGGAAGCTGCGTACTCCACAAAGGTGTAAAACCTTTTTGTGGATGGCGGCTCGTGGGAGATTGATGACGAATTCATGGAGAGCAATGTGTGGTATGCAAGTACAGCAGGATTGTTTTATGTGTGCAGGGGTGCCCGAGAGTGTGTTGCATGTTCTCCGGGATTGCCCTCTGGCGAGGGGTTGTTGGGCGAAGCTTTCAGCCTCTCCGTCCCAGCGTAGCAGATTTTATGAGTTTAGGGATACGAGCTCTTGGATACGATGGAACTTATCACAAAGACAAGAACATGAAGGGGTGAGTTGGCCGGTGTGGTTTGCAATTTTTTGTAGGCAGCTTTGGCTCAATAGAAACTCTGGAGTGTTCCACGGTAAAACTTTGGGAGTTCATCAGTTGACAGCCCAAGTCAGAGCTCAGACAAGATGGTCTGATGTGAAGCTTTGCAAATCACTTTTTGACATAGGAGAGTCTAGCATATGGAAGCCCCCATACGTGGGCTGGGCCAAAGTTAATGTGGATGGCGCGTGTAGTTCTAACGGGGACTTTGCAGGGTGTGGGGGGATTGTGAGGGACCATGAAGGCAAACTGTTGATGGGTTTCATATATGGCTTGGGTAGAGGATCTAGCTTACATGCTGAGATTTGGGCATTAATGATAGGGCTCAAGATGGCTTGGGATTCGGGGAGGCGGCGCGTAGTGATCGAGTCTGATTGTTTGGAGGTTTTGGAGTTGGTATTAGGTGGCTGGAATGACGATCACATGGAAGCTCAATTACTGGGGCAGATTCAAGAGATGCTGGATAGAAGCTGGGAAGTCTACATGCAATGGTGTAGACGTAGATCTAATAATGTGGCGGATGCTCTAGCTAAGGAATCTCTGCGAATTTCTGCAGGGCTGGTTTGGTTTCGTGATCCGCCGGAGTGCATTCGCTCTCTGATTCGATTAGATATGGGTGACTCGTAGTTTGTTTCTTCATTTGGTTTTGGTTATTTGTTGTTTGTTGTTTTTATTAGTGTATGTCTATCAACAAAAAAAAAGTTTAAGCCTTCGATCGATCTTTTAGGGTGTGTTTGTTTTGAGGGGAGAGGTGAGGAGGTTAAATTATTTTTTTGGGTTGAAGGTATTTAAATTTTGGGAGGGAATCCAAAATTTAAAAGGAATAAGAGAATAAATTTTAGACGAGAATCCAAAATTTAAAAAAATGAGAGGATAAATTTTGGGTTTCAGTTGGACAAAATTGTAATTTATCCCCCTCCCCTCCCCTCCCTTCAAATCAAACACACCCTTAAGGGTCTGTTTGGTGTGAGAGATTTGGAAGGGAAGGGAGGGGGAAAATTTTTATGAATTAAATTTTAAAAGATTAAAGAAGTGGGGTAATAAAATTTTAATAAAGAGAATATATAAGATAAAAGAGTAATAAAAATCAATAAAAAATTGTTAACCTCATTTCTATAATTTTTTTAAATTCAATTCAAAACAAATTTCCCTTTGCCCATTTTCTCTCCCCTCCCCTTAAACCAAACAAGCCCTAAAGGAACCCAAGTCCTTTTAAATTCACACAACCTTAGAATTAATCACACAATTCACAATTATTATTGAAATGAATAGATGCTTTTATGACTGGATATATATATATGAGGAAGAGACATTATTACCTAGGCCATTGAAGACACTATTTAGTGAAGGAAGGGGATAATTTCAAAATTATTTTTTTCCTTTTCTTTTCAGAATCTCAACTTTACTTTCAGATTAAAAAATAAATGGTTCAAATTTAATATAATCTAAAATTATTATTATAGTATTTTATAATTTATTTATTTTTTTAATTTTGTTTGTATTGTAGTTATAAATTGTGTATATCATATTTTAACATTTTCAATTTATTTATTTATGATTAAAAAAATAATTTTATAAAATATGAAATTCGAACCATCTATTTTTTTAATCTCAGAGTGGAGATGAGATTCTGAGAAGACAATAACAAAAATAATTTTGAGAGAACCCAAACATATAACTAGAAATAACACCTTCAATATATTGAACCCCAAGATCGTAATAAAGGCCATATCCATAATATGGTGCTTCCATGTTCATGTTGTGCATAGAGCTTTCGTTTGCGTTAAGTAGGTTATATATGTCACCCTTTTTATACATAGATTGATCATGAAATTGAGAAAAAGAATCTAGAAATAATTACCTAGCTATTACGTCCTAGTTAGCAAGAACTAGCTAGCTTGTTACTTCCTCCGGTCTCATTTATAAGTAACATTTTTTTTTATGAGGTTGGTTATTTTTATAAGCAATTTTTACTTTATATTTGAAAATGTCAAAATGTATTGTAAACCTCTTTTTCCTATTTTACCTTTATTAAATATATAATCTATAATCAATTATCACATACATCAAGAGTTATATTCACAGAGAGAGAGGGAGTGAAAGAGACTAAGTGAATGAAGTCAACAAAACATTGAGAAAATGTATATATATTTTATTATCTTCCATATTTTTTATACATTCTCTCTCCTAGAGTTGGGAATCAGGGTCGGCCCTGCCCTACAGGGCTAGCTCTTGTCAGGGCAGGGCCTGCTCGGGTCAGAAAAATTACAGTTTTTCAAGGCTCGGCCCAAAAGCATATCAGCTAGGGTCGGCTCGCAGGGCTGGGAAGTCCTTTTCACAATGTTTAACTATTTTTCTTGCGTTTTTCCCCTAGAGAAATATAATTAGTAAATAACAATAATTAAAGTTCTAATTTAATACATAAATATTGTTAATATTAAGGTTTAAATAACATGTCTCATGAAACAAACAAACACAGTTACTAATGTATAATCAAAGGTAAAATCATGTTCATAAATAACTCATACAAAGATCAAAGCATAAGAAGGCAAGGAGTTAAACACTCAAAGCTCTAAGCAACATGAGTATGACGACTATCTTTTCATATTCTTCACCACTATTATCAATTTCAAAGACATTTGATTGTGCTTCACTTTGAGTAGTAGGCTAAAATAGTCAAATAATCACAACCTCCATAAAAAATTATACTCCATTAAGCAAAACAATATACAATATGATTTTATTCTAAATAGGCAGAACAATATGCTCAAAAATCACAATATGATCCAATTAGGCAAAACAGTATACTCAAAAATCATACTCTATACAATATGAGGACAGAGTAACATAGATTTAATAAGGCAATTCAAAAAGGTAACACGGTTCCTTTCCAAGCAAAATAAATAAATAAACAGGCTTAACGGGTCGACTCGAGGCCCTGTAGGGCCGGCCCTTTTAAGCCCGAGGCCCTATAGGGATGGTTCTTTTAGGCCCGACTTCCTTTAGATGCCATAATTTGCAAGCCCGGCCCTTAAAGGGCCAGGGCCTAAACGGGCCGGCGTGACGAGCTTAGCCCGTTTTCCCGGCCGTACTCTCTCTAATACTCTTTTCATAAATAAGGGCATAAATAAAAAAACATGACATTTTTTATATAATTATTACTTTTAACTATCAATTCGTTTTACGCAATCAAGAAGAAAGTTGCTTATAAATAGGAGCGGATAAAATATAAGATATTTTTGGAAGACTAGCTGTCCAAAATATATATCTGTAGCTATTTAGCTGAAAAGCGATTGATCTTTATTACTCTAAAAACACAATGATTCCCCGTATCTCACCATGCATGCATGTATTGAATTAATTAACCTAAAGTACTAGTAATAAAGTAATAAAAAACCACAGTTTTCAAAAGATTCTTCTGGGGTAAGCTTCTAAGTCCTAGCCAGAGGGGGAATCACCAGTAGGAGGCTAAGCCGCTAAGGTAAGTGTCATACTGTGGAGGGCTAACTTTTAAGTGTGATTTTTCTAAGGATTTGTGATTACCGGCAGGAAATCTCAGTGTTAAGGGCGAATTTTTAAAGTGTGATTTTTGTAAAGACTTTTGCTCAATTGTTAGAGTGACCATGTTCTAAAAATACCTCTCATTAGTTAAGTATGGATTAACTAGAGGTTATTATCTAATAAAGGGCATTTTTTAAGATAAAGTAAAATTTTTAACTGTATTTAATAAAATTAATTAATCTTCATAACTTGTCTAAAAAATATCTTTTAAATTAAAAGTGAGCGGAAGCAATAATATTGTAATAAATTAAATTGAAGGAGAAGTGAAAGAGAGGTGCTTCTTTCACTTTTCTTGATATAAATTAATTGATGCAATGGACTAATGTTGATTCCACCGACGGGGCAAGTTACATGCATGCATCAGGACTCCTGATATATTTTAGGGTTAAAGGTAAATTTTGTCTTAGAAGTTGTCATGGGTAATTTTGCCCCAAAAATTTTTCAGGGGGAATTTTGTTTTGAAAGTATCAAATTTAGAGTAGTTTTGCCTTGGCCGTTATATTGTTAAGTTTGTCTGTTAATTTGGCGAAATATGCTGAGCTAACAGTCCATGTGTCATCCAAGTCATTTTTGTTAATGTGCAAATTTATTTTGGAATTTTCCAAATCGTAGTAATGTCACCCTAACAATTATCTAGGTTAAATTTAATTGTTAATTGACTGAATATATTGAGCTAGCAACGTGAACAATATTATTGAAGAAGAAGTTATATATGGAGGAGTAGCTCATATTCGCTAGAGAGTAACGAAGAAAAAGATTAAATCACAATATGCATAACACACTAATAAAGATATTTGGTATACTCCTTTTGACTCTTTTCTATTTCAGCATGTAGACTGATATCCCGGCCCGTCGCGGCCTCAAGAGTTTTTTCTCTCTTGTCTTTGTAATACAAAAAAAAAAAAAGATATTTGGTATACTAAATGAATATATTTGGTCAATTAACAGTCAAACTTATTGAGATAACGACCAAGAAAAACTGCTCCAAATTTAACACTTTTAGAACAAAATCGCTCTCTAAAAAGCTTCGGGGCAAAATTGTCCTTATGTGACAACTTCCGGAATAAAATTGACCTTTAATCCTATATTTTATTTTAAAAAAAATAGTCATTAAAAGATTATACTCCTAATATATTATAGTACTACCTTAAATGTAAACTCTAATTATAAATTAGATAGTCTAGATGAATTATGAATTACTACTCTTTTTAGAAGTATATATCCCAAAATTTAGACTTGTATTTTTTCCTTTATATAAGTGAGGCTATTCACCACCTTAATAATCAGCTTTAGTTGAATCCCACTTAGCTTGCAAAGTAATACTCCTCCTAAATGTTAAATATATGAGCTAGACATAAAGTTTGTTTTGCTTTTATATATACGATATCAATCAATTTTGTATTCTAAATTGATTATTTTTTAAAACATTTTTATTGATTGTATATGATAAAAATGTTTCCATCAAATAACAATTTCAATACACATGATTAAAAGTTTTTTTTTTTTTTATAAATTCAACATGATATTACCCTTAATTATATTTATAGTATACCTATATTCTTGCCGTTAATGTTAAGCATGGGCAGATTTTATCTTCTATGATTTCCCCCAAATCCAAAGATTCTGAAAAACCATATCCAGATTATGCTATTCCTGGATAAAGTAAACCCCTTTTTCTCTTTACCAGTGGGTAAATGAAAATCCCTCATTCATGGTCAATAATAATAATAATAATAATGAAAATCCCTCATAATTATCTCTAATTAATCATCTTCTTCCTCATCTTTCTCTTCGTTTCGTAATTCCTCCTTCTCCCACCATGTTCAGAACCAGAGACTTCTTCTTCTTCCTCATTCTCCTCCCTCAATGCACGGCTCGAAACACCGTCGTCGATTCTTCGTCCCTCAAATCTGCTCCATTATCAGATCCTTCTCCAACATTCTCGATAGCTCCCGATTCGGATCCTCTTTTGTCATCTGCAGGTAGTCTCTCTGGTTCCATCGCAGAAATTCTCAAGCGAGCGATAATCCCAAAGCTCAGTCTCAATTTCTCACCTTCGCCTGAACCAAACCCTAACCCTAATCCAGCTCTGAAATCGATCTGCGATTCAACAGACCATCCTCAGATCTGCGTTTCCAGGGTCTCCCCCATGCTTTCCTCCGGCGGCGTGAACCCAATGTCGGTGCTGGAAGCTTCCATAAAAGCCTGCATCGAGCCGCTGCACGACGCCGTTTCGAACCTGTCTTCCTCGACCTCTGGTAAAACGACGTCGTTGGAAGATGCTTCTCATTCTCGTGCACTAGCCGAGTGCAAGGATAATTACAAGGAAGCGTTGGATAAACTACAAAACGCATTGGATTCACTTCAGGCGAGCGATGTCGAAACGATCAATAGCCTGTTAAGCGCTGTCGTTTTGGATATTTCGACATGCGACGATGCGTTTAAGTGCGTTAAGGAGTCCCCAGTAGCTGATTTCAATGAATTGATTGGCAAAATGGCTCGCAATTGCCTCAACGTTGCGTCTTTGATTCACCAGTAACTAGCTGTATTATATGAACTTTGTCCAAAGTGTACAGGGGAAATTGATTATCTTTTAATTTTTATACTTAGACAAACATATTTAAATTTAAAACAGTTCAAGTGAATTTTTAAATTTTTAGGGATGCATTGGTTGTATATATTTGTGACATCGTTTATCAATTTATATTTAGATGGAAACATATTTGAAGAAAATATTTTTGTCTCGACTCATGACCATTACCATAATCTGTGGCACAAAATTTTCTTTAGGAAAAAAGGGAAATAAAAACACTAAGGGTGTGTTTGGTTTGAATGGAGGGTAGGGGAGGAGAGGGGGTTAAATTACCTTTTTGGGTTGAAGATATTTAAATTTTAGATGGGAATTCAAAATTTAAAAAAATAAAAGGGTAAATTTTAGGCATGAACCTAAAATTTAAAAGAATGATAGAGTAAATTTTAAGTTTCTCTTATCCAAAATTATAATTCACCAACTATCCCCTCCCCTTACTCCCCTACCCTCCCCTCCCCTCAAACCAAAGTACCAAACACACCCTGGTTTGATGGGAGCTGAGGGGTTCCCATTCCCTCATTTGGTTTGGATTTTTGGGTGGGAGGGAAACCTGAATTTTCGCTTTTATTCCCTTTATTTTTTGCTTTCATTATAAAATATCTCATCTAATAAATCAAATAAAGTAATATAACCTCTTCTCCTCCCCCACTCTCAAACCAAACAGACCCTAAATCAGTTTTACTTTTGTCCAAAGGATAACTTGTACGTTTGTAGTGGTATATGTTCCGTACTTCAGTGCATAAACACGAAATCATTCTTATATTTAGGATAAGTTAAATCGTTTTTTTTTAAAAAAAATTCCCGTAATAAAGGGTCCCTCTTATGTTTTGAGAGATTATGAAGGGAAATTATGATAGAGTGATGTGAGGTGTGGTAAAAATTTATTGACAAAAACCCCTTTATAAAGGGGAGGGATAGACTAATAGACATTGCTCTTAATGAAAAGGATTATAAAAGTTTAATTAATCATGAGATATGGAGTTTAGGTATGAATGTAAAAACGTATTTTGAAAAACTACATCTAGTTACACCCAACAATACTTAAATTTGGAAGAGCTACCTTAAGTTGAATTAGACAATAGTCAAATTTGATTTAATAATATTTGATATCGGATAGCTAAATAAAAAACAATAAAAAGAAATAGAGAAGATAGATTTAAGGGAAACATCTAAAAAAATATCTTCAAAATTTAAAAATCTCAAATAAGTGATTTCTTACTAAAATAAAGTGTAGTCAATACTTAATTTATGATAAGAAACAAAACTAATTTTGGGATTTTGATATTTTGAAAGTATTTTTCTAAAATTTTCCCTAGATCCACATTGCTCTTAAGGGCTAATCTAGGACGTGAGCCTAGTAGTAGTAATACTCATGCTATTTGAAAAATGTTTGCATATCATAAAAACACACACAAGATACAGGATTGTCTCTAATGGCGATGTTGCTTTATAAGAAAACTTCCGCTCAAACTCCCTCTTCAAGGGAGGAGGATGACTTACTTTATCGGAGTTCTAAAAAGATCAAGAATGGAGCAAACAATGGAATGAGCAATGATTAGAATGAAGAATGGCCGAAGCTGGGAGGGGAGGGAAGGAAACAATGGGTAGCTGGAGCTTCATTCGCTGAGAAGTTAAAAGTAATGGAAAGAAACGGAGAGGATGAAGATGTTGATTCAGACTACGAGAATGAAATGTCTGATGACACAATGTCAGATCAATCACATAATGAATTGGACAAAGACGATAGTCAGCCATTTTGTAAAATCAGGGAAGACCCGAATCGTAACTTTCTGACATTTTTCTTTTTTCAGAAAAATGAAGAAGCAGCTGTATAAGGCGTGGAAGAGGGCTATAATTGTGAAACTACTAGGACTGAACATTGGATATAAAATTTTTTTATCAATCCTACAATCCTTATGGGCGAACCGAGGGGTAATCAATCTTATCAATATTGGAAATGGTTACTTTGTGGTTAAACTATCCAATCGAGAAGACTATTTTCATACTTCGACTGGTGGACCATGGTTGCTCTTTGATCACTATCTGATGGTGAGACCTTGGGAACCACAGTTCCAACCATGGAAGGCCACCATCGATAAAGTGGCGGTTTGGGTTAGACTGCTGAATGTGTCCCTGGAATACTATGATAAAGAAGCTTTAACTTGGAATGGGAATAGAATAGGAGAAATGATTAAGATTGATATTAATACCTCTTGCCAACTTAGAGGTTATTGCGCAAGGATTTGTGTGCTTGTAGATTCAGGGAAACAATTAATGTTAGGTTTCTCATTAGATGGTGAAGATTATTATCTAAAGTATGAGGGTCTCCATTGGTTATGCACAAGTTGTGGAATGTATGGACACAAGGTGGAAGATTGTAAAACAGGGGAAGGATTAGCCAAAATAGGGGCATATTCTGAGGTTAAAACCTTCAAGGAGAATGAAGGAGGAATGGTAATGGAAAACACTAAAATGAATGATCAAGACATATGGCGGGCAGTACAAAAACCACGTTGGCAAAAGAAAGGGGGAAAGGAGAAGCCGATGGGAATATTCTGGCAACAAAAAAGTGGGTCGAGATATGGTGTCTTGGTAGACGGGGAAGAGAACGACGCGGGAGACAAACAATTGGAGCACTAATATTGTACGAAGCAGTAGGGAGCAAAAAGGTGGAAGGCAAAAATGACAAATCAAAAGTAAGAATATGCCTAGAGAGGAAAACATGGAGGTGGTCCCAGATACATTTCCGGATCAGACAGAGCGTAAAGAATTGTCAAGCAGGAAAGAGAAACGTAAGAGGGAAATGGTGCAGAAGGAAACAAAGAGTAACAATATTCTACTGCTAACATATGAGGAATCAAAGGAGTGTGAAAGCAAGTAAGAGGATGTATTGATGTAGGAGGATGAAGGCGCAATAAAGGGGGGCCCATAGAAGAAGATTGGACTGTTGTAGTTTATAATACATCATTGCCTCATGATCCGAGTAAAGTTGGAAAAACCTATGGGCCTAACAGGAAAATTCTGGGCTGACTCAAATAATGTTGACCCAGATGGCGAAATGGCTGATGACATCCCATGTGACCAAAGTAATGAGATAGCTGTGCTTGAAACCCAATTCTCAAAAGGATATTAATTGAGCCCAATCTTTTTCAAGTCCATACATGGATTGTGTTCTATATTAGACCCTTAGGGGGGCTTGTGGTAAAAGTATAGTCCAAAATCTTAAAATTGTGTGTAGTGGGCCTCGACCCATATTAATAGTTCTTTATGAAACTAAATGTAGTAGAGATGATAGGTTCCGCTACTTGACAAGTCTGGGATACGATGGCTTAACGAGCATACTGAGTGTGGGTTGATCGGGAGGTCTTGTTGCGGCTTGGAAGAAGGATCGAATAGGAATATCTATCCTCAGGAAAGATCGACAATTTCTCCATTTAAGCTGCGCTGTTAATGGGAAATTGCCTTTCATGCTGATAGCGATTTATGCAATGCCACACTCGAATCTAAAACTGGTAATTTGGCAAGAATTAAAGATCTTATCAAATTCTATTTTCGGCCCTTGGGTCATTATTGGTGATTTTAATGATATTGTTTCTCCGGTGGAGAGAACTGGAGGTACTGGATTTAATGGCTCCAGGATCAAGCAGTTCAATGATCGAATCCAAGCATGCCAGCTTACAGAGTTGGGCTTTAGTGGACCTAAATACACTTGGAGAGGTCCTCGTATGATGAGAGATGGGAGACTTTATGAGCAACTAGTCCGGGCATTGGCTAATATATCTTTCCTAATGGATTTCCCAAAAGGCAATGTCAAGGTACTGTCGCGAACGCGATTCTGTGACCCCAATCCAATTGCCTTACGCTTTGGTGATAATAGCAATGTAAGTCAAAGGTGTCGTCCATTTCGCTTTGAAGCAATGTGGATTGCTCATGAGAAGTATAATGATTTTTTGGAGGATACAGGGGTCAATGAGGAGGATATTAATATGCCTCTCAATAAATTCTCAGAATCCATTGCTACTTGGAATATGGAGGTCTTTGGATTGGTGGAAAATAAGAAGCAACAAATTCTTGCTAGATTAGACGGTATCCAAAGATCAAATGCCTTTCCTCATTCGGATTACTTGTGTAAACTTGAGCTTGGGCTTTAGGAAGAACTGGAAAGATTATTGAAATTAGAGGAAATTAAGTGGTTTCAGAAATCAAGATCCTAGATTACAAAGGGTGATCATAACACCCGTTACTACCACCTGAAGACAAAAAGGCGAAGAAGGTAGAATAGAGTGGTTACTCTAAAAGATGATAATGGTAGATGGATTGAGAATGAGGAGGATCTATATAAGTTGGTGGTCCACTACTTCAGGTCTTTCTACAGTACTTAATATCAAGATTCTGCTATTTTGACTACAAAGTCTAAATTCCCTACTATGGATATGTTAAAATTGGCGGAAATGTCTCATTTACCTACTGATGAGGAAATTAGGAATGCTTTGTTTTCTATGGGATGCTATAAGGCTCCTGGAGTTGATGGTTTCCCTCCCATCTTTTATAAAGCTAATTGGAGAATGGTAGGACAATCGCTTTGCTCATTTGTTAAAAGGGTTTTTCAAGGAACAGTTTTCTGTGGCAAATTCAAACAGAACACTTATTGCTCTTATCCTAAAGAAGGAAAATCCAAAAATAGTGGCTCATTTCAAACCTATATCGTTGTGTACTGTTCATTACAAATGTGTCACTAAGATCATTACACTACGGCTAAAACAGGTGATGAACGAGTTAGTTTCTCCATTCCAAGCAAGTTTCATCAAAGGGAGACATATCCAAGAGAATATCATAGTCGGCCAGGAACTGCTACACATTATGAGTAAGAACAAAAGCAATAAGGGGCTTATGGTAATGAAAATTGATCTTGAAAAGGCATATGACAGAATCAGTTGGGAGTTTTTAAAACAGGTTCTTATTGAGGTTAGATTTAAGAATAATTTCATTATTCTCATTATTTCTTGTGTGTCCTCGGTATCCTATAATGTCATTTGGAATGGATCTCAAGCAGAGTATTTCTTTCCTCAGAGGGGACTCAGGCAAGGGGATCCGATTTCACCTTTATTGTTTGTACTTTGTATGGACAAGCTTTCACATCTAATCTGTGACGCGGTGGATGAGGGGAGGTGGAAGCCTATTTATGCCACTAAAACACCTAGTGTTTGCAGACGATCTACTTCTGTTTGGTGTGGCTTCTGATTCACAAATTGATTGCATGTTGAGCTATTTGGATAGTTTTACAAAAGCATCAGGGGGAAAAGTTAATAGGTTGAAATCCTCAATATTCTTTTCTCCAAGGGTGCTGGCGCAAAATAGACAACAAAATTAAAGATATGACGCAAATGCAGATTCCTAGTGAAATTGGCAGATATCTAGGCTTTCCTCTCATGAGAAATAGAAAGATGAAAGAGACCTTTCATTACGTTATTGAGCGTGTTCGTTCAAAATTAGCGGCTTGGAAGATTTGATTAATCATCTATCCAGTGCGGGAATAATTACATTAGCTAAGTCAGTATTGAGCAGCATCCCTCTTTACCCGATGTAGGCAGCAAGACTCCCAAGAAGTGTTTGTCAAGAAATAAAAAGATTACAGAGGAATTTTATACGGGGTCATGATGACACCTCAACCCATTTCCATCCAATTGGATGGGAACATGTAACACTACCGAAGGAGTATGGTGGACTTGGTTTCAAGGGAATAGCATTAGTCAATTGGGCTTGTGGGGCCAAACTTGCCTGGCAACTGATTGTGGGTACTAAAAGCTTATGGGCTGAGGTCCTCAATCAAAGATATATGATGAGAGAGGAGGACTCCCTTCTGACATATCACCCAGGTGATTCAAAGTTGTGGCGATTTATTACTTCCCAAAAAGAGATTATTGAAGTAACCAACAAGTGCCGGGTGCAGTGGTAAGGCATCTGACACTCCCCCAGACGAACGAGAGTTCAAACCTGGGAGAAGCACTTATTGGGAGGGGGAACCCACCCTTGGTGCAAAGCACCTTACAGGGGTGTGCCTAAAAATATCCCCCGCTCCGGATTAGTTGGTTACCCCGGGTTACCTGGTCCAGTGTTAGAAGGCAGGGACTCAGGAAAAGGCGCCGGATACCGGGGGATTCCGGGTTAGGGGGCCAAAGGCCCTGTCTGCCTGTTGTTTACAAAAAAAAAAGAGATTATTGAAGTAGGAGCAAGGTGGCAAATACGGAACGGGCAAATGGTGAGTTTCTTTACTGATCACTGGTTGGATGTGGGGGAAAAGCTCAAGGAAATGTGTATCAGAGCATTAACAATGTAGGAAGAACAATCCTCTGTTGCGGACTGGGCTAGGGGTGGATCTTGGGATCTTGATAAGTTATCAAGTATTGTAGAACCAGCGGTAATACAAAGACTTTCTTCATCTCTGACGCCTAGAGCAGATGCAGGGCATGACATTATGGTATGGAGAGCAACAAGTGATGGTACTTTTTCCATTTGAAGGGCTTACTTTCTCATTGAAGAAAACCCACAGCAGATGCATCATGGAAAATGGAAAGGGGTGGAAAGGATTGAAGTTTTTATGTGGAGAAGTACTTAATCCCAAACATCAGCCCTTTATGATTGTTGCAAGTCTGGAGTAGAGGATACTCTGCATATTCTGAGGGACTGTCTTTATGCAAAGCAAATGTGGACTAAACTAATTCACCCAAGGTATATTATCTCTTTCTTTGCAATGGGACTTCGTGATTGGTTGGATATGAATTTAAAAGGGAAACTAGGAAGAGGTGGTGATAGCTACTAGAGTATTATTTTCGGGGTTGCTATTTGGAAGTTGTGGGAGTGGAGGAATCTCTCCATTTCTTAAAGCAGTTTTGTGAAGCCCATTAATCCTGCAGATATCAGCTCACACAGTTGGAAAAACTTTGCTGTCTTCCATGATATTGAATCTGATGTGAACCTTTTGGAGAATTTGCATCATTCTATGGGTTGTGGGTGAGTTCTGAGGGATAGTAGAGGAGGGTGGATAGCTGGATCCATGAGAGAAAATGGACTATGCAATGCGGCCACAGCAGAAGAGTGGGTTGTGTTTGAGGGGCTGAAATGGCATGGGATCTCGGTGCTAAAAAGATAATTTTGAAGTCTGATGCTAAGGATAAATTAATATGATTTCAGATGTGAGCTTCAGATCTGGAAGTATGCTGTTCGTACAGATCAAGGAGATGTTGGGAAGGGATTGGCAGGTTAACTTACGCCATATTCAACGGGAAATAAACAGAGTTGCAGATGGTTTAGCAAAGATAGGGATTACTAGGTCTGTCATATTGGATGCGTGTCCTGCTTTTCTGAGGACTTGGGTAGATCAAGAGTGCTTGGGATTAATTTCCCCATCTGTTTAATTTGCTTGATGTAATTTGGGATTTTTAGCCTTCTTTTATATCAACATAAACATAATAATAATAATAATAATAATAATAATAAATAAATAAATAAATAAATAAATAAAACACACACACACACCAATACATTTGAATATAGTAGAAGAGATTAGTTCTTCACAATGAAACGAACAAATATTTGAAAGTTTAAATCCCTATTTGAAGAGGCACGCTTAGAGGATAGATTAAATAGTAGAGTTCTCTAAAAAAATAGTAGAGAAATATTAAAAAAACATTTAATGAAATTATTGAGTAAGATCTATTGATTAATAATTTACATATTGATTAATAATTTATACAGAATTGAGCATTGAGAAAGTACAATGATGCCATGTGATTTATACGGCTAACATCACCTAACAAGATAAAACTTGTAATGTTATATTTTCAACTCAACATTCAAAAATTTTGCAACCTACACACTCTAACATCATATTTTGACATAAAATCAGAGCACATTTAATTAATTAAAAATTATTAAGAGCATCACAAATTTGCAAGCAGGAGCAGATATGATATAACGAAAAAAGAACACAAGATCATTTACCGATTCATTTCCCACTAGAGAAAAATTCAAGTTTTGAACACTTAAAGCACGATATTATTATTTTTTTTTTATAGAAAAAGAGAAGGCATAGCCCTACAGGCTCTATTCTACTAACTCAATACAAATGTGTTGGTTCATAACATCTTCCATGATCAGTCGTTTAACTTCATCAGGTTCTCTGTCGACCACAAGAAAATCCACCATTATAGTCCATGCTCTTTTCGCCAAGTAATCCGCAACCCTATTCGCCTTCCTACAACAATGTAGAATCTTCACATCCCAGTCAAGTTCCAGCATCGATTTAATTTCCAAGATTAAAGTAGCATCATGATGTTCATCAGGTACCATTCCTTGAATAAGATCTAGTACTTCGCTGTAGTCACTTTCAACGATAACTAGAGCCGGGAATTCGGGCCGAGCCCGTTGGGCCGGCCCGTTTAGGCCCGAGCCCGTCAAGGGCCGGGCCTATGATTTAGGGGCTGAAAATGGAAGCGGGCCTAAAAGGGCCGGCCCTTTTAGGCCCGTTTAACCTTTAAAAAAAAAAAAAAAAAGGCACAAGGCATTGGGCAACAAGCATTAGTTAGAGGGTAGAGTTAACCTAACCTAACCCTCATATTAGAAATACTCTCACACTAACTTAGACCTCATTTGAAGCTTCTCTTCTTTGATTTTCTTTTTTCTTTTTTTGCATGTATACGCCAAAATCCAAATTAGGTGTTATATTATTACTGACATTTGAAGCTTGTAGGCTTGTTTGATTGTGGCTGTGAACTTATTTAATTAGTTATGAACATTAATTATGGTTTGGACATAAGTTTTAGTGTTTGTATTATATTAAACTTGGATAATATTTATGTTTTAAATTAGTGTTGATGATATTTATGTTTTAAATTAGGTATTTTAATTTTTATAAGAATAAGAAATAAAAAAGGAATGGCAAAAAAAAAAAAAAGAAGGAAAAAACATAAACGGGCCTACCTTAAACGGGCCGGGCCGCTTCAAATGCGTACGGATATGAACTCGGGCCTAAACGGGCCGGCCCGTTTAGGCCCGAGCCGGCCCGTTTTCCCAGCACTAACGATAACACGCCTAAATCCTCCTTCCCAAGCTAATTTCATACCCCACAAAATTCCCAGGCCTCTGCTGTGATAACCGACCCGCTTCCAATCCTAAACATAAACCCTTGAATAAATCCGCTTTGTTCATCCCTTATCACCCCACCACAAGTACAGAATCCCGTCGCTTCATTCCTGGATCCATCTGTGTTAATTTTAACCATCCCAGCAGGGGGAGGGCGCCAACCCATACTTGTTGCGATGTGAGACTTCGGTTGCAAGTGGGTAGACATACCCCAAGACAACACCGAACCAGTACGTGCTAGTAACTCCTGTTTACTCCATTGTTTATTGTTGAAGATATGGTCATTCCTTGCCAACCAAATGTGCCTACATAGAATCGTAAACCAATGTCGAAACTCGTAGCCATACACATGATCACGACGGCGTAAACACCATGTTAACCAAGTATTTCTATCAGTTGAGCCAAAGAAATGCCGATGCCATGAACTAGGTAATGTCTCACTCCATATCTCTTTAACCATCGCACAATCTCGAAGTACATGTATAATTGATTTAGTCTTGTCATGACAAAAAGGGCACATCTCAGTCGTGTGGATTCCCCATTGAGCTCGTGCCAAATTTGTCAGTAAACGACCATGAGCACATAACCACAAAAACATTCTGTAACGTTGAGGGACCTTCAGCTTCCATATGAGCCTCCATCCAAACAAAGAATTGCTTTCACCATGCCCAGCTAACCTCTTGTATGCCAATTTTAGTGCAAATTTACCATCAGATGTCCATCTCCAAATAGGAAAATCACCACTAGTATTGCGGTTAATATTCACTCTTTGGATTGCAAATAACACATGTTTTGGTAATAAATGCCCAAACTTATCTAGATCCCATTGACCCGACGGAGTAATACAGTCGGCCGCTTTCCATTCCCTTATTTCATCTGTTAATGGTTGAAGTGTCAAACTCTCCAATCTGTCAAAATGGGGAACCCATAGATCATGCCAAAAAGACACCGAAGTTCCATCAGTAATCTTCCAGGCAATACTCTCAGTTACACTTTCCCAATTTTGTCTAATACCCTTCTATGTGCTTGATTCTGATAGTCTTTTTTCCACTGTTGGCACCAAATCACTGCTTGTCTTGTACTTCTCACGTAGGAAACGAACCCACAGTGCATCTCGTTTGTGTATCAAGTTCCACCCCAATTTTGTCATGTAAGCCTGATTCTGAAGCCTTGCTTGTCTTAAGCCTAGTCCACCATCATTCTTCTGGGAACACACACGACCCCAAGCCACCATATGTGGCTTACGACTCGTGGATGTACTCCCCCAAAGAAATTGCCTGCATTTTTTGTCTATCTCATCACAGGTACCCATAGGAAGGGGTATAGTTTGCATTGCATAGGATGGCATAGCTGACATGACTGATGATACAAGAGTATGTCTCGCTGCCATTGATAACATATTTGGTTTCCAGCTTGCAAGGCGAACATTCATCTTATCAAGAATGAATTTGTAAGAGGACTTAGTACTTCACTGATGCAAGATTGGCATTCCTAAATATTTTCCCAGGTTGGAAGACATGGAAAAATTCAAGAACTCACTAATGTCCTTTCTTCTCGTATTACCCACGTTCTTGGAGAAGTAAATGTACGATTTTGCATTATTTACTTTCTGACCAGAGATATCACAAAAATCATCTAGTATGGCTTTCACCACCCCGGCTTGATCCATATTTGCTTCTGCAAACAAAATAAGGTCATCAGCAAAAAAGACATGAGAAATAGCCGTACCTTGCCTGGACAACCTAAAAGGTTTCCAATCTCCATCTTCTACTGCAGTCTGGATTAAATGCCCCAACCTCTCCATCATAATAACAAAGAGATACGGTGAGATAGGATCTCCTTGACGAACTCCTCTAGAAGGGTAAAAAGCTTTTGCAGCACACCCATTCCAAAGTAACTGCATTTGCGGAGTAGATACACAAGCTTTAATGACGTCACAGAGGTACTTAGGAATTCTCAATTCATTCAAGCATTCGAAAAGAAAACTCCATCTGACTCGGTCATATGCTTTCTCCAAGTCAATCTTTATTGCCATAAATCCCTGCTTCTTCTTCATGTTCCGCATAGAATGAATAATTTCCTGTACTAGAATAATATTGTCAGTACTTTGGCGTCCCTTAACAAAACTACATTGGTTCAGGGTCACAACCAATGGCTTAATAGATTTAAATCTATTTGAAATAACTTTTGTAACAATCTTATACACTACATTACATAGGCTTATTGGCCGAAAATCACGGAAAGATTGTGGATGATCAATTTTAGGAATAAGCACAATTTGAGTATCATTAATATTATGAACCCAATCCGGATTAGAAAATACCCTTTTAACCAAAGATGTCACTGAAAGACCAACCGTATCCCATTGGCTCTGATAAAAAAGAGGATTTAACCCATCTGGACCTGGAGCTTTTAGAGAACCCATATCAAACAAAGCTCGTTTAATTTCCATTTCATCTACCTGTCTTCCCAACGCACATCTATCAGTTGTGTTAATTTCAGGATAAGTGCACCCAAACACCAAGGACCCCTGGTACGTACTTATGTCTGTATATAGATCTTCAAAAAATTTACTGCCAAAATCGCGTATTTCTTGTTCATCATAAGACCATTCTCTAGAATCAAGTTTAAGAGCTAAGATCCGATTTCTTCTTCTACGACCATTTGCTTTTGAATGAAAATATCTTGTATTTCGGTCACCCTGAATATACCAAGTAGCACGAGAGTATTGGATCCACATAATTTCCTCCTGGGCCAAGATTTTCTCAAGTTCCTTCCATAATTCACATTGCAAATTCTCTAATCTCATTGATGGCCCCACTCTAGCAATTGTGGTATTAATCCCATCAAGACGTCTATAAAGCTTGTTCTTCATATAATTTAAATTCCCAAATACCTCTTTGTTCCAAATTTTCAGTTGCTTAGTAAAATTCTCTGAAGATCCGCACCAATCCTCCTTAACATTCCATTGTTCCTTAACAAAATCTGAGAATTTATCATGCATAACCCAAGGGGCAAAGAAACGGAAAGGCCTTTGTTTATTCTCACTATGCGCAAACTTGTCAGTATTAACCAAAATGGGGCAATGATCTGATTTATACTTTGGAAGATGAAGTACCGAAGCATTAGGAAACTGTGCATACCATCTGCCATCCACCAATGCTCTATCGATCCTGCTTTGACTAGATGACGTCCCCCATGTAAATCGAGGATCACTAAAGCCAATATCAATTAATCCAGTATCAGTCATCCATTCCCTGAAAAATCTATCAACTCCACTAGTTTCCCGTATTTTCATGCTCCATCTATCCTCAGGACACGATACAGCATTGAAATCCCCAATGACCAACCAACCCCCACGAACAATCTGGCTGATATCTCTTAATGAAGACCATAGCAAGCGCCTCGGGTATATATTAGGATGCCCATAAACAATTGTAAGGGACCATTCATTACCATTACCTGCATTAACCATTCCATGGACAAATTGCTCACCCGCAGAAATAATCAAAAAGTTGCAACTTGAATCCCAAAATAACCAAATGCCCCCACTAAATCCTCGTGCATCAACCACAAGCATATTAGACCATCCAATCTGCTGAGCCAATAACTTTGCCTTTATTGCCGCCTGTCTTGGTTCCAATAGTGCAAAGAGATTAACTCCTTGTTTACCAATGATGTCACTGATTAAACGACGAGATGAGGTACTACCGGCACCCCGAGTATTCCATGTCATAACTATCATTAAAACAGATAATAAAGAAAAAGGTTTCCAACAATCTGGAAAACGCTACCGGGACGTAGGCCCGTATGCTCCTTCACCTGACTCCTTTATAACAACATTACCTACCTCACTTGGGAGATTTATACTAGGGGTCTGTTTGGAAACGCGTCCGGGGAATAAGAAAAGCCCAATTGCTTCACAAATCACCACAAAAGCTCATTTGACACAAAATAGCTTCGTTTGGGATGACGGTAGCTGCCACTGAGCTTATAAATAAAAAGTAGCTTCTCAAAGAAGTTGATTTCCATTGCTTCTCACCGGTGAAAAAGCTCCCTCTTGATGTGTGGGACCCTATATTCCTTTGGTGATTTGATATATATGGAGAATAATTGTGTTCGGTGATGTGCTATATTTCAAGTTGTTCATTTGTTTACACTTGTTGGTCAAACAAGGAGATATATTTTCACATTAGTTTAAAAATACAAATAATCAAAATGTCTAAAATATCTTCATTTGTAAGAATATATTACATTAGAAAATTTTATATTTAATTTTAAGTTATTCAATTTTTTTTCATTTCATTAATGAGAATATATCCAACTTGTTAGGGATAGATGATCCAATAATAAGATATTTCATGTATGCATTCTAATTTAAATATAAATTTATCCTTTTTTAATTAAATACTTTAGTATATTTTTTTTCATAATAATTGCACCTTTTTTATTTTATTTAGTTTTTTTTAAAAAAATTCATTTCAATTATCACAATATATACAACTAATATATATATATATATATATATTATTCAATAAAATTCATACCATTTTCAGTCATTTTTCATCTAAACGGGCTTTTCAAACGCTAATCCAGATAGATTTCAAGTTAGAAAAAAATCATTTCTGCCACCGCCAATCCAAACACAAATCACATCTAAAATCTAACTTTTTTTCTATATGACTTTTCTAAAAGCCCATCTAGAAAAAAAGCTCCTTCTCCACCGCTCATCCAAACACGCACTAGTTGAATAGTTACTCTTTCTACCTGCACCTGGATCAATACGGTTAGAAGCACTATTTCTGGTAGATTTTGGTGGTTGAATTTTCACACCTTCAGATTTTAAAGGCGTACCCGAATAGGCCTTAATTGGTTGCAATTTGGAGGATCCCGCGACACCCTTCCTTCCTTCATTAATTCCTTTTGCCAAGCCCCTATCACTATGAACTTTACCACTTTCTGAGTTCAAACTAGAATTACCTTGGTCAACCATTTTATTCTTCACTTGTTGATAATGATCCATTGGGTTCACCAAATCCATCTTACGTGCCACCACATTTTCTTTAGTCCCAGAATTAATCACCACAAGCTGCTTCTTACTAGGCAATGACCCACTTGATTTAATAATTCTGACTGTTGACGATTCTTGGTTTGTAGCATCATGTGCCGAATTATTGGGTGCCATTAACGTGATTTCATTTCCTTTCTCTTCCGTATTCTCATCTGTCAATGCTGCGAATCTTGATCCTCCAACATTATTGTTTCTATGCAAATCACGTACCCCTCCCCGTCTAACATTCAATTCTCCTCCGGTGCCACATTGCATCCTGCGACGTCTGGGTGCCACACTATCCATTCACCATAGGTTATGGCTTCTGGGTTATGGTTAGTCGACGTCGAATCCGATGTTCTTCCTTCACACTCAGTCTCCGAACTTTGAACTCCCGAAGGTCCAGATTCTTTCTTTCGTGAGCAATGTTCGGATCCATGCCCATACCTCCCACATGAAAAACATATCAGGTGTAGGCCCTCGTATACTATTTTTTTCCCCTGCCATTAATCATAATTGATGGGAGTAACGGGGAATTTAGATCTATTTCAACACATAATCGAGCAAAACGGCCTTTTGTTTGTTTCAATGTATTATTATCCACCTTAAGCACCATTCTAATCTGACTACCCACTACGTATAAAATACCCTTATCGTAAAAATCTACTGGAAATTTTGGAATACGTACCCATGCAGCGATCTTCGGTACCTCCCCAGCATCAGGATCGAAATCAGGTTTCCATGGATGTACAGCTAGGTAATGTTCCATGTATAACCATAAGCCACAAGTCAAAGCAAACTCATAATCCTCCTCGCTTGTTAGACGAACCAAGAAATATCCAGAACCAATTTCTATCGTAGTAACCTCACCCCTTCTACCCCATAGTTGCTGCAACTTTCTACCAATTTGTTCTTCACGAACCATACGTCCCAGAAGCCTAACAATCAGAGAAGTACTCCATTTCTTTGCTAGTTTTTGATGGAATTCTAGTGAGACAATAATATTTGGACCTTTTTGAGTGATCTCAACCTCAATTCTTGATTTCCATCCATCCCCACGCCACCATTCTTCCTCCTCGTCAGACATGTCTCCCGCCATCGGTATATCGACACAAGCTTCTTTGTAAGATTTCTTCGGTTGTGTAGAAACCTCCTCCACCACCTCTTCATCAGTCATCCAATCCTCCACCCTTGGTATAAGAGATTGGTGTTCAGAGAACTCATCCTCCCCATCTCTAACTTTCTTTCGACTTCGTACCATAGCATCTTTTTCTTCCGAAGTCGGCACTGGAGGTACTCTCTCACAACTTCTATCTCGTTCACGCATATTGCTTCCCATTAGATCACTGATGACTTCAGTGCAACAGGAAGCCACGTTCAGCGCTCTTCAAAACAACGATAGATCAGTGACAAAAACTATAGGATAGCTGAGACAGGAACACCAACGTAAAAGACAAAACTGAAGTAAGATGAAACAGAGCCTATTCCTTTATAGATATCCTCACGACGGTGCAGCTGTAGATCAGGTTTGACGAAGCTCACCGACGCTGAAAAAACAGAGACAGCAGAAAAACAGAGCATAAAACACGACTGAAAGACCGTCACTTCTCAACTCTGGACAACGATGCAGTGAGCCCCCAGCGATGCGGCTGCAAAGAGCAGCTCCGATGGTGAAGATCCAACGGCGAACGTCGACGTTGAAGGTGACCGTTGCTCTGCAACGGTAAACTACAACAGAGTATCTTTTTACTGTTCACTGAGAGAAAAACAGATGCGCGTTTTGTACGATATTATTTTATACCTTTGAAAGAGCTACTTGTAACTGAGCTCGATTATGCTAGAATATCACCCGGTCGGATAGCTATATATATATATATATATATATATAAATCGAGTACACTTTTAAAAATGCTCTCATTTTACCTGAGCAGAGGGGAAAAAGTTCTTATTGCAGCCTGGAAAAGTGCTAGCAATTTATCAGTACAATATATGATTACTTACAATGATTAAGTATGACTAGACGATACATTTATTGAACCACACAAGGCAAGAAATAGAAAACCTCCTTTCGCTGGAGCCTGCAAGCCGCAATGAATATACCTCAAGATCCGTTCATGAAAACCGCACCATGCTCGGAAGTTTTAATGAACTTCTTCAGCAGAAGGAGCACAATTGCAATAGTGAGTCCTATGATAGCCATTGTGTACAAGCGATCGTCAGGTTTTTGGACCCTTGTTTGTGGCTTTGGATTCTGAACCCTTGTATCTGAATTTTGAGATGGAATCCCTCTTGAAGCTTCAGCTCCTCCAGCTCCAGGGTTAGGATTTGCAGGAGCAGGGATTTCTTGTTCCTCAAAAATCCTGTCGCCTACTGCTTCATCTAGAAGCTCCTCTCTAACAGGTATAGCCTCCTGATTTTGTGGATTAATCTCAGCCTCGGCTTCCTCAGTTCTAAGGTGTTCCTCAGGAGTCTGTGAGGGGCCATGTTGAGGAACAGCAGGTGCTTTGCTGAGCATATACTCGTGTATCTGGGATAAACCAAGTACAGCCCTCAAAATCAAGATCTTAAATAGTGCGGCTAGGATCAAGTGAGCTCTCGTGCTAGTCTAGTTTTAAGTTTTCATACTAATTTGCTCATTTGGTAATTTATGCTGCATTTCATTAGGAAATTAGAGCTTCTAAGAGGACAACTGCATAGTGTATAAACTCTGCCAACAATCACGTTGATATAAGGGAATTTTGGTGTAAATTGAAACTAAAGGGGGTGAATTAAGGTTTTTTTAAACCTTCCAGGCGATTAATGTAATCTACTAAAAAGACAGAAAGCAAATTTTACCTCGTCAATAAGTTTTTGACGGTCAGGAGATCCAAACTTCGGTGGTGCTTCCCGAGATTTAATGGCCAAGGCACGCCTATCTTCCTTCTTGTAATCTAATGAGCCCAATGCACCATTTGGGTTGGTGGGCATGAATGCAATCAGGGCGACTAAAGCTGTCCTTACTGCCAAAAGACATTTACATAGGCTAAGTCAGAACATTCTGCCATCAGAGATATAGTTTGAAGCTCCAATAAAAACTCCATAATCAGTAATGTAATGCACCAAACAGAAAGGCCTAAATTACCCGATAAATATTTTCTCGGCCTGGTTACCTTGTATAAATTCAAATTACAATTAATTTGTTTGATCAGCATTTCTCAGTATGAGAAATAGCTGCCATCTTCTCCTAAGAAGTAAGCAAAAGATATCATGATTCATGAACCCACAGGGTGAACTGATGATACAATAATTGTAACATCCAAGTGCCTTGGGATGTTACAAGAATAGCTACCCTACTTACATCAAGCGAAAATTAGATCCTCACACAGTTCCATCCCACATAGATTATTTCAATGTTTCTAGAAAATTAGACCACACCACACTCAAACCATTCAAAGCAGCAATAAACATCACAAAATAATCAGCATTGCATCATGAATTAGCATCCAAACTGATGAATCACATATAAAAAGTAATGTAAAGCAGATTGAACAGCAGTAAAGGAAAATTAATTACCACTCCATGATGGTTGCCAATGCTCAGGATGATGATTTGATATGCTTAAGCAAATCTTGGTTTGGGTCTCAAAACGTCCATTAGGCTGATAGCACAAAAGTGAAATTTATCAAAATTTAGGAATTGAGCCTTCAAATGTCAAGAGTTCTAACATAAAAGATGGTTCACAAAACAGAACTAGTCAAAGATTTTTTTTTTGGACAAAGAACTAGTCAAAGATAGATCCACAATATCTGACAAAATCTACAAGATCCATACATGAGGAGAAAACCTTACCGTCAATAGCATAAATGAAGGTGGTTTGAATGGATATTCTGCAGGCAACTGGATACGTCCATGGTAAATACCACCCTCGAATTCAGAATCACCAGGTCCTCTAATTGCAAATTGCCACTCAAAAATATTTTCCTGATGAAACTAAAGTTTGAGAAAATACTCTAAATGTACAAGAAGAACAAAAGCATGATATTTAATAGTGGAATTACAAATGTACGGTACATGAGCTATGAATTGATGCGAACATATGGGGAGGACAGATAAGGTCTCATTTGTCAAGTAGGAGACACCCTTATATTTAAAAAGAGTAACAGAAATGCTTCAAGATTTTTTTCACAACAAAAGCATAGCATTATTTAAGTGGAAAAAGCTGTAAAGCTCCCAATTTTATACATTTAGACTAATGCATGAAGCATTTATCATTCCAACATAACCCAGTCACTCTGTAGTGTATGTTTGAATTAACTGAATGGAATGTGGGAGGAAGACACACAATAAGGTGCTCCAACACAAGAGGAAAGCAAACAGAATGATAAAGTTTCATGTGAAACGTTATCCTATAAAAGAAGAGATTCAATGCACTTCCCATCCTACTTTGTTCCTAAACAAACATTCATAAGTTTCAATGTCTACAATAATGGACTGACCATCAAGGTCCTTTATACTATTACTCTATTCAGTAATCAAAATTGTAATTACCGCAAAAGCTTCTGTCAGTGAACAAAGGAGTAAGAAGTGAAATTTTTTTACTAGCTTCACATACGTGGGGACCCACAAATTTCGATTCATAAATTAAATTCCCATAGACAATCTAATCTCGATTCACAAATCTCATCACGATTATTGGGTAACACCACAATCCAATTCAATTAATTGTGACGACTTTAGGTTCGAATTGGATCAATGAATTAGGATTAGCAGTTAAGATCAAATTTAATGAATTGCTACCAACGAACAAACCTGAGCTCGATAATTCCAATAACCACTATCAAATTACCAGATATAGAAAGAGAAACATCATGCCCATTCAAATTGAGGAATTACACAACAAATCTTACTTTCGAAACCCTAATATAACAGGACCCAAAGCACAAGCACGATCAGTAATATTAAAAACAAAAAGTACCTCAAGTGGCAGACTCATGAAATCATCAGAAGGATTCGATTGCATCTCCTTGACCTCCTGCAGAATCCGCTTCACAGCCGGGTTCTTCAAATTGTACTTCTCAGCCATGAGTCCACAACCTCTCCCTTCGTACACCACGATATGAATTTCAACAGAAGAGAAACCTCCAACTTCGTCGGCACCGTCAACACCAGGTCAAAACATCAACTCCACCGCCTACGTCGCAAATTACTGAGCACGGAAAGGAACTCCGGCGAAAGTTAAGCCAGAGATGATCCAAAGTGTGGAAATGGTTTTAATTATAGGGAAGACCAAAAACGAAAAAAACGTTGGCTCTTCACTGGACACGTCATGCGGCACACATTGTCATACGTGTCTTTATCTTATTGGATAAAGTGACGAAGGTTTTCGAATGCGTGTTTTTTTTGAACGCGCCTCTCTCCTCTGCCAGCCGCCTCTGCAGCCCCACCTTTTGTTTGAGAGAAAGGGACGGTCTTTTTTTTTTTTTTTATAGGTTGTATTGAGATCTCAATGATCCAGATTTAATATATTTTTATAATAATATTTTTAATATATTAATATAATAATAATAATTTTATAATATATTAAATCTATACCGTTGAGATCTCAATCGGACGGCCCATAAAGAAAAAAGAACCATGCTTTTCTCTGAAGGAAAACAACGAAAGCCAGGTCCTTTTCAAGCTACATTGTTTTGGACTTTTGGTGCAAAAGCCCGTGGTCCTTTTTTTTTTTTTTTAAAATAGCATCATGTGTGAAGTATTTTTTCAACACCACCATATTTTGAAATATTTTTTTTTAGAAAATTCCAAAAAATTATATTGAAAATATAAAAAGGATAAATCACTACATTAAAAATGAGAAAAGATGAATCAGACGGGTGTCAAACGATATGAGAAATCTGTCCTTTTGAAATCTCGACCAAATGACGAAAATGCCTTTCAGCATTTCATCCCCACTTCAGAATAACAACATGATTCTCGTAATTAACAACTTCAATTCTTCTTTTACAATTAACAAGTTTCAGGGCAAATAACAACACTTATATCTTAATTAACAACTCTGGATTCGATATTAACAACTCCAATATCTTCTTTCACACTTCATTCCCCACTTCAGAATAACAACATGATCCTCGTAATTAACAACTTTGGATTCAACATTAAGAACTTCAATTTTGCTTTGACAATTAATAAGTTTCAAGGTCAATAACAACACCTATCTCTTAATTAAAAACTTTGAATTCGACATTAACAACTCCAATTTCTTCTTTCACAATTAACAAATTTCAGGGCCAATAACAACACCTATCTCTTAATTAACAACATCGGATTCGACATTAACAACTCTAATTTCTTCTTTCACACTTTATAAGTTTCAGGGTCAATAACAACACATATCTCGGTATTAACAACTCCGGATTCGATATTAACAACTTCAATTTCTTCTTTCACACTTTATAAGTTTTAGGGTCATTAACAACTCCGAATTCGATATTAACAACTCCAATTTCTTCTTTCACACTTAACAAGTTTCAGGGTCAATAACAACACTCATCTCTTAATTAACAACTCGGGATTCGAAATTAACAACTCCAATTTCTTCTTTCATAATTAACAAATTTCAGGGCAAATAACAACACATACCTTGCCATTAACAACTCCAGATTCGCCATTAACAACTCCTATGTTGTTATTGCGACTGAGGGCTAAAGGACATATTCGAAAGGACATATTCCTCACATCGTTTGACACCCGGTTGTTTCGTCTTTTCTCATTTTCAATGTATTGATTTGTCTTTTTTATATTTTCAATGTTGTTTTTTGAAATTTTCCCATATTTTTTCTAACATCACTCAATATCTTAAAATTTTTTTTAGTTGACTTAGCACCATAAAACATTTTTTAGTACTATTCACTATCTAACAACCAACACACTTAAGTATTTTGTTTTCATATTTACTCAATATCATAAACTAATTTTTAATATATATATATATATATAGCACCCAAAATATTTTTCCAGTAATTCTCAATATCTTAAAGTAATTTTTATTGCAATGTTTTAGGATGCTGAATACATTAAAAATTAGTTTAGGATAGTGGATAATAATGAGGCAAAACAAATTTAGTATGTTGGGTGTTAGATACTGGGTGATACTGAAATAATATGTTAGGATGTTAAATGGACCAAAAATCATTTAGAATATTAAGTGATGTTGAAAAATATTTCAGGATCCTAAATATATTGAAAAAATACTTTAAGACACTTAATACTATTTTCTTCAAAAAAAAAAAAAAAAAACAGGAGGACATGAGCATGTTGCACCAAAACCATGCAACTTAAAAGAAAAGGAGAAGTAGCGGACATAGCTAGCAAATGAGAGAAGCTGCATCCGTTTTTTTTGGAAGAATCTCATAAAAATATTCTCAAAATATCAAAAAGACAAATGAATGACTCCAATTTATATAATCCCAAATTAATCTATATGTCTCAAAATGGGATTTTTTTTGGTTCAAAATATCAAAATGGGATTTGACAATCTTATCAATTAACTTATCTGCCCTTTTCTCTCTTTTTTCTCTCCCTTCTCTCCTCCTAGTCTCATTCTCAGCCTCCACACAACCTCTCTTTTCATTCTCTACTATGCGACATCGCCACACACAGCTCCTCCCTCCTCGCAAGTAGAGGTAGTAATATGGTCCGATTCGGTGGGTTCGAGCTAACCCGTTATGAGTTGAGATCATATGAGTTCGGGTTCAAAATGACCGCATCAATAAAGGTTGGCATTTAGCCAACCCAACCCATAACCACTGGGTTGGCAGGTTGGGCGGGCCAACCCATATTTTTCTTTCAATTTTTTTTAACAATATACTAAGATTGTTTTTTCTCCATACCTAAACCATAACAAAATTAAAAATAAATTACAAATTAAACATTCATCATAAGTTCACACATAACAAAATAAATATAAATCCACAAGCCATCAGTATAACTTAACAATAATAAATAATTAGTTAATATTAAAAGTATTTCAATTTGAAGCATGATGTGAAGCCGTATGGTCGGGGGGACGGGGACGGGCAACGGGGGGATGTCAGGATGATAGGGAACTAGGGATTAGATTATTGAGACTAGGAGCGTGAGAGACCAAAATTGACTTTTGAGCTAAAAAGAGAGACTGAAATCGACTAATCGAGGCAGTGAGGTCAAGTGAGGACTGAGGAGTGGACGCCTGAACGGTGGATTGGACTGAATGGTAGAGTACTGAACTGGGTCTTGACTCTTAATCTTTTACCTCTTGACTCTTGGTTTATATATATATATATAAAATATGGGTCGGCCCGCTAACCCGGTGGTCCAACCTATCACGGGTTGGGACCATATGGATTCGGCCCACGGTTTCAACCCATATTACCATCTTTACTTGCAAGTCTTCGCCACCTCAGGGACATTTTTGGCGATCCCATTCACGACTCGAAGTCCAACACCCATATTCATTACTGACGATGATTTTTGTTGCGTCGTTTGCTGAGTCGCCATTGTGATGAATCCAGACTGGCCGCTTGTTGAAACCTTTTGTTGGTCTGCAATTTGTCTGAGCATGGATTCCGTCGATTTCCACTGCCGGGATCTGTTTTTTGTGTCTGTAGATGTTCAGAAATATCTTATAAAGAGGAAGAACACGAATTGGTTTTTCTTGATTGCCGAAAGAAATCCTTTGAAAATGACAAAACTGGTTTGAATTTACTAATATTTTCGTTTCTGGGTTTGTGAATCTTTTGCAGAATATCAACTTGGATAGGTTTTCATTGATTTTGTTAATTTTTTGTTTGGAAATGAGAATATGTTTGATTCAATGATGTGGTTTGTTTCTGAGGGATGGGGACGGGATAATGCATATGTTGAAATGTGGATTTTCTATGTTGGGTTTTCTGTGTATTTGAACTTTGAACTTAAGCCACAAACTTATGTTCAATAAGATTTGCTCTGTTTCTGAACTCTATATCTCTCTTTACCTATCTATCCTTGTGAAACTCGTTCATATGTGGATAGGATTTTCAAGAATTCAAAACCCATATTCCTATGGTTGAATTGATTTGGGATTTTATAACTTCAGCACACCTTTTTATCCTTTTCTAATTTTGACTGTATTTTTCTGAAATTTTGCCTAAACTATAAGAATGAAATTAAAGATTAGTAAATAAATTGATGGTTGCCCACGTTCCACGCTTTAATCAAAGAAGTTTCACTCTTGATAACTTGTTATTCAAACCATCATATGAAAAGCATTAATTAGCTAAAAGAATTCGTGATAACTTTAACAAACAGACAACACAAAACAACTCTGAGGTTGGGGCCCAAGAATCCCCAGCTACAATGTGTGCCTCCTGTGTGTCGGTGTTTTTTTTTATAAAAACTTGTTTATTTAATATACTCAGTAATTAACAAAGAAGCTTGTGTTAATTTTTTATCTTTCTGATATCTAAAGTTGTTCATGATCCCTTTTGATCTATGGTTTAGCCCCATCCATATATATACACACTATATGTATATGTTGAACCCTACACAAATGGTGTCCATCTTGAGTTCCGGCTTTTGCATTAAAGCACATATATATTGTCGACCTTTAATTAATTATAGGGAAAGCGTTTCTTTTTCTTAATCATTTTTTATTATATTAATTCATTGATTATAATATTGATTAGGCTTTTGACTTCATGACAACCCTTTACTTCAAGTGATCTTCTGGAACCTGATGCTCTCTCTCTCTCTCTCTCTCTCTCTCTCTCTCTCTCTCTCTCTCTCTCTCTCTCTCTCTCTATATATATATATATATGTATGTATGTATGTATATTATACTCTATCGCTTTAAGTTTCAAATAATTGATTTGTGTTTATTAAAAAAACTTTAAAATTAGTTAAGAGCAGTAAATATGTATTTTTTTCAACTACATCCTTACTTGTTAAAAACATAAGTGAAAGATAAAATAAATGTAATAAATACAGTTAGTGAGTAAAGTTAAAAAAAGCGCCATAGATACTTTGACGATTCTAAAATGAAGCTTATGTTTTAAGATACAATACAACTATTCACAAATTCGAAGCCTACATTTTAGGACAAAGGGTGTAGTATAACATTATCATCAGCGTGCCCAAAAGAATCCTTTAGAAACTACAAACTTTTTCTCATCGCACTCTATTAATATAGTAATTTGTTACTACCTCCGGTTCTAAATATAGGACATAGTTTGTAATATACTGAAGGGAGTATATATTTTATATGCTGAACAACGTGATTAGGATTTTATTATTCTCATTCATGCACTTACAAAATTTCAAAGAGCGTGCATGTATTTTGGACCATCGAATATTATATTGCATATATACCATTATATATAATAGTGTTGTAGATTCTTGTTCCTTCATCTATAAAATGGGAAACACAGAACAAGTTGGTAAAATCAATCTCAGGAAATTAATTAAAGCTCCACACACACACACACACACACACGCAACAAAGCCATTAGTTTCAGATTTCTGAGAACTCGATCGATCAGTTAATTTCGAGCTCATCGATCAATGGCTGGTTTTGTTCATCACACTCACAATAATGCATCTAGGGCTAACAATAATAACATGTATATAGAAGCAACACCAAGCTTTGCATATGGCTTCTATTATTACAATCCTGCCCTTCAAAACTTTGACCAAGGTCTCACTCCTCACTATGCTGTTCTCAATGGCTTAGGTAATGTATCTATCTATCTTCTTTATGCATTTATATCAGCATATTATATTAAGCTTTTATTCAATTTAATTATAGCCACGATTTAAGTTTATGATGATGATAATAGCAATATTTCTATAAATGGCCTGAGAGGTCTAGTTGGATTAATAAGTGGTTCAAGGGTGTTAAATGTTGATTGCTAGCTCTAAGCAAATTTTAGTGATCAAATAAATTTTTCAGATATTTGACATTATTTTTCACACTTATTATCCTATATATAAAGTAGAACGGAATGGTTAATATATATGTACCACGTATAAGGAGAGAATATAATGTAAAGGCATTCAAAAAGGATGTTCGAAATTAATTAATATATTGTTTTTTACATATGTAATTTGATCAAAGTGGTCCAATATATAGGACTTTTATCAGCAAAGAAAATTGATTTGCATTTATTCCATGAGTTGTTTTAGCATAAAGTTCATTGCTATACAGCACATTGTATTTATATATGAATATATAAAGCATTTGTTAGTGAATATATAAAGCATTTGTTAGCATAAAGTGATCATATTTTTTTAAGTAAACACATTATCCCTCTTCTTCCATCCTAAATACAAGACCCATCACTTTGTAATGTATAAACCCACTTTAGATTCATAACATGATGCTTTCTTTGATTTTGATATAGGGCACTTTCTAAAAGTAATTTTTTTTTTTGTCTAAAACATACATCATTGATCTTCTGTACGCTAATTTCTCCTTCTGATTCTAAATATAAAAATTAGTTGAAAGGTTTACTTTGGCTATAATATGTAATTATGTATTTCAATCCATTTTATTTTCTAGATTTATAATTTTTCTCAAACCATACGCATATAGATTGCACAAGGAATTTTGTTAATGAGGGTGTAGTTATTAACGATTGGGAAAATCCCATATAAAACTACTTAAAATAGGAAAATTTTAAATTAGATAAGCAAATTCAATAAATCCTTAATTAAGTCATTAACTTAATTTAAAATTTTAAAATATCGGTAAAATAACTTTAATGCCTTCCTCCTCCTTCTCTCTCCTCTTAAAAGAATTTTATTGCTATTGACTTTAGTGCTCTATATATATCAGGATTAATATATAATCAAACAAAATATATTTTTTTCTAAATCAAAGGAATTTTTTATGCTCTAAAAGGATCATAAAAAATAATTCAAGAAAAAAAAAAGGAACCAAGATGCATACCAACTAAAAATCATTTAATTGATATTAAAACTCAATTAAAAAAATTGATTTTTTCAACCAAAAATCATTCAATTGATATTAAAAATAAAAAATAAAAAAAATTTGAGTTTTCTTAAAAAAATAATGTAGTTATTTTTATCAAGTGAGATGAAAGAAAAAGGAAAAGATAATACTTGCCAATTTCAATTTGCAAAAATCAATTGAAATAAAAACTACTTTTACCAACAGTAATCTAAACAAACTCTAAATAATTTTTCCTAATGCATAAATTTGAATTTCTTAAAAATAATTTAGTTAAGATTTCACTTTTTTAATATGAATTATTCATTTCTATTAGAAAGGCGAGAAACTTTGATATACTTCTAAGGATATTTTAGATAAAAATATTAAATGCACTTAAAATTTCATAAAATACTTATTGAAATATAGAACTTTCCAAGAAAAACTTTATATATGAAATAAATATAGTAAAATTTATAATCAATATATTTATTTAAAAAATAATTTTTTATTGTGACATATATTCTTTTTTTTTTTTTGAAAAATTTGTTTGTGTTAATAAAATGAACTCCTTGCTTAAAAATATTATATGTTTTTGTTCTTACGATGATAATTAATATATTTAAACTATAGATGTATCATATTTTATTTTATTAAATATTAATGTTGACACACACACATAGAAAAACACAAGTCACAAAGTAATGAAACTTTTTAGAGAGGAGAGAGGAGAGGACATTAAAGTCATTTTACCCACATTTTAAAATCCTAAATTAGGTTGATGACTCATTTAAAGATTTGTTAAATTTACCAACCTGATTTAAAATTATCCTATTTTAAATAGCTTTATATGAGATTTTCCAATGATTAAAGGGAGTATTACTGGAAATCAACATACAACAAATAATTGGCTTAACTAATATCTTTATCTTTATAAAATAATTATTTAACTTCTATATATAAGATCAGATCTGCGAAGTTTTTTCCCCCAATTTTACCGTTGTCTCGTTTAATGTGTGTTAGTACTTTGAGAAACTCCAATATTAATTAATGTAGTTAATAAGGATAAAATTAAAAAGATAAAACTAACATTTTTTTCCCAGGCGTAAATTAGTTAAAAATGAGCTACACAATCTTCACTCAAATTGTTTATAATTCTAATTTTTCATTAATTTGTAGGTACATTTGAACTGTAATGCCTATTCTAACCCTAACGAGTCATAAGATTAAATTATTAAAAAAAATGGTCCATTATATTTGAGCCCTTGATACTGAAATACAAGTTGATGCATGCAGGTAGTGTGGATGGGAATGGTTACTCTCAACCGGTTCAACATCAAATGCATTGTAATAGACCGAATAATGCGAACCGGACCAACGGTTCTGGCCCATGGGTTCAAGTGGGTCCAAACCCATATTACATGCAGAGAGGTACCCAAACCATTCAAGGCGATGTGGTTCAACGAGTTACCCTCAATGGACGTGGCATAGGAGACAGGCTTTATGGCCATTTTTCTGCATCTGGGGATATTAATTAACTTTAATTAATTACTATCCATCCAATTTAATAATACCTAAATTTTTTTGCCAGTCATGAAGATATTTAATAAAATGAAAAAAAAACTCAAATTTACTCTCATTTTAATTTTAATCCCTCAATTTCAAATTATGAGTTATGGTCCCACAAGAAGCAAAATGATCCAAGTTTTTATTTAATTATAGAGACTAATGTTTCAAATGGAATGAAACTCAAGGGAGAAAGGATTAACCCATCTATGTAATAAATAATGGATGAGTTTATTAGATACTTTATAGTTATTGATTGTGATGAAATTATTATTATTATATATGTGTGTGTGTTTATATAATTTGTACTGAATTTATATAATTAATTAATTATAAGTTTGTGCCGGCCTATGAGCTTGTTGGAGATTGTCAAATTGTCCATTTTTTATTTTGCTGATAACAAAGACAAATACTAGTAAACAAAAAATGTTTTGAGCACATAATTTTAGCACCAATTAAATAACTATGAAAGCCTCATGTCAAGAAAAAACCAGGTAAAAAAACTATGAATCCCTACCTAGACATAGTGGCTAAATAATTTCTTTACTTTTTATTTTTTGAAAAAAAATTCGTGTTACATTAAAATTAGGAACATGAGTTAATTTTTTTTTAATATTTCAATGTAAAATTGTGAAAGATAACTGTGAAATCATACCTTTAGATCGTTAGACTACTCGTCGAAATATTTAAAAATAAAGAGATGTGTTTTTTTAAAATCATGATTTTATAAATTAAAAAATTTATATAAAGTGTTATGTAAGGCGTTACGTAAATTTTGAGATGTTGTAGCGTTATATACAAATGTCCTAAAGTTTATGAGGTTATGTATTATGGCTTAAAGTTTTTAATTAGTCCATGTTAGATATCTCGTCGTCCTCATTAATATGATGTGGCAATTTTTATTAGTAACTTAACGTTGAAATTAACTGCAAGGGTTTAATGTCGAAAATGAAAACATCAAAGAGGTTAAATGTAAACTTTGAAAGATAAGGAAATTACATAACCTAAAGTTTGGGGATATATTATGTAGATTTTAGCACCAAAAAACAAGTACTACTCCCTCTAATCCACAATATGAGTCACTTTTAGAAGATTTTTTTGGTCCACAATATAATTCACTTAGAGATTAATTAATATTTTTTTTAGCAAAAGAGAATAATTAATACTTGTTTGCCAATTTTTTCCCTGCAATTAAAGACTCGAAGTACTCCCTTCGATCCCTAATTAATATAAAACCTAGCTGATTTTTTTTAAGAGATTAAAGAATCTAAATAAATTATTAAATCATAACGTATATTGTGTATCATTAGATTATAATAGTATAACAGTTTATAAGTTAATCAAATTAATTTGAATAAAAACGATAAATATAAAAATTTTAAAGTAAGTAATTATTTAGTTTCCTTAATCTATCTAAAAAGGTCAACTGACTCATATATCAAAGATGAAGAAATAACTGTTTAAGTTTTTCTCCCACCCTAAAAACTTCAATTAATATGAGTAAAGTAAAAGATATTTTTAATTTAAAATAGTAGAGTACTAGTAATACTACCGTATTTAATATAAGTAAACTTTGAATTAGTAACACGAATGCAACACAGAAGGACATTGGACTCACCATCACGAACTGTAATCCACGTCATGCTTTTCGTCTTCTCTCCCTTGGAAATGAGATCAATCGAACCACATTCACAAGTCGTCTTCTTCAAATTCAACCTTGATAACTTCATTCAACGCAATACACTCTTTCTCTCTCTATCCCCTTCATCAAATGGCGTCGACCACGACAAAAGAGCTAGTTACAGAAATTCCGACACTTGTACGAGTCTACAACGATGGCACCGTCGAACGCTTCAACAAAATCAAGGTCGTGCCACCCTCCGTCTTCGTCGCCGACCAAAAAACCCGATCGGCGGTTTCATCTAAAGACGTGGTCATCTCCGAAAACCCCTTCGTCGCTGCTCGTCTCTACATTCAGCAAAAAGAAAGAGCAGAAGGAGATGAGAGAATTCCGATGTTTGTCTATTTTCACGGCGGCGGATTCATGACAGAAGGAGATGAAGAATTATATTTTATGATTTAGTTAAGAAAATCTATACTCCTCCGATCGACTGGTCCTATTTATAAGGGAGCGTGAGAATTTTTATTATTCTATTTAGGGTTAAGGTGGAACTTTAAAAACTAAGTTTTTCTCTAGAAGCGTATAGCACAAATAAGTTTTAGAAGGGGTAAAAATAATACTACTTCCGATCCTAAATATAAGATGAAGTTAATTTTTTTTAGGAGAAATTAAGGAAGCTAATTAAGTTATTTAATCATATCATATGTTATGTATCCTTAGATTATATATTAGTTTATTAGTCAAATTAATTAGTTTGAAGAAAAAAATAAAAATATAAATACTCTAAAATAATTTAATTAGCTTCCTTAATTTCTCCAAAAAAGTCAACTTTGTCTTATGATTAGAACCGGGGGAGTAATAAACAATTTAAAATGGTGCAAATTCAACAAAACGGTTAAATTTTTTCAAACGTCATTAGGGATTTTCTTCTCTTATAATTTGATGCCGTTTGGTCAAATTTAACGGTTTTATTAAATTTGCACCCTTTTAAATTATTTATTGTTATTTTTGCCCTTTCTAAATCTTTTTTGTGCCAGACGCCCTTAGGGAAAATCTTGGTTGTTAAAGTTGCACCTTCACCCTTCTATTTATATGTCCCTTCATTAAATTTTTAATATGGTTAATGTGAAAATTTATCTGGAAAGTTTTCGTTGAGAAACATGTTACCGATAAATTTTTTAGGTTTAATATCCCTCCAAAATTTTCAAAACGTAATAATGTTGTCCTATACTTTTAAAAAATTAATGTTGATTATTAGTTTTTTAACGATAAGGGGTAACATTACCCCATTTTAACACTTCTAAGGCAAAATCAAACCTCAAAAAACTTTTAGGGTAATATTGCTCTTTAACCAAAATTTTCAAGATAAATTTACCTCTTAACCCTTTTTAATATAAATGTACCATTTTACCATTTCTTTATTGTAAAGATCGAGTGTACTATATTAAATATAGGTAAAGTTAGAAAGTTTTAAAATTTTAATGTAAAGTTAATGATAGTTAATGTTTTTCTTAATTCCATTAAAATATGTTGGGAATGTCTTATAAATAGGATTGGAGAAGTATTCTTTAAATATTAATACCATGATTCAAACAAGTTCTAAGATTCAACTCAATCTTTTCAAGGTAAATTAAAAAAACTCAACCATTCATATTATTATACGATGAGTTTTTTGTATGTAAATAACTCTTTATTTTAAAAATGATTGGAAATTTCGTTTGAGGAATACTGTCACTAACATAGAATGCAACATATGCAGATATCAACATACAACGTAATGTGCCGTCTTTATGATACACCTTCATATTTCAAGAATCTTGAAAATTCCTCCAATAGCACAGAGCCATGGCTAATCAATTTCGGCGACTTCAAGAAAGTTTTCGTGGGTGGAGACAGCGCCGGCGGCAACATGATTCGCCATGTTGCAATGAGAGCCGGCTCAGAAGCCTTACACGGTGGCGTGAAAATAGCCGGTGCCTTAATTTCCCATGTATTTTTCTACAGGACGGACCTAGACCCGGTCGAGTCCTTACCGGAAGCATGGAAAGGGAAAAACCACTACGTCTGTGCATGGAAGTGGGCATACCCGAATGCACTGGGAGGGATTGATAACCATTTGATGAACCCGGTGGGTCCTGGGGCTCCGAGTTTGGCGGGTCTAGGGTGTGAAAAAATACTTGTGTGTGTAGCTAGGGAGGGTAAATTGAGGGATAGAGGGGTTAGATACTATGAGGGTGTGAAGAAGAGTGGGTGGACAGGGAATTTGGAATTGTTTGAAGAAGAAGAACAGGGTCATGGCTATCATATTCAGAAACCTCAGTCTGAGAATTCCCACGTGATGATCAAACTCTTGGGTGATTTTCTTCTTGGGTAGAGGAAGTAAAATTAGGATTATCTTTTGACTTCTATATGTCTCTCTGGTTATGTTTTTGTTTGATGGAGTCTTCAAATAATGTTCGAATTTTGACTGAGGTTTTTTGAATAAGAAGTGTCTCTGTTTACAAGATGAAGAGATTAAAATATAAAAGGACATTCGATGTTGTTCCTTAATTCTTCATGTATCATTACTGCCTTCTTTGGAGAAATCGATGTTTATTTGTGGCCCTTTTATTTCTCAAACATTTTTTCAAAACCTGATTTGGACTCTTGTGCAGAAAATCAAGATGTGTACTATAAGGAATGGCTTTCTATACCATATCTGAAACTGGGTTAGATAAAGGCGGTTCAAGGACTTTTCTCGCATTATACTTCTTAAAGGGGCTTCAGTGTTAGTCATGAGACCCTCTTTATATACACTATCAATGATCGAACCCCTTACTAAATACTTAAAGAACCCAACTAAATGCCAATTATATCTAGACTTCATGGTTGATGTGCAATATATTTGATACCAAAAGGTGTGGTGAAAATCGAAAAACATGTGGCAGTCCATTAAACATATGTTTAGATAAACTTTTGGCCCAATTTACTTTTGTTACCAAGGATGATTAAAAGCATAAGCTAAAATGAAGTTGTTTTTCACCTTTTTTTTTATTGTGAAGAGAGAGAAAAAATACCATGAAAAAAGAGAATGGTCTTAAAGTAGGTCCTACCTTGCTTTGATGAAACAAATAAAATTTACCGTAAAAGATCCAATAATTTGATTGATAAGAAGGTCCTAATAAATTATTATACAAGCAACGACAGGTCTAGAAAGGGCGGTTTAAAAAAACCTTTAGAAAAATTAATCTTTTGATTCTTCAACTTGTAATTCAATTATAAATCAATCCCTTGATTATGAGTTATGTATCGGTACAACTCAATCTCTAATGTTTTGACTTGCTTATAACTTAGTACTATTGGTTCAAGTCTTCATTTAAGAAGGGGTGAATTGGGTGATATTAAAAATTTTAAACTCAAAGAGACAGAGTTCAATGGAGGGGATAGAGTTAGAAAGATATCACCGAAGGAAGACATAGAAGATTTATATTGATTCGGTCAAATCCACTTGACCTACATCCAATCCTCAGAATCCTTTTTTAGAGTTCCACTATATATTGTCATAAGATTCATAGGGCTCTTAATGCCTAAGTGCAAACAAGTTCTTCTTAGAAGAACACTTGCTGCCCCTTATACTTTGTAATCAATGCCTACACTCAAGATCCCACTACCTTGAGTAACTTAACTATAATAAATGATTCAGTAATATCTCTCATAAGAGTAAATGAATAATCACTGAAGTGCAGAATCACACAAAAATAGAGCTTTGAGACATAGAAATGAATGCATCAGTAAATTTTGTGTAAAGAGTTAGTTGCTTTGTCTTAATGCTCTGCTATTTATAGTGTGATGTAAGTTGATGATCGTTGCTCTTTTGAATGTATCCGTTGTGAGTGTGTGGTCATTGCTTCTATGCTTTGAGTGTGTCAGATCATTCTTTGTGTCTTTTGAATTAGCCATTGAAGATAAAGAGAATTTGAAGAGGTTGAAGCTAGGAGGATTAAATGCTTATGACACAAAAGTGTTTTTTTGCTAATCTTGTGTTAATCCCTTCACTAGGCACATATATTATGTTCAAACACTGATATATCAATGTATTAAAATATTTAGAAGAAAAAAGAACAAGTTTATATATGACTTAGATAAATATCAATATTTCTGAGATGATGTTTTGTTTTTGAAACTACATCACTCGACTTCACTATGGTCTTTTGAAAACAAAACAAATCACTTTTGGGTCACTGTGGTAATGTGATAGTGATGAGCACAGATAGGGTCACTCGAGTGATCATACTTTATTTCAAAATATATCACGAGCTGACTCACTATGGTCCAGTGGATGTGATGTGATTTTCTCATATCACTCGAGTGATCTTTTTATAAATTATTTTCAAAAATAGTTGTCACTTCTAGAGCCATTGTGGTGTTGTGCAAATGATGCTAAAATTGTAGGGTCACTCAAGTAATCTTTTTAAACTTGTTTTTAGAAAAACTTGATCACTTGGATAGATAACTTTGGTGCATAGGAATGAAGTGATATGATATTGAGCATATAACTCGAATGATCAACTTTGAAATTCTTTTTACAAAACTGATCACTAGCTAACTTCACTGTGGTGGATTGAAAGTGATAAGCTTTATAACATATTACTCGAGTGGTCACTCAAGTGTTCCATTTGGAAAATAAATTTCAGAAATAAGATCACTATCAGAATCACCATGGTGAAGTGGAAGTGATGAGAAATTGCTATATCACTCGGGTGGTCACCCAGGTGATCTTTTAAGGGAAACACTTGATCAGTTCCAATGGCTGTTGTGCTGAAGAATTTCACAAAATACATCACTCAAGTGGTCACTCAAGTGATTAACCAAAAAGTCCACAACTAGCTTAATCACTGTCAGTGAAGTGAGAGTTACTATGTCTGAACACATCACTCGAGTGATCCAAATTTTTCACATCACTCGAGTACCTACTCGAGTGATTCTCCTTTGCATGCTTTAAAAACATATTTTTGAAGTTGTAAAACATTGTTGCTCCTGCAAATCACTTTCTTTAAGCTTTTGTTATCATCAAAACATGAGATCTAATAAGTACTTATTATCTTAATTTTCTAATGATTTTTCACACTTATATGACTTTATGATAAGAATATTTTTTTAAAAAAAAAATTATGCTGAATCATAAGTGAGTCAAAAATTCAAAATTGAATCGTACTGATTCATACGTAGTTGAGAAACCGAGCTATAATTGAGTTAAAAGCTGAAGTATCAAAAGATTAATTTTCCCAAAACCTTTTTTCTATTAGTATGTGTATGTTTTTGAACAAAATCTAAAATTCAATATGATTGATCCATCTAAAACTCTTGATTGTACCCCTTATAAGACTAGTTTAATTAATTTATTGGTTTGACCCCTTAGTTGGGATTGGTTTTATTTTATAGACACATGCATTCTTCTATTGGAAACAATTTTATTTGAAGGGATGCACTAAATATAGGCACCTTTCCTAATAACAGGAATTCAAATATTAGTTCACTACATTTTGAAAAACTAGTCTCTTCCATTAGGCTAACTATCACTCGTAGATTGGGTTTTGATAACATGAGAAAACTTGTAGTTTCAATTATATTAACACGTGAATCTTGGTATTGGATAATTGTATCCCTTAAGGATGATCTCATATATATATATATATATATATATATATATTATGAAAAAATATAAAATCTACTTCAATTGTTTAAAACTCTGGATGGTATCGATGAGGAGGCGAGGTCACCGGTCTCACCATGCGGTTGTGTTTTAATACTATCTCGGATCTTTTGCATAAGATCTCGTAATATAAGATCTAATTATTAGTAGTATAAATTATATAAAATTTTATAATCTAAGAAAAATTGTAGTTTCATTATATTAACATATTATGGGAATTCAATAATAGAGCACAAGGAAGTCATGCAATTTATATAGTTGACCCCGTTTAGTGGGATAAGTTCTTATTATTGTTGTTGTATTATGGGAATCCAACAAGGAACGGCATTGGATTCACCGTCACCAATTTTAGTTCACATCGTCATTTTCGTCTTCTCTCTCTTGGAAGCTGCTGCAACATAAGATCAATCGAACCACATTCAAGTCTTCATCTTCAACTTCAACCTTTTTAATAAATTAGCTTCAATCCAATACCCCCCGCTCTATCTCTCTTCCTAGCTCCTTCAAATGGCGTCAACCACAACAAAAGAGACAGCAACAAGTTCCAACGCTTCTACGAGTCTACAACGACGGCACCGTCAAACGCTTCAACAAAATCCTGATCGTGACACCCTCCGTCGTCGTCGGGGACAGCGACCAAAAAACCGGACCAGCAGTTTCTTCAAAGGACATTGTCATCTCGGAGAACCCCTTCATTGCTGCTCGACTCTACATTCAGCAAAAGCAAAGAGCAGCTGGAGATGATGAAAGAATTCCAGTGTTGGTGTATTTTCATGGCGGCGGATTCATAACAGAATCGACTTTCTCTCCGGTTTACCATGCTCACTTCAACGAGTTCGTGTCGGTGGTTGACGTGGTGGTTGTGTCTGTAGAGTACAGGCTGGCCCCAGAACACCAGCCATCTCCCTGCTGCTTATCATGATTGTTGGACCGCTCTAAAATGGGTTTCCACTCATTCTTCTACCCACTACCAAAGAAACTCTGATGATATTGATGCACACAACACAGCCATTCAGGTAAATATACATATAATTCCGTGTGCCCATTATGAATTGATATATAATACCACTATAAATTTTATATTTTATATGGCATAAACAAAATCATCCAATGATTATCGAAATAAAAAATGGGGGAAAAAAAGGCAAATGAAGCAGTGAAGAAGTACTGTAATTATCCTTGATCAATCTCCACCTTCTAATTAGGAGGCGGAGAGTGACGAAGGAGGTTAGATGTAGTTTGTTCACGTAAATGTTTGATTGCGATGTAGTTATGATTTATTAAAGAAGTACTGTAATTCAGAATTTTCACTCAAAAAAGTACTGCATGATACATGCTAAATGTTAAGCAACAAAATCTTCATTAATAACAAATGATTATCTACAAAGAGATAAATCAACCCAAAAGTTTAATAATAATCATCCTACACTTGACGGTGATAAACCAATTCTATTTCGGAAAGTTTTTGAGAAAGACTTTTCTCTCTGGCAAGAAACCCAAGTTACCCTCCATTTTACATTCGTGAGGATTCCACGTTTTATACACTCTCAACCCTTTATACCCTTTATACAGGGGGCCTATAGGATCATCTAATAACTAGGTTATTAATATTAATTATCCTAACTAATTCAATATCCCAATACTAAATCTAAGGTCTATTTGAAAATGCTGGTTTAGTTATATGAACTCTTTTTTTTCCCTATAATACCCCTATTTATTGAGAGGGCTTTTTTTTCCTATAATTGAAATAAAAAATTATTCCAAATTCTTTACATATAAATTATAAATTACTAAATTACCTACTTTAAGTTTTTGAGATTCAATCAATTAGTTAATATTGAGAAATGAGGACTTTATATTTATAACCAGCAGAGGCAATATACATGGTGTGCTCAACAATAAGAAGCTTACGTTATCTACAGAATGGAAGTTTGATGTCTAAATGTCTCAATGTCTCAATGTCTCGTAATGATTTGTCAGCACGTATCCCAAGATCTCACTTGTAGTTAATATTCTTTAAAATGCTAAGACCGATCATGACTCTTAACAAGTTCTAAGATTCAACTCAACCCTTTATTATCTTTTTGTAACTATAAGCATACTATTACCGTATACTCCCGTCGGTCCTATTTATAAACAATTTTCTCTCTCATAGGATTGGTCCCTTTTATAAACAACTTTCACTTTTTGTTAAAAAATGTAAGCTCATTTTTTCTATTTTACTCTTGTTAAATGCTCATTTTCTCTCATATCTTATACTTATTATTTCTCATACTTTTTATCTATTCTCTCTCCTATACTCTTTTCATAAATAGGCGCATATATGAACAAAACATGACATTTTTGACACACTTATTACTTTTAACTACCAGTTCGTTTTGCGCAATAAAAGGGAAAGTTGATTATAAACAGTGTTATAAAACCCGGACCGGACCAGCCCGGAAACCGCCGAACCGGCGAGAAAACCAGTCTGTTTTGCGGTTCGGTCCGGGTTCCTATTTACATTTTTTTAATATATTTTCTTTAAAATTTCATATTAATAAGTCTAAAATCTTCAATTTCTCACCGGTTTGATCCCAGTTTAGCTCCGGTTTGGTCCTGATTTGACCTACTGACCCTTAACCCAGTACCCTGATCGGTTCAGTATCCGGTCCAGGTTCGTGAACCTTGCTTATAAATAGGACCGGAGGGAGTAGAAAAATGTGATATAATACGTGTAAATTTGAATCACTACGCACATTCATATTATACGATGAATTATTTGTTCGCAAATCTCTTTACTTGCCCACAAAAAATAATTGGAAATTTCGTTTAATGAAGACTGTTGCTAACATAAGATGCAATATGATACAGATATCAACACACAACGAAATATGCTGTATTTATGATACACCTGAATATTTCAAGAATCTTGAAAATTTCTCCAACAGCACAGAGCCACGGCTAACCAATTACGGAAACTTCGACAAAGTTTTCATTGGTGGAGACAGTGCCGGCGGCAACATTGTTCACAATATTGCCATGCGAGCCGGCTCAGAAGCTTTACACGGTGGTGTGAAAATAACCGGTGCCATCTATTCACACCCATACTTCTATGGGTCGGATCTAGACCCGGTCGAGTCCTTACCAGAAACATGGAAAGGGAAAAACTACTATGTTTCTGGATGGAACTTGGTGTACCCGACTGCTCCCGGAGGGATTGATAACCGATGGTGAAGCCGGTGGGTGATGGGGCTCCGAGTTTGGCGGGTCTAGGGTGTGAAAAAATACTAATGTGTGTTGCTGGGAAGGATAAATTGAGGGATAGAGGGGTCAGATACCATGAGGGTGTGAAGAAGAGTGGGTGGAAAGGGAATTTGGGATTGTTTGAAGAAGAGGAGGAGGATCATATTTATCATATTCAGAAACCTCAGTCTGAGAATTCCCAAAAGATAATCAAACGCTTGGGTGATTTTCTTCTTGGGTAGGAAGTAATGTTAGAATTATCTTTTAGATTGTGTCTCTCCGCAGGTTATGTTTTGACGGAGTCTTCAGATAATGTTCAAGTTTGACTGAGTTTTTCTGAATAAGGGTCTGTTTTCAAGATGAAGAGTTTAAAAAAAAGGACATTTTTGTTCCTTACTTTTGTATGCATTACTGCCTTCTTTGGAGAAATCGATATGTGACTCTTATTTATCTAAAATTTTTAAAAGCTGATTTGGACTGTCATTAAGCATGAAAACCCAGATATGTAGCTTACTATGAGATATCAAACAATTGTTTATGTATAAGTTGTTGAGGGGATTACTTATGAGTTTTCAATAATTTGCAAATAAGTTGTTGAACAAAACTTGTGAATTACCCCCTCTAATCCCTATTATAACCCTATAAGACACTTAACTAATTTACACGAACTAAAAGATGACAATTAACTCATTAAATCTATCTTAAATTAAAAAAAGTTTTCCACTTTACCCCTGATAATGAGGTTTTGAATGTGAGAAAACTAAGAAAAGTCACATTTAGGGGGGAACAAAACTGACAAAAAAATATTAATAACTCTCCAAGTCACATTTAAACTTCCTTTGATAGGGACTGGAGGGAGTATGACAATACACAGGCTAAATTTCTTATATCCGTTATATCAAGTTCGACAATTACAAGTAACCATGTGTCCTATTTTTTTTTAAAAGGGAAAATTAATTTGGAGGTCCTTATAATTTTGCTCCATTTTGAATCAGGTCCCTAAGTTTTTTTTTTCTTTTTATTGGATCCTTTAATTTTCCACCGTTAGATAAGTTAATCCCTGCAGTTAAATATGAACTCACACCATTAAAATTTACCGTTAGTGATGTCTGCAACATCTTCTTCCTCTTCCGTCACAGCCTCAGGTCCGACCCAACTCTTCTCATTGTCCTTATGATCAGTCATTCAGTCCTCCCATTGAGTCATAGAGTATTCCCCTTCTTCTCTTGGCTGTTCTATAATCCATCGAAGTTGGAAGCGGAGTTGACGGAGTGAAGATCTGAACCTTAGACTTGCCATTGTTCAGCCGGCCATGTCAAATCTTGAAGAGCTCATGAGGAGTAGAACTTGAGATTTGATTAAATGTGTTCAAGTATACCGAGAAGTAGAACCTGAGATTTGATTAGAAGTTTTATCCTTTTGCTCACAATATGCAGTGCCTATAATGGGGACTAAGAGTTGCAAAAGAGATGGGAGTGAATCAGCTGATCATTGAAGGTGACTCTAAGGCTGTAGTGGCAGTACTATCTGTTGGAATAATCTAACAATAAACATCCTAAATATATTGTATAACTTTCGTATAAGAGAGTTCCAATGGAAGACTTGATGAAATACTTTTAGCCATAGTAATTTTGTATGTAATATCTCACAATCAGGAAATTGTAGAAAACAAGAAAGAGTTAGAATCATAATAAAATAGAATATGTTAGGGTTTCTTCTAAAGGGAAGATGGGACACAGTGATAGTCTGAGAATAGCCGTCACCCGTCAGGGAATCCTTAATGAGCAAGTAAGTGGGTTTTTCACGTTTTGCTCCAAGACCCAGCCTAGGCTATTTATAGCCTCTTATTAAGGCTTGTAACAGCTTTACCAGCCGAGCCAGTGACCCTAAATCAAATCTGTATCCAAATAGCTTGTGAGACATAATCAAGAGATATTTTATCCAAAATATATTAAACTTGATAATAAATTTGAAGAGCCATGTCGTTGGGGGCTATCAAATAAAACTAGATTAATTATGTATTATAGTGATGCTAACCTAGGTCGATCTCTTTAAAGAGACGATTATTTAGTCCCTAGCTAACTAAGTATTAATTTACAAATTAACCAAAGAGTGTAATGGAATTAATTAACTATTCTAAACTAAACTAAGCTACTTGTTTATAGGTTTTTCCAAGTTTAATGAGTGAAATGGAGTGATGTGAAATGTGAGTATGCGCTTCCTTGATGAGTGAATCCACTAGCTTTCCTTGCTCCAATTTAATTGAGTTTAATTCATTTGTTAAGTACTTAGGCTTGTGAAAAGAGACCTTCTCCAAACAATTCCTCTAATTAGCTAAACCCACTTAGAAACCTAGCTTGAGTTTAATTCATTAGACTCATTTTAGTTGGCACCTGACATTTATTAAATCTTGCAAGAGGCATTCTCTACTCAAATTGATAATTGCTAGACACCTAGCCGGCCAAATAAGAGTTTCAAGTACATGAGTGATAGAATTAGGCTAACAATCATTCAACCACATCATCAAAATACAAAATCTAATACAAATCTCAATATCATGTGCAACGACTGAAAACACTACTCAGATACAATTACAAATTGAAATCCAAGAGACTTAGAAATCACAATCTATAGTCATAAAAGAGTGAAACTAAAATTAAGGTAAAAGAAACTCCCTAGAAGCACGAAGAACTCCAACTAGCTTCATCAATCACCAAAGAATCCAACAATTTGTTGCTCATGACGTTGCAAGTCACTCCACCAAATTGAAGCAGCTCACAAACTTGGCCATCGATCAGGGATAAGGAGATGAATGGATATGGAAGATTGGTGTGACCAGGAGAAGAGCGATGATGGTGAGGTGGATGGATTTTTACCCTTGAAGGTTGCCACCGCCACCGCAAATCCCCTGTTGCAGCTTTGACGCTGCGAGTTCTCTCTGCCGGAGGCTATGACAAAAGATGAAGGTAGTGAGATGGTGGTAAACAGTGATAATGGGGTGTTGGACAAAATGTATAGGAAGGCGATGAGAGGTGGTGATGAAGTGTTGAAGGTCACCGCTCACCTCCTCCGATTCTCACTCTCTCCGTTTTTTTCCTCCAATCTCTCGTCAATTCCCATCTGACCTAGCAGCTACCAAATAATGAGTTTCAATTGTTCATTTTCTATCATTCCATTATTTCAAGTCCTTAGCTATTAATGATTCTGGTCCCTTCTCTGTCATTTTTGAAATTAGGGTCCCCAACTGTCATTAATAATAGTACTTGACAATCATTTGTCCTTTTCAGCTTTTCATTCCAATTTCTCCCAAGTGATCTACAATGCAATTTAAGATAAGGTAATATCAAATATCTCAAAAATCAATTAATTTATAAGCAGTCACAAAGATATGACATTTTTACCCTTTTAAGCTCTAGTTTCTTGTAATCACTATTAATCCTAATTAATCACAATAGATACTTTTTTCCCCAAATAACATGATAACATCCCCAAATAAAGTATAGAAATAATTGATAAAATAGGGATTCATCAATAATATTTAAAGTAATTCTCTAATTTCAGAATAACTTCATTATATCTCGAATATTCATTTGATCAAAATAATCAATTAGTATTCCTTTATATGATATATATATATATAATCTGAAAAAACAAAAAAGTAAAATATTATCATTTTAATGAAATATCTAACATTATCTGCTATAAATGATGGTAGAGATGGACAGGGTGATCTGCAGAAGATGATTTCTTTGCAGATATCTTAATTACGAGAGGAATGGAATGTGATTATCAGTCATAGCTATAGAGAAGGTATAATCATGTAGTTGACAGTACAAGTTAGCAAATCTAAGTTTGTATCAGGACTTTAATTTTGTTTCTTTGTCTCATCCTCCTCATGAGGTTAATGATTGTTTGTATGCTGATTACTTGGGGACTTCTTATCCAAGAGATGCACTACTACAGAAACCACTTTTAACATCCGTTTTTATGCCATTTCTATGTCCCTTTGCAAGGGGACGCCTATGTAAGCGACATAGTAAAATCTGAGAACAAATAGATATTCTCTCATCATAATCCCATATCAACTTCTTCGGTTTTGTTGCACTCACAAATAAAAGCTTAAACCGCGGTATTATTAGAAGATACCACAACACTTTTAAAGGTTGCCTTTTAATTGTTCCATCACCACAACCACCATCTTTCTTCACTTTATATCATGAAGTTTTACACTTCGGACACTAACTAAGATCTTCATATTTCTTTCTATACAATACGCAATCATTAAGACAAGTGTGTATCTTTTTATACTCTATACCCATCATAGACAAGATTTTCTTAGCCTCATACATACGATTTGAAAGTACATTATCGTATGGAAACATATCTCACAACAATTCAAGCAGCATGCGCAATGTGAAACTACTATCAGTACACCCACAAGTTGCCTTTAAGTTGACCAAATGCAAGGTTCCTATCAACTGTGTTTACTTACTCCCAGGGTACAACGGTGTCTCTGCATCACTCCACAAGCTGTCATATTTATGCGATTGCGTAAAGGATTCTACCTCAACATTATGAATCATTTTCTCCTATCTTCATCTATGACATCCACAACTTCCTTCTTGTGTTATAAACAAGCAGTTGCTTCCTAGCCGCGCCATATCCACCTCGTGTATCGAAGATTTATTCCATCACAAAGTAGGTGATCCCTTATATCATCAATATCCTATTGACTCTCATTTAAACAATTGACACAAGGGAGAATTGCCCAAAAATACCTTGGAGGCAAATTAATTACTGATTGCTACTATGAAAAATATGTTGCATATAACGGAAGATATTTTGCACATAACAAAAGATTGTTTGCACATTTATATGGAAGATTTTTGCACACGGAAGATGGTTTGCACAACACGGAAGATCGCTTGCACACTTAGTAGCAATTAACAATCAATTTGCCTCCAAGGTATTTTTTGGCAATTCTCCCATTCAATAAACTCTTTGCACAAAACGAAAGATGGCTTGCACACACAGAAGATCGCTTGCACACTTAGTAGCAATCAGTAATTAATTTGCCTCCAAGGTATTTTTGGGTAATTCTCCCATTCAATAAACTCTTCCACCCCATTCTCATATTCTTCACTAGTTCTCAAAACATTCATCCAACTATGATCCATTTTATTACCACCTAAGCCATTTCAAAAAACACTCAAGTTTAGAACAATTGTCAACAAAGGGATTGCTTTTTACTCATTTTTTTAAAAAACATTTCGGCAACATTTCCCCTTAAAAGTAAGACATCCCAACATTTTAATAACAAACCATTTCAGCTTAATTCAAACAAAACTAACTAACGACAGTGTTGGTATGCCACTGAGGAGGGAGGAGTGATGGTGTTGAGAGGGAGAGAGGAGCGACGGTGGTGAGAGGGAGAGTGGAGCGATGGTGTGTGTTAGAGGAGTGACAATAGTGAGATGAGAGAGGAGCTCGCGGGTGTGTGTTGGGCTTGGAGGATGACATGCAAGTTGATAAGTAAAATATTTGCATATTTATTTTCCCTTATATGATGATTTTATGGACGATATTTGCGTTTAATATAACAAATTTGGGTGTCATTGATAAATAAATAATGTTTTTGGAAATTTAAAAAAATATATAAAAAAAAAATGAAAGTACTGTAGCAACAGGATCACTATAGCAGATGGTTAAACTGTAGCGGATGGAAGTTACACTGTAGTGGATGGAAGTCACTGTAGCGACGGAAGCACTGTAGTGCCGAGGGACACTATAGCTGTTTGCCGACAGTCACTGTAGCAACCGCCAGATCACTGTAGCAGTCTTCGGACACTGTAGCAGTACTGTAGCACACGTTTTTCCCCCTATAAATAGAGATCAATGCCAAGCTCAAATGAGGAGGAGAGGAAGAGAAGCAGAGGTTTCCTTCTCCGATAGGGAGATGTCCTTCTCTGACCGGGAGAGATCTTTCTCTAACATTTCTAAGTTCTTTATGTTGTTTTTTAGATTTAATTTCATGCATTGCATGCCTCCATCTTGGAAGGCTTATGATTGTATTACATTTTGCATGCCTCTATCTTGGAAGGCTTAGGATTGTATTACATTTTGCATACCGCTTACATGGAAGGTTTTACCTCCTAAATGGACGGCTAGATTTCTTTATTTTTCATGCATCTTTTGGTTGTATATTTATGTTTGAGAATTTAATATTCAAGTTTATGCAGTATTTTTGAGGATTTCATTCTAGCTTTATATAATGTCAATTTATTTTGGTTTTGTTTTTAATTTCATCACGTGCTAAACTTTCATTTTCCTAGGGTGATGACGTAGCTTACTAATGACGGATTGAATCTTAACTTATTAAATTTAGTTTGAATTTCTCCTTCATGATTGAGTTTTAATTATTATTCTTAATGCTTTTGATTGACTGGCCATCTTTTGAATGATTTCAATATGCATGTTGAGACCAGAAGGAGATACATGTGTGTAGACCCTATAATTAAAACCATGACTTGCATATGAAATATGAATATATTCATATGAATTGTGTAGTCTTACTGAGTTTCATAAATCTTAATGCATAATTAATTACTTAAATTCATATAGGAATATATTGGATTAGCAATTGATTATAGAATTGCTTGACCTTGGAAGAGGCTAGTAATTAAATTAGAGAAGCTTGACTATCAATCATGTGGAATAAATCGGACTAGAATAGATAAGTGATTCAATCCGGAATTTGTTAAGTGAAATCTAATCCCTAGGGCTTTTTCTCATATTTGCTTTCTTATCATCTGCACTCATATTTAATTTTTTTTCTTTTATTTTATACTCTCAATCACCAACTAATCGATCGACTAAATAGAATTAAAATTACCCATTTTGGTACTTAGTGCTCAATCCTCGTGGGAACGATACTCTACTTACTTCTATATTACTTGATTACGACAGTGTACACTTGCACTATTTAATTGATCATCTGCACACGTATCACAAGTTGAAAGATTTAAGGGGTCATTTTTGGCATCCCAATTTGAACTGGGATGTATAAAGTATCCCTTTAGGCATGCCAATTTCAAATTGGGATGCCAAATCCCACTTTCGGCATTCCAAATTCAAAAGGGATGCCTAAAGTGGTACTCTAGGCTTTTGAATTTTTCTTTGGGATGCCAAAAGTTAACTTTTGACGTCCTTTTTCATTAGAGAGACGCCCAATATGTCAAAATTCCCGTCTAGAATTATAAAAAGGCCACCGCCTTTATTATTTTTTTCCCCTTTTTGAAAAATGGATGTTTTTTGGGGAAGTAAAATCTATGTCTTATAGTAGTGATGTTCTATTTGGTGAATAGATGATAGGGGATTGCCCCATTTTAGCCCAAAAAAAAAGAAACAACAACAAGTTTCTCTCTTGATATTCAAACCATCATATGAAAAACATTAGTTAAAAGGATTAGTGATAACTTTAACAAACATACAACACAAAACACCTACGAGGCGGGGGCCCAAGAATCCCTAGCTACAACGCGTGCCTGTGTGTCGGTGTTTTTTTTTATAAAACTTGTTTATTTAATATAATCAGTAATTAACAAAGAAGCTTGTGTTTATTTTTTATCTTTTTGATACCTAAAGTTGTTCATGATCCCTTTTGATCTATGGTTTAGCGCCATCCATATATATACACACTATATGTATATGTTGAACCCCTCTCTCTCTCTCTCTCTCTCTCTCAGACACACCATAACTTCACAAATTGCGTCCATGTCTCTCTAGCTTTAACTTGAGTTCCGGCTTTTGCATTAAAGCACATATATATTGTCGACCTTTAATTATAGGAAAAGTGTTTCTTTTTCTTAATCATTTTTTTATTATATTGATTAGGCTTTTGACTTCATGACAATCCTTTACTTCAAGTGATCTTCTAGAACCTGATGCACTTTAATTCTCTCTCTCTCTCTCTATATATATATATGTATATGTATATTATACTAGCTCCAAGCTTCAAATAACCAATTTGTGTTTATTAACAAAACAGTTAAAATTAATTAAAAACAGTGAATACATTTTTTTTAATTATGCCCTTATTTGTAAAGAAGATAAGTGAGAGACACAATAAATACAGGCAAGGGGTAAAGTTGAAAAAAGTGCAATAAATACTTCAACAACCCTAAAATGAAGCTTATATTGTGGGACGCACAACCATTCACAAATTTGAAGCTTACAATTTGGGACGGAGGGTATAGTAGATATCATCAGCGGGCCCAGAAGAATCCTTTAGAAACTGCAAACTTTTTCTCATCACACTCTAATAATATAGTAATTTGTTATATATTTAATATTCTGATCAACGTGATTAGTATTTTATTATTCTCATTCATGCACTTACAAATTTCAAACAGCGTGCATGTATTTTGGACCATCGAATATTATAATGCATATATAGCCATTATATATATTAGTGTTCTAGATTCTTGTTCCTTCATCTATAAAATGGGAAACACATAACAAGTTGGTTAGCTCAATCTCAGGAAATTAATTAAAGCTCCATATATATAGTTTCAGAGAGAACTCGATCGATCAGTTAATTTCGAGCTCATCGATCAATGGCAGGTTTTGTTCATCACACACACAATAATGCAGCTAGGGCTAATAATAACAACATGTATATAGAAGCAGCACCAAGCTATGCACATGGCTTCTATTATTACAATCCTGCCCTTCAAAGCTTTGATCAAGGTCTCACTCCTCACTATGCTGTTCTCAATGGCTTAGGTAATGTATCTATCTATCTTCTTTCTGCATTTATATCAGCATTATATTTTATTAAGCTTTTATTCAATTTAATTATAGCCACGGATTTAAGTTTATGATGATGATAATAGCAATATTTCTATATAAACATATAAACTCAAAGTTGTAAACAGTGAGACTTCTTATAGTAATTTGCTAGCATAAGGCCTGAGAGGTCTAGTTGGATAATAAGTGGTTCAAGGGTGTTAAATGTTGATTGCTCAAAGGAAACTGGTAAAGTTATACTCAAATAATTGTTTCAGATATTTGACATTTTCACACTTATTATCATAGTAATGGAACCCAGACCGGACAGGGCGGTCTGGACCAAAAACCGGCCAACTGGCCAGTAGATCCAATCTGGAATTTTTATTTTTTAAAAAAGTTTTTCTTTAGAATTTCATATTAATATGCCTAAAATCTTCAACCTCTCACCGGTTTGGTCCCAGTTTAGCTCCAGTTTGACTCCGATCTGACCCATTGACCCTTGACCTAATACCCCGGCCGGTTCAATGACCAGTCCGGGTTTAATTACCTTGCTTATTATCCTATATATAAAGTAGAATAAAATGGTTAATATATATGTACGCTACCGCGTGTAAGGAAAGAATAATGTAAAGGCATTCATAAAGGATGGTCTAAATTAATTAACATGTTGTTTATATATGTAATTTGATCAAAGTGGTCCAATAATATAGGACTTTTATCAGCAAAGAAAATTGATTTGCATTTATTCCATAGTTGTTTTAGCATAAAGCTCATTGCTGTACAGCACATTGTGTGCGTGTGTGTATAAAGCATTTGTTAATGAAGGTTAAATGATCATATTTTTTAAGTACACATATTACCCTCCGGTTTTAAATATAAGACCCATGACTTTGTAATATATAAACCCACTTTAGGTTACTAACATGATGCTTTCTTTGATTCTGATATAGGGCACTTTCTAAAAGTAAATCTTTTTGGGTCTTAAAATAGGTAATTTATATTCTATATGCTAATTATTCTCTCCTACAGTAAATATAGCAGTTAATTGAAGGGTTTACTTTAGTCATAATATGTATTTCAATCCATTTTATTTTCAGAATTTATAATTTTTCTCAAACTATATATACATATAGATTGCACAAGAAACTTTATTAAAGAGGGTAGTTAGTGTAAATGATTAAAGAAAGTATTACATAAAAATCAATAAACAACAAATAACTCCTATATCTAGGATTTTTTTTTTTCAACTTTACCCTTGTCTTGTTTAATGTGTATTAGTATCCATAATCATTTTCCTATTTTATTTTCTTCAAACCAAACAAAAATGTTCCTATCAACCCATTTTCTTTTCCAATGCAAACCAACAACTTAGGTGGCAAAATATTTTCTGTTTCATTTCTTTCCAGCCCTTTATCTGAACCAAACGAGGTCTAATGAGTCATAAGATTAAATTATTTAAAAAAAGTGGTCCATTATATTTAATTTTAATGTGTGTTGGTACTTTGAGAAAATCCAATATTAATTAATGTAGTTAATAAGGATAAAATTAAAAAGATAAAACTAACATTTCTTCCTAGGCGTAAATTAGTTAAAAATGACCTGCACAATCTTCACTCAAATTGTTTATAATTCTAATTTTTTATTAATTTGTAGGTACATTTGAACTGTAATGTCTATTCTAACCCTAATGAGTCATAAGATTAAATTATTAAAAAAAATGGTCCATTATATTTGAGCCCTTGATACTGAAATACAAGTTGATGCATGCAGGTAGTGTGGATGGGAATGGTTACTCTCAACCGGTTCAACATCAAATGCATTGTAATAGACCGTATAGTGTGAACCGGACCAACGGTTCAGGCCCATGGGTTCAAGTGGGTCCAAACCCATATTACATGCAGAGAGGCACCCAAACCACTCAAGGCGATGTGGTTCAACGAGGTACCTTCAATGGACGTGGCATAGGAGCCAGGCTTTATGGCCATTTCTCTGTATCTGGGGATATTAATTAACTTAATTAATTACTATCCATCCAATTTAATACCTAACTTGTTTGCCAGTCATGAAGATATTTAATAAAATAAAATAAAAACTCAAATTTGCTCTCGGTTTTAATGCCTCAATTTTCAAATTATGAGTTTTGGTTCCACAAGAAGTAAAATTATCCAAGTTTTTATTTAATTATAGAGAATAATATTTCAAATGGAATAAAACTTGAGGGACTAAGGATTAAACGAACTATGTGATAAATAATGGATGAGTTTATTAATTAGATCCTTTATAGTTGTTGATTGTGATGAAATTATTATACACACACACACACACACTGAATTTATATAATTAATTAATTATGAGCTTGCGCCAGCCAAAAAATATTTTGAGTTGGTTGGAGATTGTCAAATTGTCCATTTTTTATTTTGCTGACAACAAAGACAAACACGTACTAGTAAAGAAAAAATGTTTTGAGAACATAATTTTTGCACCAAATAAATAACTATGAAATCCTCATGTCAAGAAAAAACCAGGCAAAAAAACTATGAAATCCCTACCTAGACATAGTGGCTAAATAATTTCTTTACTTTTTTTTTTTTGAAAAAAAAATCATGTTACACTAAAATTTGGAACATGAGTAAATTTTTTTTTTCTATTGTTTCAATGTAAAATTGTGAAAGATAACAGTGAAATCATACTTTTAGATCGTTAGACTACTCGTTGAAATATTTAAAAATGAAGAGATATATTTTGTTAAAGTTATGTTCTTATAAATTAAGGAATTTATATAAAGTGTTGTGTAACAAGTTCTAACACTAAAACTCACTAAAATCATGTCTCTTTTTTTCCTAAACATATATGTGAAAGGTTATAATATTTAAAGGTATTATAACCATCATTTGGTGAAATTGAAGCTCTATATACTATAAAGGTGTAACTCTTCATGAAAAGTTATTTTAAATAACCCTTAGTTGTTTAAGTTATGTTCGTTTATGAATCTAACATATAGTTATAACTTTTAATTGAAAAGTTATTGCTTCAAGATGCACCACTTCATGGTTTATAAATACCTTATTCCATCACGTCATTTGGATATATCATCTCATAACACATAACGCAAAAAGGGCTCAAAGTCATTGCCTTTGTCTTTGGGTGTACAAAGATAAAGTTAAATTATCACTTTGTAAAAATTATTGTTGTCTTGGCTTGAGCGTTGAAGAGCAATCCATACCCAAAGGTTTTTGTTGTATACTACAAGAAATTCGCCCGTGAATCCAACTTGCATCGGGTGAATTAAATCTAAAGAAAAGTATTGCTCACGTCTTAACGACATTTTGCACTACTTTCTTCTTTTACTCCTCATTGAATTAGTCCTACCAACACTACTTATGTACCAACGGTCCTAAAATCCAATTTTGCAATCTCATCTTCCTAAAATGAAATTAAATTCAAGCAAACGTGTGGTTTCCATTATACTAACACATGATAGGAATTCAATAAAGCTAGTGAAACTGATAAGAATTTGATTTACAACTTATTCAATCATGAGTTGGACCCAACCCAACTTATTTAAACTTTTTGTGTATGTGTACCAAAACTGGTTCTTTCGGCCTACGTACAAGGCGAGCCGAGTAAGAAAGTTCCAAAGCAAGGAGAGATGAAACCATTGGAAGCCTAATAGGATGCAGACCTTGGTTGAGCCCACAACTCCTCACGAAATGCTTAGTTAAACCAATCAATCGGAAGAAGCTCCACGCCCCGCAAAGATAGGAACAACCACATCCTCTTGGACACATGACGATGGCAACAGATGACCTAGGGGTGAATATAAAGGGAGAACGATGACACCAAGAAGGGCATTCGTTGGATGCACTCTAGCAATCACACCTTTTTACTTCGACACTCATCATATCCATTTCCTACTTTTCTCTTGTTGACCATTGTTTTGTAAACTAGCTTGCGCACTATTAATCATATCATCCTTTCTTATTTTTCATGCTATCTGTTAGGAAATCATATGTTGCTAGTGACCCAGTAACTAAAACCTTTCCCTACCAATTTTTGGTTAAACTAATTTGGCACCATCCGTAGGGACCTAGTAACAAATTTTTCGGAAACCCCTTGTCTTTCCTTGTCTTTCTCTTTTCCTTTTTCCCGGTCTTACTAATCATGGCAAAAGCAACTGCTAGCTGCGAAGTGAGCATCGCTGATTTAGCCAAGCTGGTGAAAAACCAAACCACACAACTTGCCACACAGGCTAGGTTGGTTTCACAACAAGAGGAATGATTTACGCAGCAACTAGAACACCTTCGATGATTGGTGGAAGAGAATTCAAGCCTACGGGAGCAAGTTGTATCGCTCACCACAAAAGCCACTCTAAGTTTGTTTCATTTTGGTCAGTTCTTTACCACGCACCTTCCCCACGTCCAACCATGGGGGATGCCCTTGACAGATGATGAACCAGAGTTGGAAGGTATCGATAATGCAAATACGATTCCTACTAACAAAACTTCTGTTGCAGGTCTCAATACTGGTCAGGTAGATCCGTGATCTCACCAAGAAGCCTCTTGCACCGATCAAGAAGGCCTTCAGATTGATTAAACAGACCCCCAAGTTAGTTAGGAAGGCCATCATAATACAACAGGCGCCTATAGCGTGCCTAACACTGAAACCCAGGGGTCGTCCGCCAATCCACTAATAGCAAACACGCCACCCTCTGGATTGTCTGATGACGATGGATGAAAGAGGAAATGTCAAGAGCTGTAGGCCATGATACTACGATTGCCAGGCGTACCATCACCAATAAAGACAAGTGCCCCTGATAGCTTTGCAGACTCCCCATTCACTGACGACATAGCATTGATTGAGATGTTGAAAAAATTCACCTTCCCTTATATAAGACTTTATGATGGTTGTTACGAGTGTAGATGATCAATTAAATAGTGTAAGTGTATATTGTCGTAATCAAGTAATATAGAAGTGAGTTGAGTATTATTCTCACAAGGATTGAGCACTAAGTACCAAAATGGGTAATTTTAATTCTATTTAGTCGATCGATTAGTTGGTGATTGAGAAAACAAAATAAACTAAAAACAATTAAATATGAGTGCAGATGATATGCAAGCAAATATGAGAAAAAGCCCTAGGGATTACATTTCACTTAACAAATTCCGGATTGAATCACTTATCTATTCTAGCCCAATTTATTCCATATGATTGATAGTCGAATTTCCCTAATTTAATTACTAGCTTCTTTCAAGGTCAAGCAATTCTATAATTAATTGCTAATCCAATATATTCCTATATGAATTTAAGCAATTAATTATGCATTAAGATTTATGGAATTCAGTAAGACTACACAACTCTCATATATTCCTATTTCACATGCAAATCATGGTTTTAATTATAGAATCCACACACATGCATCTCCTTCCGGTCTCAACATGTATATTGAAATCATTTAAAATATGGCCAGTCAATCAAAAGCATTAAGAATAATAATTAAAACTCAATCATGAAGGAGAAATTAAAACTAGATTTAATAAGTTAAGATTCAATTCGTTATTAGTAAGCTACGTCATCACCCTATGAAAATAAAAATTTAGCTCATGATAAAATTAAAAACAAAACCAAAATAAATTGATATTATATAAAACTAGAATGAAATCCTCATAAATACTGCATAAACCTGAATATTAAATTCTCAAACATAAATATACAACCAAAAATATGCATGAAAAATGGACAAATCTAGCCGTCCCTTTAGGAGGTAAAACCTTCCATGTATGTGGCATGCAAAAAGTAATATAATCCTAAACCTTCCATGTAGAAGGCATGCACAAATGAATACAATGTATAAAATTAAATCTAGAAAATAACACAATTTATTTAGAATTGTCAGAGAAGATCTCTCCCTGTCAGAGAAAGATCTCTGACTGTTAGAGAAATATCTCCATGCCTTTTGAATCTGCGCCTGATGCTTCGTATTTATAGGCAGTGAGCGAACAGCGTCGTGTCATTTTTTTCCTTGATGCTACAGTGTTTTGTCAATTTTTCCACAATGCTACGGTAGTGAATAGTGTCCTGTCGGCAGATTTACACGTTTTTTCGTGACTGCTACAATGTTTTGTCAACTGCCACAATGATTCCATCCACTACAATCACCTCCGTCCACTACAGTAACGTCCTGCTACAATGATTCCATCATGAATAGCAACCAACGCTACAGTACTAACCTTTTTTCATATTTTTATTTATTTTTTAAATACGATTTATTTTACACCCAAATATATTATATTAAGCTCAAATATCATCCATAAAATTATTACATAAGGAAAAATAAATATGCAAATATTTTACTTATCAATGGCTCAACGAACCTAGATGAGCACATGGCACAATACCATCCAAGGATGCATACCGTATCAATTCCAAGGGAGTTATGCGAGGCCTCTATGTATAAAGGCTTTAGGTCAAGATTGATCAAACCAACCCTAAGATGGTTTACCAACCTACCAACCAACTCAGTAGGTTCCCTTATGGACTTAAATGATTTGTTTGTCCAATAGTTTTCCAGCAACCGAAAACTAGATAAACAACCGAATGGCCTCTATAAAGTCTGAAGGAAACGTGAATCATTGCGTTATTTCATAGGCAGGTTCAATAAAGAGAAGATAAACATCCCACATTGTGACACACCAACCACTATTGTGGCATTCAGGAAAGGCCCGCTCCCTAACTCTGATTTATATAAAGAATTGACCAAGTATACATGTCATACCATAGATGACGTGTTCACACGAGCCTGGGCTCAGATCAAGTGGGAGGAAGACGAATGAATGCTAGCCAAACCCACCACTAGGACAATGAGCCCACAAATAAATGAAGCAAGAACTCAAGATATACTAATTGTAATTGGAGGGTAGAGCCATACCCTATGACATACCGAGAGAGGAAACAAATCAATAGTGTGACGGCTCTACCCAACCAAGCACTCCCACTGAGGATAAAGGAGTACAACTTCTCAATCAACTCTTGTGAGTTAGTACAAACCCTTAGAAAAAAGGGTGATATGGTTAAATGGCTCTCTAAAACCAAGAAGCCAGTAGACCAGCAATACAAGTCCAAATGGTGAGAATTCGATTCCGACCATGGCCACCAAACAATGGACTGCATCACCCTTAGGCTAAAAGTGGCAGAACTCCTTAAGCGCGAGCACCTAATTCATTTGCTAACCAACAAAGATAAAGCTACTTTGTCAAATAATGGAGCTAACCATGCAGGTCCAACGCTAAAGGAACCACCTAAGAATCCATAAACCATCAATTGCATAATAGGAGGTTCAGTGGTGTCACTTAGTAATATAACGCAATGCCAAACTCTTGCCAAAGGGACCAAACTTGAAACAAGCCAAGGATAAACCAACCAGCCAGCAGGGTGGTCTGATTGAGTTTTTTAAAAGAAGAAATAAATGAACTAGACCAACAACACAACGATGTACTGGTAATCTCTATGATCCTGGGTAATTTCGACATTAAACGTATGTTGGTTGATCCAGGTAGTTCAATTAATATAATATACCTCGAGACGATCAAAGAAATGGGGGTGCAATACCAAATCATTCCTACATCATCCGTACTAGTCTTCAGTAATGGAGCACCAAATAAAACCATCAGGAAAATTACCCTCCTAACCTACGTGGTAGGACTAAACATACCATTTAAATACTAAGTGATGGAGTGTCCATCAGCATACAAGAATTGTTGGGGAGACCGTGGATCTATAAGATAAAGGCCATACATGCACCTTGCACGAGCTAGTGAAGTTCCAGACCCCTTAAAGCATACAACAGATTAAAGGAGATCAAAGAATAGCTAGAGAATGCTACCAAGAATCCCTGAAAGCTTTAGATAAGCAATCGTCATAACAATTACAGGACTTACACCCTACAATAGTGCAAAACCAACCCAGGATAGTGGAACTTGATGAAGTGTGCATTGATATTGACCATCCAAAAAGGAAGATCTATGTCGGCGTAGACCTACCGCCCAATATATAAGGTGCGATCAAGAGAAAATGGCTTTTATAAATGAATGAGGTATTTATTGTTATAAAGTCATGCCTTTAAGACTAAAGAATGCAGGGACAACCTACCAAAGGTTAGTCAATAAGATGTTTGCAGGACAAATAGGTAAAACCATAGGAGTATATATTTATGACATGCTAGTGAAGTCCCTTTATACAGGCCAGCATGTGGATTATCTTGAACAAACCTTCAATTTACTTCATAAATACAACTTGAAACTGAACCTAAGGAAATTTACATCGGCCTTACCTCAGGGATGTTATTGGGGGTATTTGGTATCACACAAAGGAATCGAGGCGAATCTGAGCCAGATCAAAGCCACACTTGACGTACTATACCCAAAGTATGTCAAGGATGTCCAAAAGCTGATAGGTCGAATAGTAGTCTTGAGTAAGTTCATCTCTAGGTCGTCCGAGAAGTACCATCCGTTCTCCAATCCTTAAGGAGGAATAAAAGCTTCAAATGGAGTGAAGAGTATGAAAATGCTATTCAACAATTGAAACAGTATCTAACTAATGCACATTTACTATCAAAGCCAAAGGAAGGAGAGACATTGTACATTTACTTGGCCGTGTCACCTAGGGCTGTTAGTGCTATTCTGGTCAAAGATGAGGAAGGTAAGCAACACTATGTCTATTATACAAGTAAGGCTCTCCTAAATGTTGAAACCATTTATATCCTACTTGAAAAGCTGGCTTTATCACTTGTTTCAGCATAAAAAAAGCTTCACCCATACTTTCAATGTCACACCATTATGGTAGTAACTACTCACCCTTTGAAGAATGTGTTACATAAACCTAACCTATCAGGAAGGTTAGTCAAGTGGTTAGTATAACTAAGTGAATTCAACATAACATACTTACCGTGTACTGCAATAAAATCCCAAGTTCTCATAGACTTTGTAGTTGATTTTAGCCCAAACATATAGTTCAATGTTGATAAAGAATTACTATACGAAGTGGTGAAAATCAAGACTCAAAATGGACATTGTCTATAGATGGTTCATCAAGCTTAAAGGATACCGGCTTAGGCATAGTGCTAAAATCTCCAACTGGTGACACCATACAAAAGTGTGTATGTTGTGGTTTCAAAGCTACTAATAACTAAGTACGAGTCGGCTCTTTCATTTGGTAGAGGGACCCTCATGCAAATATCCTCACATAATTCGTAGGATCTACAAATGTTTCTAAGACCCCTACAATCTATAGTAGATACCACCAACCCTTCCAACATGTCCGTGTTCTCCGGAACCATGTCTATATTTTGGTCCCTCACACTACCTAAGCCTAACTCACCGGTAGACGAAGCTTCAACCTCAGGATTCCCTTCATTATGGCTAGTGATACTAACAGATGAACTATCCAACTCTAACATAATAACATACACGAAGTAAGACAAACAGCACTCAAGGTTTGAAAACTACCTTAAATGAGTGTAGAACGATGCAAACCAGAGAATGGTAAAGGAAAGTACTCAGAAAGTTTGAAGATTTATAGATAGGAGGAAGAAAACTCAAAATCCTAAATCTGTCAATGCTAAAGAACAGATTAAAGGGAACAACAAATCTTGACTATAACTCCAAAAATTGAAGGAAAAATGAAGCTAGGAGAAGAAAGGAGACACCTTTATAAAGAATCACCTCAGGAGAAAAAGCCAAAACAAAGGAAACCTTCAACTTTGCCTCACAAGCTCTATCAAGAACCCTCACACGTCTCAACACAAATGAAGCAGGGAAGTGCTAAAGAAACTAATGACGTGAGAACATGCGAAAAACTATCCAATGGGAGTTGAGTAACTGACAGGAGAGTAAGAAAGTCACCTCAGGAAGGGACGGTTGGCTCAGAAGAATGCGTACCTAGTTGTTAGATCTTACAAGGCATTTCGACGGATGAGATCGAGTTTACTTCTCAAGCCAATGGTGTATCAGGCTTGAGAAGTTGGGGACTTATTGTGTGTACCAAAACTGGTTCATTGGGCCTACATACGACGCAAGCCTAGTAAGAAAGTTCCGACCTAAGGAGAGGCAAAACCATTGGAAGCCTAATAGGATGTAGACCTTGGCTAAGCCCACAGCCCCTCACAAAACACTTAGTCAAACCAATCAATCAAATGAAGCTCCAAGCCCTGCGAAGATAGGAAAAACCACATCCTCCTAGACCCGTAAAAATAGCAACAGACAGACTTGGGGGGGCGAATGTAAAGGGAGAACAATGGTACCAAGAGGAGTGTTCATTGGATGCACTCTAGCAATCACACCTTGTACTTCGGTACTCATCATATTCATTTCCTATTTTTCTCTTGTTGACTATCGCTCAGTAAACTGGCTTGTGCACTATCAATCATATCATCCTTTCTTATTTTTCATACTATCTGTTACGAAATCATATGTTGTTCGTGACCCAGTAAGTAAAACCTTTCCTAACTAGATTTTGGTTAAACACTTTTCATAAAAAATAACTAAGATCTAGAAACTCTCTATAAACTTTAAGTCAATTGCGTATAATTCTTATGAAGAATCAACGTTTAAATTTAACTCTCATTGTAACCCCCTGCCGTAATTAATATCCGGATTATGCAATTAACGTGAAATAGAGACCAATAAGACCAAACATCATTTATAAACCCATCAACCAGACGGGGTTTTCACAATTACATTTTGAAATTATTAAAAACACGGTCTCATATTTACACTCCGAATATAATTACTATGCGAAGATAAATTACATTTATACAAATATCAGAGTACGCAATATAAATTTCCGGCAATCCTGGAATCATATCTTCGCTCAATAATCATAGGGCACATTAGCCCATACAATTCAACCAATAGGGATTACACAAACTACTCAATACATAGTCAAACGCTAATCCGAATGTACACATACATATCCTCAACTACACATTGATAACCACACTAAGCTCTCACTCAGAAACGAGTCCTCTTCGTCCTTGGATGCTTGCTTCATCCTCAATCTTCCTTCCCTGTCTAAAATATTGATAGGGGAGGGTGAGATTCTGGGGAATCTCAGTAGGAAACACATACCAATATGCATGCAAGATAAGTATTTAATGCATGACATGCTTGCATCACAATAACTCATGTTCACATCATGATATATCCGCATGCTCAATGTTTCAACAACATACTCATGGCCATAGCATAACTAGAAACAGAGCTACAATCATTCATACATGTCTCACATAATCACGCAAAGCAATAACATGCATCAATACACAAATACAATTATCAATACATGCAGGAGAGGTAAGTTCCCTACTCTCTTTCCACGTAAGCTCCAGCACAGCTGCTCACGATCCAAGCGGATATCAAATCATGATCAGGGTAATTACCCAATCCTATAACCAAATCAAGAACATATGGTCATTCTCTTTTCCAAATTCTCACTTTCATAATACTTAGATTTGGTTACCATAATTGACCCTTAAGAGGCCCCAAATGCCTCTAATCAAAGCCCCAAAAGATTGGGAAACAATAGGTTGAAGGTCACTTTTCGAAATCATAAAGGGCTGGAACACAGGGGTGGGCCCCGGCCCACCATTCCTTGGGCCGCGGCCCAAAGATGGTCAGAAGGCCTTGGGCTGCGGCCCACCACTCATGGGCCGCGGCCCAGAACAGGCCAGAAAGACTTGGGCCGCGGTCCAGCCACTCTTGGGCCGCGGCCCAGAAATTTCCTGACACTGGGCGAACTTCCAAAATTCATAACTAAATCTAGAAAAATCGAAACGAAGTGATTCCAAAGCCAAATCAAAGGTATATGAGTCCTCTTTCAAGGAAAAATATAGCCCTTCACTGGAAATCACTACAAAATTCCAGAATTACACAACACTCATCACTGCCCCCCAAACCGAGTTCTGTTTTTGTACCAAACTTTGGACAACCATATCTCACAGAATACTCAACGAAATGACACAAAATATATGTCCATTTTGAAGCTTGGGATGTGAACTTTAAGACTGGAAAGTTTCACAATTTTTCAATACCATTTGGTCACTCAAAATGCTCGTCCAAACTGACAGCGAAAAACAGAGCTTAAACAAGGCAGATTTTCCAACTTTTCCCAAGTGATCCAAATGAATCCCAATCAATTTCTATCTATCTAAAACTCATACCAATATACCATTTCCAATGACATAACATGCCAAACTACCCATTACCCATATTTTCGAAATTAGGGCAATAATTCCAGAAATTCCAAACATAATCATTTGGCATGAAACATAGATAGAAAGGTTGGTTTCACATACCTTATCAACTTTCTCAAAGACACTCTTTGATTCTCCAAACTTCATATTTTCGTGATCCTCAAATCACCACCAATGGAGAAACTACAACCATAGGATGAAAGCTCTTAGCTCAAGGAACAATGTTAATGAAGAGCATTTTGGCATTTGAGGCCATTTGCTTACCTCAAATCCAGCTTTTCTTTTTCTCTCTCCCAAGCATATTCAGCGAAAATGGAGGAAGGAAGAGAAGAGAGAGGAAACGAGAGAGAGAGAAGAGAGGAGATGGAGATGATGATGATGTGTCTCACACACTTATGACTCATCCAAGGGTCCACACCTTGCCACTTGTCACCATCTCACTTCAACTCTCATGGGCTCACATGCATACACATACACATGATTATGCCCCTTTCCCAACTACACAATCAATCCTAGCCATTGATCATTTTAATCACACATCTCATTTTCTCTTAGCTAGTAATTAATTTCTCTATTAATCACTAACTAATTCCCAACAATTTCACTCTTTAAATTTCCACTAATCATGGCATATTAATTATTATTGCCATAAAACACATAATTATTCTCAATAATTATCATTAGTCCTTAATCGAAAATCGGGGTGTTACACTCATCACCCTGGCAAAACAACACTTCCAAAATATTTAAATTTTTGACATTAAACCCTATACCATTAATTTCACCCATAACTTATCAACAAAAATTAGCATGTTAGATTAATGAGGATGACATTAGACATAATTTAAATTTTGAAATGTTGTGGTGTTATATACAACTATCCCAAAATTTATGAGACTATACATTATGGCTTAAAGTTTTTAATCCATGTTAGATGTCTCGTTATCCTCTTTAATATGATGTGGCAATTTTTGTTAGTAACTTAACATTAAAATTAACGGCAAGGGTTTAATGTCGAAAATGAAATCATCAAAGAGGTTAAATGTAAACTTTGAAACATAAGAAAATTACATACAACTAACCTAAAGTTTGGGGATATATTATTTAGATTTTAGCACCAAAAAAACAAGTACTACTCCCTCTAGTCCACAATATAAGTCACTTCTAGAAGATTATTTTGGTTCACAATATATGCTATTTAGAGAATAATTAATGCTTTTTTTAGCAAAAGAGAGTAATTTATGCTTATTTGTCAATTTTTCCCTGCAATTAAAGACTCAAAGTACTCCCTCCGATCCTTAATTAATATAAGACCTAGTTGACTTTTTTGAAAAGATTAAGGAAGCTAAATAAATTATTCAATCACAACGTATATTGCGTATCTTTAGATTATAGTAGTATAACAGTTTATAAATCAATCAAATTAATTTGAATCAAAACGATAAATATAAAAATTTTAAAGTAATTTAATTATTTAACTTTCCTAATCTCCCTAAAAAAGTCAAATGACTCTTATATCAAGAACAAAGAAATAATTGTTTTAATTTTTCTCCCTCCCTAAAAAAATCAATTAATATGGGTAAAATTAGATTTTTTTTTTTTTTTTAACTTTCAATTAGTAACAGGAATCCAAAAAGGAAGGACATTGGACTCACCATCACGAACTGTAACCCACGTCATGGTTTTCGTCTTCTCTCCCTTGGAAATGAGATCAACCGAACCACATTCACAAGTCTTCTTCAAATTCAACCTTGTTAGCTTCCTTCAACGCAATACACACACACTCTCTCCCCTTCTTCAAATGGCGTCGACCACGACAAAAGAGCTAGTTATAGAAATTCCGACTCTTGCACGAGTCTACAACGATGGCACTGTCAAACGCTTCAAGAAAATCAAGGTCGTGCGACCCTCCGTCTTTGTCGCCGACCAAGAAACCCGACAGGCAGTGTCATCTAAAGACATGGACATCTCCGAAAACCCCTTCGTCGCTGCTCGTCTCTACATTCAGCAAACACAAAGAGCAGAAGGAGATGAGAGAATTCAGATCTTTGTCTATTTTCATGGCAGCGGATTCATAACAGAATCGGCTTTCTCTCCGGTTTACCACAGGCACTTCAACGAGTTTGATGTCTCGTCATCCTCTTCACTAATTCAAACAAAACTAACTAACTGAAGCAACTCAAGACAATATCAGCAATTTAATCCAGCAATTTCATTAAAAGGAAATCAAGATTGAAGATTAATTATAAAATCCAAAACTAAGTGGTAAACAGATATATTGGTCAAAAGAACATTTAAGGAAAGGAGAAAATAAAGGCAACATTAATGTGAACTAAAATTTCAATATTACTAATCTACCCACCATAGTCTAGTTTTTTGCTTTACTAATCTACCCACCATAGGACAAAATACAAAGCATTGAATTTAAAAAAAAAAAAAAACAACCCAAACGTGAAATATTCTGAAGGGAGGGCCGATGGTGTAGTGGGAGAGGGGGAGAGGGAGGAGTGACAGTGTTGGTGTGCCATTGAGGAGGGAGGAGTGATGTTGGTGAGAGGGAGAGAGGAGTGATGGTGGTGAGAATGAGAGAGGAGTTCGCGGGTATGTGTTGGACTTGGATGACGGCATGCAAGCTACTCCTTCCGGTCCTAAATATAGGACAAAGTTTGTAGTGCAATTTGCACTACAAACTTTGTCCTATATTTAGGACCGGAGGTAGTAAAAGATTTAAGGGGTCACTTTCAGAGTTCCAATTTGAATTGAGACGTATAAAGTACCATTTTAAGCGAAATTGGGACACCAACATCCCACTTTTGGCATCCCAAATTCGAAAGGATGCCTAAAGTGGTATTCTAGGGTTTTGAATTTTTATTTGGGATGCTAAAAGTTGACTTTTGACGTCTTTTTTCATTAAAGGAAAGCTTAATATGTCAAAATTCTTACCCAAAATTATAAAAATATCCCCTCCTTTATTTTTTATTTACCTTTTTGAAAAACAAACGTTTTTTGGGGAAGTAAAATCCATGTCTTATAGTAATGATGTCCTGTTTGATGAATAGATGACAGGGGATTACCCCATTTTACCCAAAAAGAAAAAAAAAAGAACAACAAGAAGTTTCACTCGTGATAACTTCTTATTCAAACCATCATATGAAAAACATTAGCTAAATGTATCAAAAAAAAAAAAACATTAGCTAAAAGAATTAGTGATAACTTCAACAAACATACAACACAAAACAACTACGAGGTTGGGGCCAGGTATCCCTAGCTACAATGTGCGTCGGTGTTTTTTTCATAAAAACTTGTTTATTTAATATAATCAGTAATTAACAAAGAAGCTTGTGTTAATTTTTTATCTTTCTGATATCTAAAGTAGTTCATGATCCCTTTTGATCTATGGTTTAGCGCCATCCATATATATACACACTTTATGTATATGTTGAACCCCTCCCTCTCTCTCTGTGTGACACACCATAACTTCACAAATTGCGTCCATGTCTCTCTAGCTTTAACTTGAGTTCCGGCTTTTGCATTAAAGCACATATATATTGTCGACCTTTAATTAATTATAGGAAAAGCGTTTCTTTTCTTAATCATTTTTTTATTATATTGATTAGGCTTTTGACTTCATGACAACTCCTTACTTCAAGTGATCTTCTAGAACCTGATGCACTTTAATTCGATCTCTATACATACATATATATATATATATATATATGTATGTATATATATTCTCTCTCTTTATATGTATATTATACTAGCTCAAAACTTTGAATAACCGATTTGCATTTATTAAGAAAACAGTTAAAATTAGTTAAGGGCAGTGAATATGTATTTTTTTTAAGTATGCCCTTATTTGTAAAAAAAAAATAAGTGAGACACAATAAATACAATCATGGAGTAAAGTTGAAACTAGTGTAACAAATACTTCGACAGCCCAAAAATGAAGCTTATATTGTGAGACGCACAATCATTCACAAATTTGAAGCTTACATTTCGGGACAGAGGGTATAGCAGAACATTATCATCAGCCTGCCCAGAAGAATCCTTCAGAAACTGCAAACTTTTTCTCATCCCACTCTAATAATATAGTAATTTGTCATATATTTTATATGCTGAACAACGTGATTAATATTTTATTATTCTCATTCATACGCTTACAAAATTTTAAACAACGTGAATGTATTTTGGACCATCAAATATTATAATGCATATATAGCCATTAAATATATTAGTGTTTTAGATTCTTGTTCCTTCATCTATAAAATGGGAAACACATAACAAGTTGGTGAGCTCAATCTCAGGAAATTAATTAAAGCTCCATATATATAGTTTCAGATTTCTGAGAACTCGATCGATCACTTAATTTCGAGCTCATCGATAAATGGCAGGTTTTGTTCATCACACACAATAATGCAGCTAGGGCTAATAATAACAACATGTACATAGAAGCAGCACCAAGCTATGCATATGGCTTCTATTATTACAATCCTGCCCTTCAAAGCTTTGATCAAGGTCCCACTCCTCACTATGATGTTCTCAATGGCTTAGGTAATGTATCTATATATCTTCTTTCTGCATTTATATCAGCATATATTATATTAAGCTTTTATTCAATTTAATTATAGCCACGGATTTAAGTTTATGATGATGATAATAGCAGTATTTCTATATAAGGCATAAGAGTTTGGACCCAAAAAAAAACCATATAAGGCCTGAGAGGTCTTCAAGGGTGTTAAATGTTGATTGCTAGTTCTAAGCAAATTGGTAAAGTTATAGTCAAATAAATTTTTCAGATATTTGGCATTTTTCACACTTATTATCATATATATAAAGTAGAACGGAATGGTTAATATATATGCACCACGTATAAGGAGAGAATATAATGTAAAGGCATTCATAAAGGATGGTCGAAATTAATTAATATATTGTTTATATATGTGATTTGATCACAAAGTGGTCCAATATATAGGACTTTTATCAGCAAAGAAAATTGATCTGCATTTATTCCATGAGTTGTTTTAGCATAAAGTTCATTGCTATACAGCACATTGTATTTATATATGAATATATAAAGCATTTGTTAGCGTAAAGTGATCATATTTTTTTAAGTAAACACATTATCCTTCTTCTTTCATCCTAAATACACGATCCATCACTTCGTAATGTATAAACCCACTTTAGATTAATAACATGATGCTTTCTTTGATTTTGATATAGGGCACTTTCTAAAAGTAATTTTTTTGTCTAAAACATAGGTCATTGATCTTCTGTACCCTAATTTCTCCCTCCGATCCTAAATATAAAAATTAGTTGAAGGGTTTACTTTGGCTATAATATGTATTTCAATCCATTTTATTTCCTAGATTTGTAATTTTTCTCAAACCATATGCATATAGATTGCACAAGGAATTTTGTTAATGAGGGTGTAGTTAATGTAAATTATTAAAGGGAGTATTACAGAAAAATCAACATACAATGAATAACTGGTTTAACTAATATCTTTATCTTTATAAAATAATTATTTAACTCCTATATATAAGATCAGATCTACGAAGTTTTTTTTTTTTCGATTTTATCCTTGTCTCGTTTAATGTGTGTTGGTACTTTGAGAAACTCCAATATTAATTAATATAGTTAATAAGGATAAAATTAAAAAGATAAAACTAACATTTCTTCCCAGGCGTAAATTAGTTAAAAATGACCTACACAATCTTCAGTCAAATTGTTTATAACTCTAATTTTTCATTAATTTGTAGGTACATTTGAACTGTAATGTCTATTCTAACCCTAATGAGTCATAAGATTAAATTATTAAAAACAATGGTCCATTTTATTTGAGCCCTTGATACTGAAATACAAGTTTATGCATGCAGGTAGTGTGGATGGGAATGGTTACTCTCAACCGGTTCAACATCAAATGCATTGTAATAGACCATATAGTGTGAACCGGACCAACGGTTCAGGCCCATGGGTTCAAGTGGGTCTAAACCCATATTACATGCAGAGAGGCACCCAAACCATTCAAGGCGATGTGGTTCAACGAGGTACCTTCAATGGACGTGGCATAGGAGCCAGGCTCTATGGCCATTTCTCTGCATCTGGGGATATTAATTAACTTAATTAATTACTATCCATCCAATTTAATATCTAAATTGTTTGCCGGTCATGAAGATATTTAATAAAATGAAATAAAAACTCAAATTTATTCTCATTTTGGTTTTAATCCCTCAATTTTCAAATTATGAGTTTTGGTCCCATAAGAGAAGTAAATTGATCCAGGTTTTTATTTAATTATAGGGACTAATATTTCAAATGGAATAAAACTTGAGGGACTACGGATTAACCCAACTATGTAATAAATAATGGATGAGTTTATTAGATCCTTTATAGTTGTTGAGTGTGATGAAATTGCTATATATATATATATATATATAATTTGTACTGAATTTATATATAAATAATTATGAGCGTGTGCAGGCCAAAAAATATTATGAGTTTGTAGGAGATTGTCAAATTGTCCATTTTTTCTTTTAATTTGCTGATAACAAAGACAAATACTGGTAAATAAAAAATCTTTTGAGCACATCATTTTTTCACCAATTAAATAACTATGAAATCCTCATGTCAAGAAAAAACCAGGTAAAAAAAACTATGAAATCCCTACCTAGACATAATGGCTAAATAATTTCTTTAGTTTTTTTTTAAAAAAAATTCATGTTACATTAAAATTTGGAACATGAGTTAATTTTTTTTTAATATTTCAATGTAAAATTTAGAAAGATAACAGTGAAATCATACCTTTAGATAGTTCGACTACTCATTGAAATATTTAAAAATGAAGAGATAATTTTTTTTAAAGTCATCTTTTTATAAATTAAGAAATTTATATAAAGTGTTGTATAAGAAGTTATAACACTAAAATGCACTAAGATCATGTCTCTTTAATTAGTTCCTAAAAACACATGTGACAAGTTATAATATTTAAGGGTATGATAACCACCACTTGGTGAAGTTGTTGCGCTGTTTTTTATAAGGAAACTCTACATACTAGAAAGGTGTAACTCTTCATGAAAAGTTATTTTAAATAACCATTAGTTATTTAAGCTATGTGGGTTCATGAATCTAACATATAATTATAACTTTTAATTGAAAAATTATTACTTCAAGAGGCATCACTTCATGATCTATAAATACCATACACCATCACTTCATCTAGATATATCATCTCATATCACACAACACAAAAAGGGATCAAACTCATTGTTTTTGTCTTTGGATGTAAAAAAATAAAGTCAAATTATCACTTTGTAAAAGTTATTGTTGTCTTGGCTTGAGTGTTAAAGAGTAATCCTTACCCAAGGGTTTTTATTGTATACTGCAAGAAATTTGCCCATCAATCCAACCTGCACCAGGCAAATTAAATCTAAAGAAAAGTGTTGCTCACGTCTTGATGTCTTGATGATATTTTGCACTACTTTCTTCTTTTACTCCTCATCGAATTAGTCCTACCAACACTACTTATGTACAACAGTCCTAAAATCCAATTTTGCAATCTCATCTTCCTAAAATGAAATAAATTCAAGAAAACGTGTGGTTTCCATTATACTAACACGTAATAGGAATTCAATAAAGCTAGTGAAACTGATAAGAATTTGATTTACAAACTCATTCAATCATGAGTTGGACCCAAACCAACTTATTTAAACTTTTTTGTGTATGTGTACCATAATTGGTTCTTTCGGCCTACGTACAAGGTGAGCCCAGTAAGAAAGTTCCAACCCATGGAGAGGCAAAACCATTGGAAGCCTAATAGGATGCAGACCTTAGCTAAGCCCACAGCTCCTCATGAAGCTCTTATTGGCAAACCTCCAAACCATGGTTTCAAACCATGGTTTGCGAAATCCGAGACAAAACTCCTCTCACACACTTACCTCGTAAGTCATAAAAGCTATTAAAAAAAGTTAATCCAAACACACACGTCAAACCAATCAATCGGAAGAAGCTCCAAGCCCTGAGAAGATAAGAAGGACCACATCATCCTCCTGGACACATGAAGATAGCAACAGATAACCTGGGGGGCAAATATAAAGGGAGAACAATGATACCAAGAGGGGCATTGGTTGGATGCACTCTGGCAATCACACCTTGTACTCCGGCACTCATCATATTCATTTCCTATTTTTCTCTTGTTGACTATCATATCGCTCTGTAAATTGGCTTGTGCACTATTAATCACATCACCCTTTCTTATTTTTCACACTATTTGTTACGAAATCACATGTTTGTTCGTGACCCAGTAAGTAAAACCTTTCCCAACTAGATTTTGGTTAAACAATTTTCATAAAAAATGACTAAGGTCTCAAAATTCTCTATAAACTTCAAGTCAATTGCATATAATTGTTATGACGAATCAAAGTTTAAATTTAGCTTTCATCACCTGGCAAAAAAACACTTCCATAAAATTTAAATTTTTGACAATAGACCCCATATCATTAATTTTACCCTTAACTTATCAACAAAAATTAGCATATTATATTAATAAGGATGACATTAGACAGAATTTAAATTTTGAAATGTTGTGGTGTTATATACAAATGTCCTGAAGTTTATGAGGCTTTATATATTATGGCTTACAGATTTTAATCCATGTTAGATGTCTCGTCATTCTCATCAATATGATGTGGCAATTTTTATTAGTAACTCAACGTTAAAATTAATGGCAAGGGTTTAATGTCGAAAATAAAAACATCAAAGAGGTTAAATGTAAACTTTGAAACATAAGGAAATTACATACAACTAACCTAAAGTTTGGGATATATTACGTGGATTTTAGCACCAAAAAACAAGTACTACTTCTTCTAATTTATAATATAAGTCACTTTTAAAAAAAAAAAATTTGTCCACAATATAATTCACTTAGAGAATAATTAATGCTTTTTTTAGCAAAAGAGAGTAATTAATACTTATTTATCAATTTTTTCCTTGCAATTAAAGACTCAAAGTACTCCCTCCAATTCTTAATTAATATAAAATCTAGTTGACTTTTTTTAAAAGATTAAGAAAATTAAATAAATTATTAAATCGCAACATATCTTGTGTATCATTAAATTATAATAGTATAACAGTTTATAAGTCAACCAAATTAATTTGAATGAAAACAATAAATATAAAAAATTTAAAGTAATTTAATTATTTAGCTTTATTAATCTCTCCATAAAAATCAATTGACTCTTATATCAAGAATAAAGAAATAACTGTTTAAATTTTTCTCCATCCCTAAAAACTTGAATCAATATGGATAAAATTAGAATTTTTTTAAAAAAATTTAAGATTTAGAGTGCTAGTAATCCTACCGTATTTAATAAGTAAACTTTGAATTAGTAACACGAATCCAACAAGGAAGGACATTGGACTCATCATCACGGAACTGTAACCCACGTCATGGTTTTCGTCTTCTCTTCCTTGGAAATGAGATCAACCGAACCACATTCCCAAGTCTTCTTCCTCAAATTCAACCTTGTCAGCTTCCTTCAACGCAATACACACTCTCTCTCTATCCCCTTCATCAAATGGCGTCGACCACGACAAAAGAGCTAGTTACAGAAATTCCGACACTTGCACGAGTCTACAACGATGGCACCGTCGAACGCTTCAACAAAATCAAGGTCGTGCCACCCTCCGTCTTCGTCGCCGACCAAGAAACCCGACCGGCGGTGTCATCTAAAGACGTCATCATCTCCGAAAACCCCTTCGTCGCTGCTCGTCTCTACATTCAGCAAAAAGAAAGAGCAGAAGGAGATGAGAGAATTCCGATCTTTGTCTATTTTCACGGCGGCGGATTCATAACAGAATCGGCTTTCTCTCCGGTTTACCACGGCCACTTCAACGAGTTCGTGTCGGCGGTCGACGTGATCGTGGTGTCTGTAGAGTACCGAATTGCTCCAGAACACTATCTTCCGGCTTCTTATCATGATTGTTGGACTGCTCTGAATTGGGTTGCCTCTCATTCATCAACCCACAGCCAAAGAAACTCTGATGTTCAAGGACAAAGCAAATCGTTACAGGTAAATAATGCACTATTGGTTATCAGCCATGCAAAATAAACCTTATTATCATAAATCTAGATAACTTCGTGTGCCCATTAATGGATATCATGACTATAAATTTTATATTTTATATGACAAAACATTAATGATAAATATGTAATTTTCTTTTTTTATATTTTATTATTTAGTTAAGAAAATCTACACTCCTCTAATCAACTGGAACTATTTATAAGGTAGTGTGAGAATTTTTATTATTCTATTTATATGTCCCTTCATTAAATTTTTAATAGGGTTAATGAGAAAATTTTTTCAGAAAGTTTCCCCTAAGGAACAATGTTGCCGTTAGTTTTTTCAAGTTAAATGTGACCGTAAAAGTTTAAAACGTAGTAATATTGTCCTATACGGTTAAAAAACTAATGTTGGCCGTTAATGGTAAGGGTCAATATTACTCCATTTTAACATTTCAGATGTAACATTGAACCTCAAAAATCTTTCAGGGTAATATTGCTCCTCAGTCAAAACTTTGGGAACAAATTTGCACCTTAATCCATTTTAATATAAATGTACCATTTTAACCTTTCTTTATTATTGGGAGTATATATTGTTCTTTTATTGTAAAGTGTATATTATATTAAATATGGGTAAAGTTAGAAAATTTTTAAATTTAATGTAAAATTAATAAGGTTTAAGGTTTTTCTTGATTCCATAAAATATGTTGGGAATGTCTTATAAATAGGATCGTAGAAGTATTCTATAAATATTAACACCATGATTCAAACAAGTTCGAAGATTCAACTCAACCTTTTCAAGGTAAAATAAAAAATTAAAAAAACTCAACCATTCATATTATTATACGATGAATTATTTGTATGTAAATAACTCTTTATTTTAAAAATGATTGGAAATTTCGTTTGAGGAATACTGTCACTAACATAGAATGCAATATGATGCAGTTAGCAACATACAACGCAATGTGCCGTCTTTATGATACACCTTCATATTTCAAGAATCTTGAAAATTCCTCCAATAGCACAGAGCCATGGCTACTCAATTATGGCAACTTCAATAAGGTTTTCGTGGGCGGAGACAGCGCCGGCGGCAACATGACTCACCATGTCGCAATGAGAGCCGGCTCAGAAGCCTTACACGGTGGCGTGAAAATAGCCGGTGCCATAATTTCCCATGTATTTTTCTACGGGTCGGATCTAGACCCGGTTGAGTCCTTACCGGAAGCATGGACAGGGAAAAACCACTACGTTTGTGCATGGAAGTGGGCATACCCGAATGCGCCGGGAGGGATTGATAACCCGATGATGAACCCAGTGGGTCCTGGGGCTCCGAGTTTGGCGGGTCTAGGGTGTGAAAAAATACTTGTGTGTGTAGCTAGGAAGGATAAATTGAGGGATAGAGGGGTTAGATACTATGAGGGTGTGAAGAAGAGTGGGTGGAAAGGGAATTTGGAATTGTTTGAAGAAGAAGAAGAGGGTCATGGCTATCATATTCAGAAACCTCAGTCTGAGAATTCCCACAAGATGTTCAAACGCTTGGGTGAGTTTCTTCTTGGGTAGAGGAAGTTATATTAGGATTATCTTTTACGTTCTATATGTCTCTCTGGTTATGTTTGTTTGATGGAGTCTTCAAATAATGTTCAAGTTTTGATGAGGTTTTTGAATAAGAAGTGTCTATAGTTACAAGATCGGGAGATTAAACTATAAAAGGACATTTGAGTTTGTTCCTTAATTCTTCATGTATTATTATTACTACCTTTGTGGGAGAAATCAATGTTTATTTGTGGCTCTTTTATTTCTCGAAGATTTTCTCAAAACCTGATTTGGACTCTTCTTGTGCGTGAAAATCAAGATGTGTACTATAAGGAATGGCTTTCTATACCACATCTGAAACCGGTTTAGATAAAGGCGGTTAAGGACTTTTTTAGCATGTATTTGGATCGGTGATATGTTTTCTGGTAGGCTCAGGGTATCCATTGCTGGTAGCAGTGACTAATCCCCTTACACTGTAGACTTCTTGAAGGGGCTTTGGTATTGGCCATGAGACTCTCTCCACACACACCACCAAAGATTGAACCCTTATTAACTAGATATTTAAAGAACCTAGCTAAGTGCCAACTATATTAGACCTACAAAATTGACATGCAATATGTTTAATTTGATACCAAAAGGTGTAGTGAAACCCGAAAAACATATGGTAGTCCATTAAACACAATTGTAGGTCAACTTTTGGCCCATTTAACTTTTGCTACCAAGGATGATTAAAAGCATAAGCTAAAATGAACCTGTTTCTCACTTTTTTTTCTTCATGAAGAGGGAGAAAAAATACCATGAAAAAAGAGAATGGTCTTCAAGTAGGTCCTGCTACCTTGCTTTGATGAAAACAAATAAAAATACTCTAAGACAAATTTAACATATAGAGAGAAGGGATGACTTAGGATTTGATGCAGCATATAGAGAGATAATCAAGACTTGCCATTCACATACTAATTAAGAGATGATAACATGAGAAAGAAAATAAGAACAAGCAATGCTAAATGTAGTCAGTGCAAGCATCAAGTGCATTAGAATAATACAATCTGCAACAATCTTGCATGTGAGCTCAAGATGCACAAACTACGTTTGATGTATACCTTCTGATTGGACTTGCACATGTGGGTCAACCACTCCATTAGATATACCCCCTGTAGAATTTATAGACTTATCGGCAGATCCTAACCGAAGCTCATTCAAAATTCTGATAGCAGAATCCAAATCATCACCTCATTCTTCAAGTGCTTTCTCAAGAAGCTGGCATGAACATTGCCGAAATGGTTAGAACTAGAAATATTACCAAGGCATATAAACGAGTAATAGACAATGTTTGAATAAGTAAATAACACAGTTCCTTACATCAAGTTGAAAAAAATCACGTTAACACCCATCGCCCACCCAAACATGAAAGAATCATGATATTCTGCAAATTAAATAACCAGAATCATGAAGACAATTCATATTTATACAGGTCTAAAATAAAACATTAAATTAATCCAACAAAGTCTACTAAAAGTTCACATATTTATATTCCTGTTGGCAGCAAGCCCCACTCCATAAAGGATTAAATTATTTCATGAAATTTGCCAGAGTTAAATGTTTCTTGAAATCAATAACTCTACTCTTGCAAATCCAATAATACTTAAAATTTACTTTGTGCTATACAAAGCATGACCTTAGCATTGATGGTTCCCTGCGAGATAATAACGATACAGAGATTCAAACAACCACTCCTTATTCTGCCACACATTAGATTAGAGCTCTTGGTGTCGATGCTTCTATATAGCGAATGGATGATGGGGCTCCGAGTATGGTGGGTCTAGGGTGTGAAAAAATACTAATGTGTGTTGCTGGGAAGGATAAATTGAGGGATAGAGGGGTTAGATACTATGAGGGTGTGAAGAAGAGTGGGTGGAAAGGGAATTTGGGATTGTTTGAAGAAGAAGAGGAGGATCATATTTATCATATTCAGAAACCTCAGTCCGAGAATTCCAAAATGATAATCAAACGCTTGGGTGAGTTTCTTCTTGGGGAATGAAGTAATATTCGGATTATCTTTTAGCTTGTGTGTCTCTGGTTATGTTTGTTTGATGGAGTCTTCAAATAATGTTCAAGTTTTGACTAAGGTTTTCCAAATAAGGGTCTGTCTTGTAGATTAGGAGATTTAAAAATAAAAGGACATTTGAATTATTTGAATTTGTTCCTTCTTTATGCATTCCTGCCTTCTTTGGAGTAATCGATATTTGTTACTCTCATTCCTGTAAAAATTTTTAAAAGCTGATTTGGACTCTCATTAAGCATGAAAACCCAGACGCGTGGCGTACTATGAGATATCAAATAATTGTTTGTGTATAGGCGTTGAATGGATTACTTACAAGTTTCCAATAATGTGCAAATAAATTGTTGAACAAAAACTAGGTGAATGTTACCCCTCAAATCCAGACAGATCTAATGAATTAATGATTAAAATTAATTATCATTTATTAGTTTGTGTAAATCCGTTCACCCCTCAAATCCCTATTATAGCCCTATTATAACACACTTTTAACTAATTTACACAAACTAATAAATGATAATTAATTCTAATCATTAATTGATTTAATTCATTAGATCTATATTACATTAAGAAAAGTTACCCCAAATATCGATGTTTTGAATGAGAAAAATAAGAAGTCACATTTAACGAGGACAAAATTGACAAATAAATATTAAAGGCTCTCCAAGTCACACTTAAGCGTCCTTTAATAAGGATAGGAGGGAGTATATCTAAAAAACAATACTTAAGTCAAGTTTCTTATATCCATTATGTCAAGTTCTACAATCACACATAATCATGTGTCCTATTTTTCAAAAATTATGATTCAATTATAAATCTATATGATATAAATAGAATACATGGCTATGTGTGATTGATAGAGCATATTAAGTTATTAACCAAGTGTAAGCCATATGGCCAACCTACCTCGATAAGACTGTTTGTTACTATAAATTTCTTTTAGAACTTGTAATAAAATTAAAATAGAATCCCAATTTAAATTAATTACATGACAGCAAGAGATTTATTAGTGTCTATCGAGTGTATAAAAAATGCAGGGAGCCAAATTTAGTAAATTCCAGTAAACTTGATAATGTACTCGAAATAAGAACTTCCAACACACACACACACACCTACCTATCAGAAGACCAGATTCAAAGGCCTGGAGTAAATTACCTAAACTAAGAGCATAATTTCTTGCAGAATAATTGTGATATATACATATATTACATATACTGGCTCTACGAGAAACACTAACCTACCATAACCAACACAATTGACTCGTAATTTCTGAATGCAAAATCAATATAGAGAGGCAGAGAGAGAGAGAGAGAGAGAGAGCTGTATACAACCATCACAGTATTGCAGGCGAAAAAAGCAATGGTGGTGAAGGTCATATTTGCTATTATATTTTATATCTATGACAAATTGACAATTGACGATACAGACAAAATGGACTTGCACTTTCATCAGAGAGGGACACGCATGGACTGCTCTCAATTATTTCCTTCAGCCATGCGGGAGACCCCCCCCCCCCCCCTTTTTTCCCTAGCTCAACAAATGATAACAGAAAGAACATCATTATCTACGCCATTCTGTACAACCACAATCATCAGTTAGAGGTCAACAATAAAATGGTTGGCACGCTACGACCGAGCAATAATGGTAACTGAGTTAGCCTTCGTAAGTGCTTTTGTAAAGTAGTTGCGTATTTCTGGAATTATACGTTGAATCATGTGAGAGTGCCTGCAAATATTTAGTGCTTAATCCGTGAAAATCAGACAGAACTCTTACAGTTGTAGATATGAATTTCAGTTTTTCATTTTTTTTAATATACATAACAGCAACCACGTTCAAAATAAATGTGCTTGGATCAACCTTATGATACCCGATTACCGAGCTTATATCAATATAATTGATGTTTAAGATCTCAGAAAATCATAGTGTTCAAAAGAAAGCAGAATAGGTCAAAAAAACAGAGGACGAGAAGCTCAAAGTATGTTTGGATTGCAGAGAACAGAGGAAATGAGAATTTTTTTCCTTTTTTGGGAAACAAATGCGGCCTCCCAAAGAAATGAGAAATGCGGTTTTAGCATTACCATTTTCTTCAGTTTTGATTAGAATATGAGAAATGAAATTTTAGCATTGACATTTTCTTCAATTTTGATTAGAAAAAGGCTCTCCAACACCCCCCCCCACCCCAATCCTCATCCTCCCCACCAATAAAAATTAAAAAATGAACAGATAATTAATTTTTTTTACAAAAAGGAAATGGCCCCTCAAATTTGTATAACTGTAGACCTTTCATGTCCCCAGCAAACAAAAATTCCCCTTAGAGAAAAGGATTAGCACTAGAATCAAGCAGGAAATGTGGGTTCAACCAAGCCTTATCACTCCAGCCCAGAGGATTGAATGGTACTCCTATTAATTGTTTCTAATGAAAACCAAAATGCTATTGTATTTTCTAAATTGTACACCCATTCCCTTCCCTGATGCCATTGAAAAACCTTCACACAACCTGATGTGTAAATAATAAAAGACTAGGGATAATAAACTTGTGTTAGGTGATGTAGTTAGTTATAAACTAGGCATTATTAGCTAGGACTTCCTATATAAAGGAGTAAGATTGTAATCTGGGATATCTTAGATGTGAATACTAGAGCACTATTCAGACTTCCTCTCTACTCTTGTTCTTTCTTCTTGATCCCATCTTTTCTCTTTCTTCTCTTTCCTTACCTTCTTCCTATATTCCCTTATCCTTTTCACCGCAACATATCACAATCAGACTCATCTCACTCCTTACAAAAAAGCATTAAGACTAATAATACTGAATGATTATGACTTGTGGTCTAAACGGAACGTCATTGTTTTGGAGAAACAGTAATTTAAATATCTAAATCCCTTTTTCTATATCAACATCACCAACAAAACTACTAGAAAACGAACAAAGCAGTTATCAAGTGCAGCCAGTCCCAAAAAGCTCCTGTGCGCTATACTACAGAAATATATTATATTCAAAATTATTTAATTTTTAAAAAAATAATATTCCTGCATTACTGAGGCAAAAGAATTCAAGGATCAGATTATTACCCTGGCTTGGAACACAGTTTATCATACTGCTCTAGGATATAAATGATGCAGGAGTGCCTCAACGATATTGCATTAAAGGCTTCTGAAAGTTCATACATACGTGACACATTATCAAGCGATATATCCTGGGGGAAAAACCAATTGCACCACATAATATTAGTGCAGGAATGTATGACGATACACACACTAATACAAACATACGTGTGCATATGAAACTAACTTCATTAGCTCACCTGTGCAATTGTGTACTCGCAGAGTCTCTTAAGTCCTTCTAGGAGATATTGATCAGCTGCTCGAAGGAGATCTTGAGCAATGTCCTGAGTAACATCAACTGATCCAGTATAGATGAATCTGGACAAAATTGATTAAAAAATGTAAGTTCTCAGCAGACAATCAGATTAAAGGCTTTAACTTCACAAATTTCTTAAGACACAGGAATTCATAATTAATTATACCTCATCATTAGTTCAAAAACCTCCCATCTTATATTTGGGATTTCAATATCCCTTGCATCCTTCTCCTGGCATAGAACATATTAAGGGATTAACTAAGGTGTAGAATGAAAATTAACACACGTACATTGATTACTTTTTACCTCAATTGTCAATTCAAAATACAGGCATAGATTGTTATGATGCATATTTATATTTACTTGACAAGGCTCCAATGAAACATTACATGGAGCAATGAATGAGTATAAATGTCCAAAAACAAGGTGATAATTAATGTAGCTTGCAAAATTGAATGTTGTTGATAAACGATTTTCTTTATATTTTCATTTAAGAAAAAAGTACCACATGCGATTACATTTTGCCACGGGAGGAGGGGAGAAGAGATTATACACAGGTCAAGATCAACAAATAGATCCTCACCCTATAACCGCCATCAAACATTGCACGAAATGCATCTGAAGATGCAAGTAGGCAGATTCTGTGAGCATAAAATCGCTTCCCTGCAGTGAAGGTTGAACACAACCCAATAAACTAAGCATTCTACCTGATGCTACAATAAATTACATTTCAAATAATTTATTTGACAGTTTTAAGGAAGGAAAAAATTTCTTGAGGGGCATCAACCTTCAACCAAAAATGTAACATCGGACAATGTAGCATTGTTAACGTACTGCTCCCCCAAATAGACCTGCAAGAATAATAGCTTATCATCACATGCCTTCCAACTTTATGAGACAACTTATTGTGGAATGGTATGCAGGAGACGTGAGGAAGAGAAGATGTGCGAGGATTCTTACAAGTGCAGCATAGTTGACATCAATCATATCATATAAAAACTAATATTTAATCAGCATATGCAAACTAATTACATGGTCCATTTATTTATCACAACAAATTGTTTACTAGATATATACATTAACTTCGAAGCTCAGTAGGCATACATTATTTAAGAAGATAATATGCCAACTATTATTGGATTAGCATATGCTAACTAATTGCATTGTTTAATCAAAGAAGATTCTCTGAATTCTGATTACTCAAGCAGATATTATCCAACCAAACCCACCCGTACAAGCAAAGATTGAATGGAATAACACTAGCAGCAAAACAGCAAAAGGAAAATAAGGAGAAAGAAACAAACGCCCATCTAGCTCTTAGGGCCTGTTTGGTTTAAAGGGAGGGGATGGAATGGGAGGGGATGGAAGGGGAGGATGGAGGATCACCTTGTTTGGTTTGGTTGGAGGGGGAGGAAGGGAAAGGTTTTTTAATGATTCTTTATTTGGTTTAAGGGGGGGAGGGGAGATAATATCTAATTTACCATTTTATCCTTAGACATTAGTTTATATATTTTTCCTTATATAAATGATTTAAATTAATTTACACCTCAATATAAATTATATAATTTATAAAAAAAACAGATGAAGATATAAAATGGAAATAGTTTTTAATTCCCCCCAACTTAATTTCTCGTTATATGAATATTTTAGCAATTATCATATCAAATTAAATGGAAAATTCCTTCTATTAAAAAAAATGTAGAGGACTTGAAAAAAAAATGGTAGAAAAACTTAAAAAAACTGTTTCTAAGTGGCAATGTTTAATTAGGTGCAAAATGACAACGAAAAAAATGAGCATGTGTCTATACCCTGCACTAGAGAAGCATGCACTAAACAAGAATAAACACTCTAAAACAACATAATAGCCCAAGAGAAAAAAAATATTTTTTCTGTAGTAGATAAATCACCTATCACCAGGAAAATCTTAGTATGTATATTTTCGCTAGTGAGGAAGAAGAAGTTATATTTTTATTGAAGACTCATAGGATATAATTGGGAATATGAAAAGATTATGGGGGCAAAATAGTCCCAAATTTTGGGCTCCCTCCAAAACCCCCCAAATTGGAGGGAATCAATTTGAGGGAGTGGGAGGGATTTGGAGCCCCTTTTTTGGGGCCCCTCCCCTCCTATTTTTCATACCAAACAAGGGGAGGGGGTCATTTTCCATCCCTTCCCCTCCAACCAAACAGGCCCTTAAGGGGCTAGAGTGTCTCCCCAGTTGCAGACTAAACTTTCGGCTTTCACCGTGTATGGACATCGATCAGAACCCAACACTGTGCTTAGCTTTACATCGAGTAAAATGAACTACATCATAGGGTATTTAGTGCAGGTGGCTCTCCACCTTATCAGCTATTGCTTTTGGGGTGGGTTTACCATCTGTTCCTTGGGTTCTCATCAAGTATACAAAATTACAAATTTTTAAAATTGTATAAGGCCAGATTTCTTGTCCTGGACCAATCAATCAAATACCATATGTGCCTCATGATAGGGAAAACTAGAAACTATACTTCGAAATTACTGCATCGCCAGTCAATTGTAGCACCTATATATTACTATCAAACAGCCACTTACTTCTTGAGCTTAAACTGTTTGGATGAGTCCGTGTTTCGTTATAGAAAGGGGAAAACCAAAAAGCAAGAAATGGGGAATTATCCAGATACCTCGAGGTTAAAGATAAGCAAGGGTGAAATTAAATCTCTCCTTTTTTTTTTGGGAGGGGGGTGGGGGGGATTATCCAATCATGAAAGGATTTTTTTTTTTTTGCTACAGTAAGCTCGTGTGAGGCCGAGCCAACAGGATGTAAGCCTACCTGAGGTGTTGGAGATGGGGGAGCAGCATCTACAGGAGATAGAGTCATGGCTTTCTTGGCCAACTTGCATAATGCTACAGCACCATCAAGTTGCTGCTTCGTGCTAGAAGAGCCAAGAAGGCCAATAAGCAACTCCAAACCTGCACGAACAGATAACCAAAGGCATGAACATAGGAAGGATTTATGCAACAAGAACCATCATGAATCGAAGATCAAAATTATGAAATGGGATGGAGCATACCATTGTTATCAATGAATATTAATCTCTGATGACCCACACAACAAAGATGAGCAAGAGCCAAAGCAACTCGTCTTTGGACGGCCTTGTCTGAAACTCGCATAAGATATAACAAATGATTCAGGACCTACATGGAGAGAAATAAAGGATTACAAATTTGAACATCTTGATCAAATAAACTTATAGGCTGAGAATCAATACAGCAAGCAGTTCATGATATTTCAAAATAAATCAAATTTATATGCATTTAAGTAACAAGTATAAAGTGCACTTCCGCTTACACGGCCATGAATCTTTTCCTCTAATCTTTTCAATGTCTTTGCAACACAATCTTTTGTCGCCTGCAAAAAAGTATGAGTTCCATGCAGGTCAGAATAAGTCCAAGGATAGTTTACTTTACCCCCAATTCTAAGAAATATGACTATGCCATGCTATCACAATGCATGATATGAGCATCAAAGGACAGGAATAAAAAACAGCATACTTTGAAAGCTAATTTCTAGAAAGAAAAGTACAGTACTTACCTGAACAATAAACTCTCCATCCTGCAGTCTCTGAACTCCACCTACCCTAATAAAATCGGACACATTATCCTATGGAAGAAAATGAAATGACAAAAAAACAATCAATTAAAATTGTACTTGGATTTTCAACCAACTTAAAAACAGATCAACCCAATTTCATTCGAATCCTTAGATACACCATACCTCATTATCTGCAAGGCCATAAAGTGCAAAAGCTGCATTATGTTGCAAAGACCCATTTTTTGAATCAAGAAGCTTAAGTAATGGCTCTAAGCCACCATTGTATGCAATACCAGCTTGATTATGCATGTCCTGAAGTCAAAAAATGCTTTTCAAGCCAGAGGAAATGGTGCTAAAAACTAAAAAAAGCTTAGTATTCAACTACATATAGAAGTAAGGCATATTGCATAGCGCTTATTTTCAAATAGCTAGTGTGATGTTGCTGAGGTGAGGTGTGTTAAGACCATTAAAATTTGACAAAACAAATATGGTTTAGAATATAGCTAACACAACACATTATGCTAATGATTGACAACTATCAACTTGGGATAAACGTGTCATTCCCATAAATATAATGGTGAATTTTACCTTCTTAGCTTACACAAGTGAGAAGTAGTGAATTATAACTTGGAAAATAATCAAGTGTAGGGGATAACCTGTGCCAATCGCCCCAAGGCAAAGGCAGACATTTCTTTGAGTTGTACATCATCGGATTGAAGCATCTCTATCAGAGGTGGAACAGCACCTCTCTGAACAATATGAAGCTACAAAATTCAAGTAAAACAGATATTAGGATGAAGCTGATGGTAAGGGAAGATGGAATACATGATGCATCATAACAGGAGCCATCACCCATACTGAATTAAATGATATTTTCGGGCCAACGTGATCCATATTAATAACAAATAGGAGTAGAAAGTTTAATAATTGGAAATCATAACTATAAAGTAGTTACTTCAGAGTAAAATTCAAGAAGAGATTGATGCCTTTTCTACCCCTCTTCATCTTCCAGGCAACAAACATAGGAGTGTAAAGGTCTGCTCTATTATCCCGATAAAGCCTCTTCCTCCCTCCCCCTTCAATACAAGGTAAACAGATAAAGTTAACACAACAAAGTTATGCTTACCTTGCAGTCAGAATCAGTAGCTGCAAACTGTCCAAGCAACAATGCTGCTTCCCTTTGGCTCTCAGAGCAGCAAGAGCTTTTGCATAAAACAATGTATGTATCAAAGGACAGGAAAACTTTAATGCAAGATATAATCGTTATGCAAGGTCAATACAAGGTAAACAGAAACTCTGGGGATGTAATATAGTACGAAAGTTTGCCAAAGTCCAGAAAAGAGAACATACCGAAGCAATCCAATTACGGGTTGCAAAGCTCCAGCTTGAATAACTTCTTTCTTTATATTAGGAGAAGAGTGCACCAGATTTCCAATCACACCAACCTGTAATACAATTAAAGACCATCATCATATGGGACAGGTCGGCTAAGCATAGTGACCAAACTCCATTCACCAACACCAAAAAAATCGTATACCGCTTCATAATAAATGGCAGGGTCTTCAGAACGGAGCATTGGAATCAGAGTTGGAAGAGCATTCGATTGGACAATCTGCCAAGTTGTGAGCTTGTGTAACTTGATTGTAACAGTCAAGTCAATTTCAAACCACCAAATTTCAGAAACTGTCAGTTACCTGATTTTTATTTTCATCATTTTTGAAAGCTAGGGTACGCAGTGCACCAGCAGCTGCTCTTTGAACCTTTGTATCAGTGAATCCAAGCAACGCAACAAGTGGTGGAATCCCACCTTCCATCCTATATATAGTGTCCAGATAATCATAAAGACAAAAACATACCACCTGTTAATTTGAAGGTACGGTAGTAATGGCAAAGAGCAGACCTGACGCAGGTTTTGATGTTACTGTTTTCATGAGCAAGATTAGTGACCGCATCTGCAGCCCTGCGAATGACACTATTCACAGCACGTGAAGTAGGGCTACTATTTTGCCTCTTCAACAGATCAACAAGATGTTTTAAGGCACCATTGTCAACAATGAGCTGTTGATGTTCTGGCTGTAGAAAGCATTTTCAAATAGAATAGCAAGATTAAATACATAATATGATGATAATTAACACTCATGAAGCAATCAAAAGATAAAACACGCTGCCACAAACATATTTCAAAGAATTGTCATCACACGTACACCTTAAACAAAGTTAGCTTGCTGCATCATATAATCAATAATTCAGTGTATATACTTCACAACTCGCAGAATACTAAAGAAAAAGACAAAAAAGGTTATGTGATAGCGTTTAACATACGATTTAGTTGCAATCCGTGTACGATATATGAAATCAAGAAAGTCATGCTACCTTGACGGCAAGAAGTCCCAGAGCAAAAGCACTCCCTTTCTCAACCTCGTGCTCAAATGGCTTCTGACCAGGATCGTCTTCACTCGAAGGAGGAGCTTGAAGATGCTTAACCAAAGCCGGAATTGCACCTCCTTCAACAATCACGTTCACTACTTCTTCTGCAAGCACAAACAACAAACACCAAAAAGAAAACATCACTCTTAAACCACCATACACGTACAAACACACTCTCACACATGCAAGAAATGGAAAGAAACGAAGTATAGCGCCGCCATACTCATGAAATCCGAGCAGCCGCAACAAGAAAAAAATGAAGAGATCGAAAGACAAGCTTGATGGAACAAATTTTACCATTCTTGGCAAGCTCAGCGAGGACGTGAGCGGCGCGCTTAGCCGCGGCTCGATCGGATTCCGTCCATGAGAAAATGGATTCGAGGACGTCAACCTGAGCCTTCACCTCAGCAAGCAGCGCCTCACGGACGTGGCCGGTGGGTGGTGGATCCGAGATCTCAGACTCCTCTTCTAATTCCTCCTCCAGCTTCCGCTTCTGTCCTTTCCTCTCAGAGAAGCTTTGATCTTGGCGTCTCTGAAGCTCCATGAACAGGAAAAAGAAGCAAGAGAAAAGAAGAAGTAGAAGAAGAAGAAGAAGAAGAAGCAAGCGTGCGCTCGCAAAAACAAAGGAAGGGGAAGAGAGGGAGAGGCTAATCCACAGTGAAGCTTTGGATACCAGATTGAAGGGGTAGTTTCGGGAATTCACTAAAAACTTCGGTTGGCTTCATTTTTCGCGTTTCGCTTTTGAACTTTTTGTTGGGTGTCGGGCAAAAAACCGGCCGCATTATTTCCGGTTCAGGAGTTTAGGCCGCGGCCCACCCCAACTTCCGCTGGTTAGTTATAAAATATTACTCCTTAACTCCCCCCAAATTAAAAAATTATGCAATATTTATTGATATTGTTTACACTTTACACTCTTATTTAAATTTTCAATGGACTTCCCCCCCTCCAATCCTTAATATATGAAATTGGTTATCTAGCTACTAGCATCACAAGGAGTAGCATTTTTGGATAACCCAATTTAATTATTTTTATTAATTATAAAATATATTAAAGATAGATTTTAAAATTAAAAAAATCACACATTAATTAGTCTTTTGGAGAAGAGGGTTTGTTTTTGTTAACACGGCTCTTAAGAAAAGGCGGAAATAGTAAATTCATTTGTCCTAACAATATTCCTATTAAAGTTTGAAAGAGTTTAGCAGAGACGAATTGTTATGTGCCTATTTGATTGTGTGGTAGGAATTCAGATAAACCCGATTAAACCCAAAAAAGTGATCATAAATCTCGTTTATCTTGTTTAGGTAAATTTTAAAAAATCTTGATCAACCCCGATAAATTGTGATTTTACTCTCCAACCACACATTGAACATAAGTGACAAGGAGGTTACTTATGCAATTGGAAAATCCCGACTAAACTTCGTCAACAAAGATTTCTCCTGATATACCCTCCGCAATCTTTTCCAAACTTCTCACTCCAATATTCTCTGCATAAATTTTCCTATTATTTTTCAATGAAAGGCTTTGATTTCTGCATAAAATTTTCATATTATTTTCAATGAAACGCTTTGATTTGGATGTTAAAATGGGAGACCACTTCATTTAACAAGCAACAAAATTTAGATATTTGTGCACAAAAGAAAAGTTTTGTCATACTGCTATAAAACCAATAATATTATACTCTTCCGATCCTTAACATAAGACATATTTGGGGAATTAATTTTAATCTAAATATAAGACAAAGTTTTCATATTTACTAATATTTTCCTAATTTACCCTATTGATGCTCATTTAATAATAATCAAGGAGGAGAGAGAATTAAGAAAGATGACTAAGGCATTTGAGAAAATACATGGCATTTTAACTAATTCAACTAACTTTTTTAATCTAATCAAATTAAATAAATATGTCTTATATTAAGAACCGAATGTAATATAGTAGTAAATAGCAGACTTTAAAAGGGCATCAAGTGCAGGAATTTTCTTTGGGGGAGTACATCCACAAATCGTAAACCTCATATGGTAGCTTGGGGTTTGGTTTGTTCCTCAAAAAAGGACGGCGGACTGGGATTAAGGCAGGCAAGGATTCAGAACAAGGCTTACATGAATAAACTGGGTTGGAACTTAATTCACAAACGTGATGCATTGTGGGTTCGTTTCCTTCGAGAAAAGTACAAGATAGGTAGTGATGTGGTGCCGAAAGTGGAAAAAAGACGGAATGAATCGAGCACATGGAAGGGAATTAGACAAAATTGGGAAAGTGTAAATGAGAGTATTTTCTGGAGGATTACAGATGGAGTTTTGGTGTCCTTTTGGCATGATATATAGGTTCCCCACCTGGATAGTTTGGGGAGCTTGATAACTCACCCATTATCAAATGATATCCGAGAATGGAAGGTAGCAGATTGTACTACTCCATCTGGTCAATGGGATCTTAATAAGTTTGGCCATTTATTACCAAAACAGGTTGTGTTAGCGATCCAAAAAGTGAATATTAACCGCAATGCTGGTGGTGATATCCCGGGTTGGCGTTGGGCTGCTGATGGTAAATTTGCTTTAAAAGAGGCGTACAACAGATTAGCGGGTCACGGATATAATCAAAATCGGTTCCGATGGAGGCTCATATGGAAGCTAAAGGTTCCTCAACGATACAAAATGTTCATGTGGTTATGCGCCCACGGTCGTTTAATGACAAATTTGGTAAGGACTCAAAGGAGAATCCACACAAATGAGATGTGCCCCTTTTGTGAAGACGAGACCGAATCAATTCTACATGCTCCAAGAGATTGTGCTATGGTTAAAGAACTCTGGAGTGAGTTGATGCCTAGTCAATGGTATCATCAATTTTTTGACTCAACTGAAAGAAACATTTGGTTGACATGGTGCTTAAGTCATCGGGAGAAAGTATATGGCTACGAGTTTCGTATTTGGTTTACTGTTTTATGTCGACACATTTGGTTGGCGAGGAATGATCGTATTTTCAACAATAAACAATGGTATAAACAGCAATTACTAGTTCGTACTAGTTCAGTGTTGTCTTGGGGTATCTCCAATCCCATACAACCGAAGTCCGGTACCACACCAATTAAGGTTTGGCACCCTCCACCCGCTGGGATGGTTAAGGTTAACACAGATGGGTCTAGGAATGAAGGATCGGGATGCTGTACATGTGGTGGAGTGATACGGGATGAACATGGCCGATTTGTTCAAGGATTTATGTTTCGAATTGGAAGTGGGTCTGTGATCACAGCAGAAGCCTGGGGAATCCTGTGGGGTATAAAGTTGGCTTGGGAAGGAGGATTTAGGAATGTTATTGTTGAAAGTGATTCCACCGAAGTATTGGAGCTTATACAAGGAGCGGTCTCTGATGTACATCCTGATGCTATGATAATTTTGGAAATTCAATCGATGCTGGAACGTGAGTGGGAAGTGGAGATGCTACATTGTTGTCGGGAGGCGAATAGGGTGGCAGATTGCTTCGCACGGAGAGCATGGAATATGGCAGTTGATTTTCTTATAGTTCACACAGAGCCTACTGAAGCTAAACATTTGCTTATGGAAGATGTTGTTAATTATAATTTTTGTAATGATTAGGGTAGAGCCCTTGGGGCTGTTGTTTTGATTCATTTTTTATCAATAAAAAAAAAAGGGCATCAAGTGCATAAAGGGGGGCGGATAACATGAAGAAGTTGAGATGAATGTGTGGCAATACAATAAAAGATAAGATTCTGAATACAAACAGAAAAGAGTTGGGGTGACAACTATTGAAAAGAAAATAATAGAAAATCATTTGAATTGATCTGGACTTATTTTATTTTTAAGTTGTTTAGGTGTCAATGTGCTAAAATTACAAGGGTAACTCTTCTTTTCACAATTTAAATCAATCAATCAAAAGCCTATTGAGACTTCATGTCAATTTGATGATTCTATTGAACCTGGTTGTGATATTTTATTTTTCTTTTTTGAAAAAAAAAAAAGATAGTTTATTTTTCTCAAGTCCTCAATGTAATTCCCCTGATTTATCTGAAAAGGGAAGAGGATGCTTGCTAAAGCCTAAAGTGCGCGTGCAAGATTCAGCAAAGGTGGGTTGAAGGCTTGAAGCTTCGTAAGTGTGAGCCCACAGGAATTACACTTAGGTGCGTGTTTGCCTGCACGTCGGTTCGTTTGAAGGATTTAGTCCCGTTAGCTAATCTCCAACAAGTCATCAGTCAACAAAGTAAATAAGAAATCTGACTTTTTTTTGTTGAAAAATAAAATCCCAAACTTATTAACGTGGTAGCAACTACTAACAAGCACTGAAAAGATATTACATAAGTTTAAAATTAATATTTTAAACAAACATGTTAAAAGTGAGGCCAGAAAACCTGAATAATACTTGTAATATTATTAACAAAACATTCTTTCTTACAAGACATTACATCTAACCCTCTATTTATATACAAACAACCCCATGCAGTGAAGCTTGGGCCCAAGCAAAATTGCAAACATCCTAACTCTACAAGTGTGTGTTTAGAATAGTGATGGTAAAAATGGCTTTTTTTAATTTGATTTTTTACAATCTTATTTTTTATAAAAGCCAGATTGTATAATGTGATTTATGTTTGGATTGGTGGTTGTATAAATGATTTTTGTAAAAATCAAACTTGTTTGAATTGGTTTAAGCATAAGTGGCTTTTGTGATAATGGTAAGAGAAATAAAATTTGAATTTATAAAAAATTTATAAAAGTTAAAGTTAAGAGATTTGACAATTAAAAAGTGCACAATTTGATGAAAAAATAATATAACCCAATTTCCTTAATGTTAGTAGACATAAAATTCTATAATGCCATTAACAAATGCTACAGGTGCCAAAATTTATTATCAAATAATAGAGTATCTGATGTGAAAAAAAAGTTGGTAAAGCACTTGATGAATTAAAATTTCAGTAGAATCTTGTGTTTGGCAATCTCTTGTGGTTATCTAAATATTTCTGGCTAAATTCTCCCCCAGGACAGACTCATCAGGTGAAAACCCAATCAATAAAAAAATGAAGCAAGTGGTAACCATCTCTGTATCACAAGATAAATGGCAATGCCCAATTGCAACAACTGAATAAAAAAATGCCAAAAAGTTATGAGAAAGAACATACCTTCGCGGGATTGGGCTTTCCTCCTTTGCAAAGGAGGCTCCGCTGCACAATCTGGGCCGTTGGATCATATCTCAACGGTCCAGATTTAATGTATTATAAAATATAATACATTAAATCTGGACCGTTGAGATATGATCCAACGGCCCAGATTGTACAGCGGAACCACAAAGGTGCAAATTCGCGGCCATTTCCAAGGACTTGCCATAAAGTTCATTCCCAGGATCCTAAAAATATTCAGAAATTCACAACTATTTCAGCACATTTACAACTATAAATAAAGTGCTTTCCTTGGCATTGATGCAAGAGTGAAAGCGTACCTCGTCAACTGTTTGCTGATAGTACTCATATGCCCGATCAAAATCAACTCTTGCCATTTCTTGTTCCGGAGTTAAAAGTGCACGTGAAGTATGAGCATTTCCCAGGCACCAAGGAGCTTCGTGCTTCTTAGGATTCTCGTCAATGCCTCCTCCAGCTCTGAAATAGAATCTGCAACAATCAAGTCAGCATCCTAAAATCAGATTATATAAACTGGAGATGCATCAGCAGCTACTGGATATTCCCATAAAATTTCAGTAATCATCGCAATATAAAATGGTCGGATTCAACAGTCATTATATTAAATTAAAGCTTTGCCGTTAAAAAAAAATGAATAAAAGGACAACAAAGTAGCAATGTAACGAGTACAAAGGAAATGGGCCTAGATGGTCTTTCACCCAAAGTTGAGCATTCACATTTGGTAAAGCAAGGAGCTGAAGAGTGATAATTGGGAGACGATGCTGCCATATAAAAGGACAAAAGTTGTTAGAAATGGTGTGAATGAATTTAGTAAAGTCTCTCCTCTCTCTTGTCTTCTTCTGGCCGTCACTCTCTCTGTGATTGGATTCCCTCTTCTTTTATGTTTCTCTCTTGTTCTATATTTTCTTGAATTTGACTCTCAATGAAATCACCAATTATAACGATCACCCAAATAATCATCTCTGATCCAGTAGAAATGAGAAAATATAGAACAAGAGAGAAACATAAAAGAAGAGGGAATCCAATCACAGAGAGAGTGACGGTCAGAAGAAGACAAGCAAAAGAGAGAGGAGAGACTTTACTAAATTCATTCACACCATTTCTAATAACTTTTACCTTTTTATATGGCTGCATCGTCTCCCAATTATCACTCTTCAGCTCCTTCTTGTTTTACCAAACGTGAATGCTCAACTTTGGGCGAAAGACCATCTAGGCCCATTTTCTTTATACTCGTTCCATGAATATAATATCTAAAGGTATTTACACATGTGCTCATATCCAATAATCATGGTTTATTCTTCTTGACTTGGATTAATGACACTTGACATATCATAATCCCAATAACTATTTTTCCCTCCCATTTCCTTAAGTTAGGCGAAATTTATAAGAAAAAAGGGAAATAAAAATTGTTCTAACATTTTCCATAATTCCCTTAATTGGTTTTGCACAAGTTCCTTCCAATTTTATAAATCTTGATTTATTTGACTAAGAATATTCCAAATATACATTCTTCTTTATTTTCCTTTATTAATTGAAATTAACTTCAATTAATTGAAAAATAATTAATCTTGTGCTTAATTTGGCAAAGTTATGATTTTGTCATTACCTTTGTAGCCTAATTTCTTTTCTTGAATTAATTTGGCCAATTGCCATCTTCTTTTTTTTTTACCAATTATTTTATCTATTATTTCTCCATTTTTGGACCTTAATATTGGGCTTTTAAAATTACCCAAATTAATTCTATAATTATTTTACCCATTTTCTCATGAATATGAATATTTCTATAATTCATAAATTCCAAATTCATGAATATTCACCATTTTATTGAATTTCCCAAATAATTACAATATATTTGGTGAATATAAAATTTGGGGTGTTACACAGAGAGATGAAATTGTGACCACTGAACCAAGAGGCAGCGAGATCGTGAATCACCACAAGAGAAGAATTGGCCTTCGGCAAAACACTAATCGAATAATTTGCCAAGAATCGGCCACGGACCAAGAGGAAATCTCTACTAATTGAAGGAAACTCAACCACGAACCAAGAAGCGACCTGCTTCTATCAAGAACCAGGGCAAATGAGTAAGAACCAGGGTTTTGAAACCCGGATCGAACCGGCCAGTCCAGCCCAAAAAAATGGCGAACTGGTTGATAAACCGGTCCAATCCAATTATCAACTCGGTTTGTTTTTTTTTAATTTTCTTTAGATTTCATGTTATAACTCTGAAATCTTCAATTTTTCATCGGTTTAGCCCTGGATTAGCTCTAGTTTGACTTCATTCTAACTTGTTGACCTTTGACCCATCAGTTGATTCAGGTTTCAAAACCTTGGTACGAACAAGATGAAGCTGTCATGCCAGAAGGAGGAAATCGCCGTCGTTTGCTGGGGAAAGGCAAAGTCATGGCGAACGTGTGACGAAAGCCTAGAATCTTCGAACAAGATAGTGAGGATTGAGAACAACAAAAACGGATCAAGTGAACCGGTTAACCCATGAGAATGATCCAAAAACAATGATCTAAGATCCAACTTGCTCTGGTACCATGTTAAAAGTGAAGCCCAGATAACGTGAATGATACTTGTAATGTTATTAACAAAACATTTTCTCTTACAAGACATTACATCTGACCCTCTATTTATATACAAACAACCCCATATAGGGAACCTTGGGCCCACACCCAATTACAAACATCCTAACTCTACATGTCATGCCGCACAACAAAACATCAAAACAAAGTCACAGCAAAAAAACATGAAAAAAGAAAAATCTAAAACGAAAATGGAAAAGCATGTTAGAAATCAAAATACTCCTACAAAACCAAGGTGAGTGGAGAAATCCTTGCTCTTTTTGGGGCTTTGATTAATGTGTTCCTCGGCATCTATGAGCATAGATTCATCGCCTCTGTATTCCTTTTCTAGTTCGAGATCTTCAAATTTGGGGTATTGGTTTTGGAGTAGGAAATTAGGAATTTCTAAGTGCTTGTTTGGGAAAGAACTAAACCGTAATTTTAAAAAAAAATTTCGCAAAACGAGGTAAAACTTTACTCATATGTTTACCTCGTAAATCGTAAAAACATTTCTGAAAAGCTAAAACAAACCGACACTAGCTCATCTTAATCATACGCTAGCTTCTTTTATCCTGCAGTTTTATTATGGCATTCTAGGTTAGATTTTGTTGTGTATGTGCTTGTTCTGTTTTATGTGTTAGAGATGTTTGTTACCTGGATGTTTTATAGATTGTTCATTGTCACATTGTGTGTTTTCGACCTCTGTAAGGTACTACTAGATATGCTTAGTCTTTTTTTGCCGGTGCATGGATGATGATTCAGAGTTATCTAACTTCTCCATTCTTTTGTGCTTCTACAACATTTATGCTTCTACAAATTGTTGTTCTCGTCCAGCCCCTAGGCCTTTGTTTGATTTTATTATCTGTTTTTTAAATTCTTAAAAGCAGTTTTATAAAACTAATTTTGAAAATAAGTTTTAAAAATAAAAAACAAAAAAAAAATTAGATAATTGTTTTAAAAAATCTGTTTTTGAATGATGTGACAGGCTGACAGCGGCCGTCGCCAATGGTAATGTGGTGGTAATTGTCATCAGTACTATAGTATCGATAATAAATAGGTAGCAGCTTCAAAAAATCAAAAAAAAAACAAATACAAGAAAAAAACTAAAAACTGTTTTTATTTTTTGGATTTTAAAAACAACTTTTGTTTTTTGATTTTTAAAAACAACTTATTGAAAACAATTTTCTAAACAAGGTTTTTTTGCTGTTTTTAAAAACTAAGTCAAACAAACCCTTAGGAGCCGCGACCTCTTCTTCTAGCTTAGTATCACTTGCGCTCTTTATTGAGCTTGCCACTGGTTCGGTAAGAAGATGGTCTTTTTTTTTTGGTCAAAGTAAGAAGATGGTCTATATACACGTTTGGACATTTTTGAGCCATATGACACGTTTTGTGGTCCTATAAGGATTTAGACCCTTGCTTAGTCCAGTTATTTATAATTTACCCAATTAAAAGGAATTCATTTATATTTGACCGTAATTATATGCAAGTTACTATTATTTTTTTGTCATTTTCTGTTAACCTTAATACTCTCTCCTGTCCTAATTGTAATATCGAGTTTGTAGTGCAATGGGTAAACTAGATGTTAAACAATTTTTTTTTTGGTACCAAAAAAAAAACAGAAAATGGAGGGGTGCATACCTCTGGGTGCAGTTGAGCTAGATATGGAGGTTTTGAGGCCTAAGCCTTTTTGGACATATGGCCCATCTTAACTCTAGCCCAACGTTCTGCCCAATAAGATTGGGTTGGGCTTATATTCCAGTTAAGGCTAACTTGGTTAAAAGAAATATAATCAAATCCATTAAAAGAATTTTTTTACACTTATTATCCCATCAGTGAAAAACACATTTCAAAGCCATTTTCATGATTTAAGTTTGGCTTAGGTTCTCTTATAAACCTTTTTTTTTATTTTCCGAATCTTATCTCTACTCTCAAATTAAAATAATATATGGTTTATATTTAATATTTTATAAATTATTATTTTAAACATAAATAAATAAATTTAAATTTTTGTTGCCAATAAATAAATAAATTTAAATTTTTAAATCTTAATCTATACAATTCATAATTAAAATATCAATAAAATTAAAAAAATTATTTATAATTTGATATAATAATATTTTTAAAAAAATTAAATATGAAATATTCATTTTTTTAATCTAAAAGCATATATGAGATTCTGGTAACAAAACGAGAAAAAGAATTTTAAGAGAATCTGCTTTCTTCAAATTGAGAGATCTCATTAAATTAAAAAGAAAAATCAATCCATTAATTAAAATTTTAATTTACTAGATACCCAGAAAATATAAATAATTTACTTAATAGCTTATTTTTGAGAAATATGGTGTGTTTAGCAAGAACCTGACTCCTTAGATACATTTGGGGAGTAAACTTTTTTGATGGGGGATTTTTTTAGCAATTATCCTTTATTTCAGACAATGGTCAAATAAATAAATCAATTATTTCGGACAAAACAAAAAATCTATCTAACCCCACCAAAAACAAGTCAACCAATATTATGACGCAAGTCTTATCGACAATAACCAATAACTCGTCCCAACGTGTTGGCAAAAAAAAAAAAAAAAACTCGTCCCAACGGCCGACTGTGCCTTCCCATTAATTCCAACGAACATCAGACGACAAATGGCCTCTTAATGCTTCAACTGCCCGCTTTTTTTTTCCCCCTTATAAAAAATCATAAATAAGCCCCACAATTTCCCCCCTTAATTTTACGATCAATTGTACTCCATACTCCTGCCAAATTATACCATTTTTTAACGTGTAATTTACTCATTTTCTTGACATTAATTAACCAATAACTTTTGTTTCAATTTTTTTTTTATTTTATATGCCTCTAAGATTTACCTCCATCCTTTACAAAATTACAAGTCATATTTACGAATTTTTCCCCATTTTTTTAATCTTTTTTTATGTTTTTCTGGTTTTTATTTTGTGACAAAATATATAATTTTACTGGCTTTAGATTCCTTCTTGTCCATTTGTTGGACATAAATAACTAATTAATCATGACTAAGAAATACAATTCCTTCTTCTCTCTTTGTAAGACATAAATAACTAATTAATCGTGATTAAGAAATATAATTCTTCTTATCTTTTCAAAAGATCATGTTTTTTTTTTCTGTCACGTCCGCCTGACTCACTTTTAACTAGAAATTTATCTGTTAAAAAATTAAAAAATTATCAGCGACTCAAATTAATTTAGATTGAGTAAGATAAAAAGACACCAACAAATATTAGTCTAATTGATAAAAAAAGTTTACTTATAAGTTATAACCCATAAAGTAATTGGCTTTCACTTGAACCAACTGCTAAGGTAAGAGAATCATTTACTCATTAAGTTAGGAGACAAATAATTAATGAAGCGATAATTTTAGGAAAGATTTTTCATTATAATACCTATTAATATATTTAGGGGCATAGACTAAAAAAACTATTACCTACTATATTTATGCACAAAAGGAATAATAAATGTTGAAAAAAAAAGGAATAGTAAATATTTTGTCATTACTTATAAGTACCCTCATTAATGAGGTTAAAAATTTTAATTAATACGCACTAATTAAGGGTCTGTTGTTTATTAATATTAGGGCTCGATTCTCTTATGAAATGTTGGCAAAAAAAATTCTCTTATGAAATAATATTGTCTCCTATAATTAATATAAGAGGTGGTTAATTTTTTTTCGAAGAGATTAAGAAAATCTGATAATTAATATTGAAATATTTATATTTATTATTTTCTTTCAAACTAATTTGTCTAAGGGAATAAAATTAATTTCTGGGTCGGCGGTTGTCATTTTCCCTCTTTTCCTTCTCCCGCGTTATCTCCATTTTCTATTTTTATATAATATTTGTTTAATTGTTTAATGGGTGAGCGAGACTGAGCCGTCGCCCGTCGCTACTCGTTGCCCTTTGGCCGTTTCCACATATTAATAATATATTCCTTTCTTTATTCCTTCCCCCAACTCCATTTCCGTTTGCTTCCCCACTATTCCTTCCTTCCTTCCATGTTTCTTCTTCTTCTTCAAAACTGAAAGACCCTTTCAAAATTATACTCCCAACAAAACCCCACAACTCTCTCTCTCTCTCTCTCTATCGCTAGCTCTCACCTTCATGCCATATTCATCCATTGTTTCGTTCAACCACCATGCCCCTCCTTCCCTCTCTCGTCCTCCTCTTCTCGCTCTTCCTCACCATCTCTCTCGCTCAAACACCCCCTAAAGGTACTTAAATTGAGTTTTCAATTGAAATTGCTTTGGGTAAATGGTTTCTGAGGAATTCATGGAGCCGCCATGGGTTCTTATTGATTTTGTAGCAGCAATGACTGGGTCAAGCTATTTGTTCTTTAATTTTTTTTCCCAATAGAAATTGCTTTGTGTAATTAGTTTCTGAGAAATTCATTCGATTTCCAGGTTATTTTCTCGATTGTGGAGCAACCTCTGGTTCTACAATCGATGGTCTCCCATGGATTAGCGATTCGGGGTTTATCTCTACGGGTGCACCCAAGAATTTGACCACCCCTGTTTTGGCTCAAACTCTATCCACCGTTCGATCATTCCCGCTTCAAGCCAGGAAGAACTGCTACAATTTTCTGGTGTATCGTGGAGCACGGTACATGGTGAGGACTACGTACTTCTACGGAGGAGTCAATGGACCCCATCATCCTTCCCCGCCGGTGTTTGATCAGATGGTGGATGGGACCTTCTGGGGGGTGGTGAACACCACAGCGGATTATGCAAACCGGAACTATACCAACTACGAAGGGGTTTTCTTAGCTCAGGGAAAGACTATGAGTGTTTGTATTGGGTCAAATACTTACACGGATTCTGACCCGTTTATATCAGCTCTACAGTTGGTGATCCTGGGTGATTCCCTGTACAATGTTACTGACTTTAACAAGTTTGGGCTCAGTTTGGTTGCGAGGCACAACTTTGGATACTCTGGACCTCCCATTAGGTTAGTGAAAAATTGTTTTTGCACCCTTCATTTCAATTCTATCACCTTGGAAGATTTTTAGTGAAATTATGATTTGATGCTGTTTATGTGGATTTAGCAGTGATCAGTAGACTAGCTATGAAGTTGGTTTGGTTAGATTAGATTGTGGAGTTACAAGTTCTAATGCTTATCAACTTTGCACGATGGTTTCTAGTTGCTACATTAGTTTACCTTACAATGTTTTTGTGATTTGCGTGAAATCCTCCATTGGAAATTTATTGAACACCATTGAAAAAAAAAGGCACACTGGTGAATGAAACATATCATAGGCTACAATCTGCTTGAAGATGCTTCTAATTTAATTGGCAGTAGGGAAGAATGTTCATAGCATTGTTCCCGGTAATAAATTAGAATTATCATGTTGACTTTTTATGTCTGGTTCTGTTTATTTTTCTAATAATTAGTCATCATGGTTATCACCAGGTATCCTGATGATCAGTTTGACCGTTTCTGGGCGCCTTTTACACCGCGTAATTCCAGCCATACAGGCAGCAGCAATGCTTTTGTTTCAGGAATTTGGAATCTTCCACCTTCAAAAGTATTTGATGCATGGCTGGGATCTGATGAATTGGAATCATTGGAATTGGCATGGCCTGAGGCATCACTTCCATACTCCAACTACTCCATTGCTCTATACTTTGCAGAATACAGAGCATCATCATCAGGGAGACGGAGGGTGTTAAACATCAGTGTAAATGGTATAAGATATTACAATGGTTTGAATGTGACTGAAGCAGGTGTTGTTGTCTTTGCCAACCTTTGGCCTCTTTCTGGTCGTACAACAATCACTTTGACCCCTGCTTCCAGTTCATCCATGGGTCCCTTGATCAGCGCTGGTGAAATTTTTCAGATGTTGCCACTTGGAAGAAGAACTTCAACACGAGATGGTATAGCTACATTAATTTTAAAATAATCTTTGACCAGGATACATTTATGTAGTCAACCAGAAAATATGCATATATGATTACATCTAAGAAGACTAATATTCCCCTGGGGACAATGCCACATAGCAATATATGCCTAAGATGTTTTTGTTGCTTATCCTGATGATAACAACTTGGTAAATCTTCCAAATTTCAAGTTGGCCTTGTATAAGTAGTTTCTATGTACAAAATACAGTTGACTGGTTATTCTTTATTCATAGTTGCAGCCTTTTTTGAGATGTTTGATCATAGTCGCAGTGCCCATGTTTGTTATTTGTTATTATTCAATGTTTTTGAAAAGGGAACTTTTCTTGACAGTTATTGCATTGGAAAAGATAAAAAAGAGCCTCCGAAATCCTCCACACAATTGGAATGGTGATCCTTGCATGCCTCGCCAGTACTCATGGACCGGCGTCACATGCTCGGAAGGAACAAATATTCGAGTAGTGAACTTGTAAGAACAGACTTGGGTTGTTGTAACATAATAATTTGTACTTTTTTTTATTCTGATGATGCACTCAAATAAATGATTTGCTAACTCATGATCTTGTGTTGATTTCAGAAACTTGACAAGTATGAACCTTTCTGGATATTTATCACCTAATGTTGCCAATCTGACAGCATTGACAAACATGTAGGTTCTTTTGTTTATATAAATAATCTTATGAAGTTTAGGATAAAGTTATTTGTGATCAACAATCATCGCCTTCCTGCAGCTGGCTTGGAAATAACAATTTGTCTGGACAGATTCCTGACCTCAGTTCACTAAGGATGTTGGAAACACTGTAAGTTGTTCTTTTCTTCTTTCCCCTGTTGATTCTGATAAGATGATCTAATCTTTTAGCTTACGATCAGTTACAAAATCGGCTAAAGTCACCATGCAAATAGAATTACACGATTCATGTTATCAAAAAGAAAAAAAAAGAATTACACGATTCAAAGGCAACAGTGATATTATTGTTGTTTTTGGGTATCAATAGTGATTAATGTGTTCGAGAGTAAATTGCAGTGTCCAAGTGTCAGAGATCTGAGAGAACCTTATCTTATACTCCGAACTCAGTATATGTATTTTCTTATCTATTGTTTTTGTATTTTAAGGCACTTGGAAGACAATCAATTCAGTGGAGAGATTCCCTCATCCCTAGGGAACATTGGCACCTTGAAAGAACTGTAAGTTCTGTCTTCTCAAGATATACTAGTGAATGCAAGCAACTTTCTACTCTGACATTTAGTCCTCCACCCTTTCAGTCCAAGTAGTTTCTTATTATAGTTTCAATTCTCCTTCTAATGAAAATGAAGTCTATATGTTTATTTAGATTAGAGAGTATATCATAAGTCATAACACACATTTATGATGACTGAGATTTTGTGTTGTATAGTATGGTCATATTTATACACTTATATTTGTAGCTTTTGTTGGTATCTTGTTTCTTCTTTTCTGTTTCCATTTTTGAATTTTAACATACAATTGCCAATCAGTAACTGATCCTATGTGCCTTTACATAACAACACAATTCAGACACATCTTTATATGAAACAGAATTTACTCTTTTTTGCAGTAATTTCAGCTCATATGTCTTATTTGTATGTTTTTTTCTTTTTTGAAACTTATTTCTTATCCCTATGTTTCAAGTGAATTTTCTTTAGTCATTTCTTTACCTTTTTTTTCAATTAAATTGAGTCCTATGCACAGCTCAAAATCTGAAAAATACTTTGTATTATTCATGACTCATGGATAGAACAATTTGTTTAAATTTTTATATGACATATAGATATAGACTGAGATTAAAATTTTGGAGTTCCAAGAAGTTGGATTACTGATTCAGTTACTTTTTGCTGCAGCTTCTTACAAAACAACAATCTAACTGGTCAAATTCCGGCAAATCTCAACAAACCCGGACTAGATCTTCGGTAAGTAAGAACAGCTTAGAACACTCATTTCATGTCAATTTTTTCCCTCTCTTTTCAATTGTTCTTTTGTTGACTACTTTCTTATCAACAGGACGTCTGGAAATAATTTCTCACCACCTCCAGCATCCTGATCAATTATCCCAACGCACTCTGTGACCAACATGAAGCATCAACTCTGTTTACCAACAAATTTTGATTCCAGCACACTTTACTCCTCAAAGATGCTCTGTTTTGCTACTTATCCTAACTTTTTTTTTCCTGGAAGTTCTTCATCATAAACCCTCTCTTCTTGGTGGGAGACAAAGGTTTCTTCTTTTTGACATGGAGATAAAGGTCCCTGCATCTGTACACTCTAGTTTGATTCTGAAGTCCCTTTGTAAATTGTATGTATCTTATCCATGTGTAGGCATTATTTATTATTTTATTGAAATTCTTTGGGATGTTATTGAGCTGTTTGTCCCCTCAAACATATGTATTATGTTCTGGTTTCTGTGTGATAATTGTATCTTCAGTTTTGTCTCTCTTATATGGCTGAACTGCATAATCAATGGTATTGTAGTCTTGTTATCGCTGTTTCAAAGTGATAATTTCTTTTTAGTTTCTTTTGAGATTGGCTTACTTGAATCATTTTTCTATCCCGCCCCTATTGCAAGTTTTGTTATAGAATCCAATCATAGAACAAACTCTGCAACAGGAATTTTCAATTTTTAGGTCAAATTGGTAAGAATTTAAGCATGCACTTCATACTTGGAAGTCAAAAAGGTCATTACTTTCAAATTTGTAAAATATTATACATTTGCTAACAAAGTTCTTTATATATATATAGCTATTTGATTATTTTAAGTTCAAGTATTATCATGCCTAATTCGAGTTAACTCTCTCAAAAGCATTTTCTGCATTTCATAGGTTTCAAATCCAAAACCTTACGCGTAAGTGACCAAAGTTCCTTCTACTAGGATCATCGCTTGTTCATATTTTTTGCTAGCAAAGATAGACTAGTGTGTGCTTGAATTATGCTATTAAGATTATTTTATTTGTGGGTAATTTGGTAGTATCTCTACAAGTCTTTTTTTTTTTTTTTGGAGGCATGAGACTTATATTTATTAATTCAAAAAAAAGGGGGGAAAACCTTCTATTACCTTACTTAGTAAGACAAGAATTCTTAAAATCGCATGTTCTTATTCACATCTAACCATATGTTTGGATTTGGGTGAAACAATTTGAGAAAACGTAAATTTTAATAGAAAATTTGGGACACGTTGACACAATATAGTTTATTTTGGGTAACTGATCAAAGGAATTTTTAGAAATTCTAAGTAAATTAAGCATAAGATTGCTTATTCAATGATGGGAAAAATCCATACTTCATAATTAAAGTAAAATTTGAATTACCTTTCTCTCCCACTAAATAGCCAGACTGAAGAATTGGCGACATTGGACCCCATCCACTATACTCGTACTCCTGCACCAAACAAAACCTTGACCCTACATTGTACTCAGTACTCACACTAATAATGCAAACGTTAAATTTTTAAAATTTACAAGGGTAAGTTACCGCTAGATCGGGTAATATGTGCTAGGCTGATTTTTTTTTTTTTTTTTTTAAAGACTGAGCAAGATTTAAAATTGGGAGAATGACAGAAAAATACCATTTAAATTTCAAAATCCAACTGACAAGAAAGTAATGACATTGATAAGAATAATAATGGGATTGACAACGCAAATCTTTGTCAAATGACTAATTTAAAATTTTGAAGTTCAAGTGGTATTTTTCTATCATTCTCCCTTTAAAATTTGAGGACTTTTATATAAAAAGACTTTTAGGACTCGGCCTCAAACCTGAAAAAAATGGTATGGGGCTCATGTCAGCTCCGATTAATCTTCTAGAGTATAACCTAATAAAGGTCTGTTTAAGAAAGCGGTGAAAAAGTATATTCACGTAAGTAAAGACAAAACTTTTCTCACAAATTTATCTCATATACGT